>JANAVB010019400.1:0-100000 GCA_029216955.1 Iris pallida
AAACCCGGCGCCTTTGAAGACATCCAACAGATTTAGTAGACTTCGCCATGGGTTTGGAGGACGACATAGAGTTGCTATTTATCCCACTCTTTAATGCATACATCAACACTATACTTGCTCAATCAACTTTATCTCCTATGACTGGACACTACAACTCCTTGAGGAACCCGTACGATACGTGCAAGGTGGATGCAGAATTAATGAAGAAAACCTTAGAGCCTATCGTCAGGAGAAAAGTGATATGATGAGGGAGAGATGCCCGGCGAAGAAGGAGTAGAGAGCAAAGTGCTGAATTGTTCTTTAAATTGCCCACAACAACTGGCACCCAACTGCCTCTTGTACACGACATATTATATGAATATGTTGACGACTCCTTCCTTCGAAATACCGGAAGGAAATGACAAGAAAACTCACCGGAAGATTACAAAGATGAGGTTGTCATGGGCTAAGGAGTTGCTTTCAAGTAAATATGTAAAACGAACCTAGCAATGACATTGTAAAACAACATGTAATTATGATGTAATTGGGCAAGGAACTTCTGTCTTTTATAAGCTCTGCTTTTATAATATAATCATTTTTGAATTACATTTACATTGTCAAAACTATGAAAAGTTTTGACTTTTATTTACATATGAAACAACTCGAACTCATGCGCCAAAAGGGCAGTCATTTTTATAATAAGATCTCCCAAATTCTGCCATTTATTGGCAAAATTTAACAACTCGATCTCATGCGCCAAGCTGCAGTCACTTTTATTGTCATTAATACCAATGAAACTGTCATTTACATGGCATTAATACCAATGAATTCTTCCATTTATATGCCATTTATTCCTAATGAATCTGCCCCTTCGGATTATATTCTCCGTTTAGTAGTAACGGAGAATGGAATTCTCCGTTTATTTCGGAACGGATAATAACATTCTCCGTCTGTCTTGAACAACACATTAAAATGTTATTCTCCATTTAGTTTGAAAAAGAGAATGAAGATGAGCTTGATGAGAATATAACGAGGTTGGTATGGACTAAGAAGACTACAATGATGAGGTTGGTATGGGCTAAGAATTAGATTTCAAGAGAACTTATGTCTTTTATAATGTCTGCTCTGCTGTCTTTTATAATAAAATCCTTTTTGAGTAAGATTTACATTGTGATAACCACAAAAAGTTTGACTTTTTGAGTCACATGTACATTATGAAAGTCTGAAATACTACATAAAATCCTACTATCAAGAAAAAAGTTGAATGTGAGCTGCGTCCGGGCATCGCAGAGCAATGGAAGTCCTTGAGGCAAAGGAATTTCTTGAGGCAGTGGGTTCCTTTGCCTCAGTGAGTTCATTTGCTCGGAGGATGCACGATGAAGTGACTTGCCTCAAGGAGTCATCCTACGGTTCCTATGCTCTGACGATGCACGATGAATACCATCTACCACGCGGACACAAACTAAAAGACGACAGAGAACAACACTCCTCACAGTTGAAGCTTTCAATTGGATTCCTTGAGGCAAATCACTTCATCGTGCATCGTCAGAGCAATGGAACTCCCTGAACAAAGGAACTCCGTGCATAGTCAGAGCAATGGAACTCCATGAACAAAGGAACTCCGTGCATAGTCAGAGCGAATCAAAGTGCGAGCGCTCACCCATACTCTGTCGGAGCGCTCGCACTTTAATTCGCTCTACCTATGCACGGAGTTCCTTTGTTCAGGGAGTTCCATTGCTCTGACTATGCAAGGAGTTCCTTTGTTCAGGGAGTTCCATTGCTATGACGATGCACGATGAAGTGATTTACCTCAAGGAATTCAATTGAAAGCTTCAACTGTGAGGAGTGTTGTTCTCTGTCGTCTTTTAGTTCGTGTCCGCGTGGTATTCATCGTGCATCGTCAGAGCATAGGAACCGTTGGATGACTCCTTGAGGCAAGTCACTTTATCGTGAATCCTCCGAGCAAAGGAACTCACTGAGACAAAGGAACCCACTGCCTCAAGGAATTCCTTGAGGCAGAGCACCGTGCAAAGCCACCCTACTTCAACAAGAAATATGTCGAAGAGATAGACTCCTGGCTGGCGCTTCGACAGAGCGTGGAACGATAATAAACTCCAAACTCATGCACATCTCAGTCTTCTGAAGGACTTCACCACCGTGCATCGTCGGACCAATGGAACACGTTGAAGAAATGAACTCCTGGCGGCAAAGGAACACCGTACATAGTCCGAGCCAATCAACGTGCGGGCGCTTCGACAGAGCGTGGGTTGGCAATAAATCCAAACCCAGACACATGTCAGTCTTCTGAAGGACTTCACCACCAAAGCTTCTTCGAACGAGGCGATCGACAACCAAGAGGAAAGAGTCTTGCTAAGGCGGGAGATCGGTAGAGTCCATCGCCACAAGAAAAGCTAAGTGAGATGAGAACAAACTCTCTCTACACCGCTGGCATTTATAGGCATGGAACAACTCGGACTCATGCGCCAAAAAGGCAGCCACTTCGAATTCAATTCAATTAATTTCCATCAATACCAATGCATCTGCCCCTTCTCAATTAAAGCTCAGTAAGACTTCCAACTACGGCCATCTATATGCCATTAATACCAATGAATCTGTCCCTTCGAATTCTGCCAACTTTGATACCCCCTACTGTATCAAAGTTTTGATACCCCCTATGTATGACATGTGGGCCCTTCCTGCTTTATAAAATGTGTACATATATATATATATATATATATATATATATATATATATATATATATATATATATATATATATATATATATACATAAATTTTAATAGGGCCCACAAAACTCTTTTCTAACAAAACTCTTTTTAAAGTTTTGATACCCCGATGTATGACATGTGGTCCCCTCCTGCTTTGTAAAACATGTAATCATATATATATACACATTAATTTTTGAGATGGCCCACATGTCATACATAGGTGCCTGTATCAAAGTTTTTTCCCTTTTAAATGGGCCCCATAATTAACTTACAAAAAAGTATAAATAAAACAAAATTTTGTTATAGTCAAGATTAGAACCAATGACCTCTTGAATACAAGTCTAGCAGTGTAACCACGACACCACAATAGCATTCTTCGTGTTTTATTAAACGGAGAATAATATTCTCCGTTTTGAATTAAACGGAGAATAGCATTCACAGTGTTAAAAACAAATTAGAATGTTCATTCTCCGTTTTAATTTAAAACGGAGAATGATATCCTCCGTTTCATTTGTAACGGAGAATTATATTCTCCGTTTTGAACTTTACGGAGAATGCCGTTCCCAGTATTAAAACGATTGAGGATACTATTCGCCGTTTAATTTGGAACGGAGAACGGTATTCGCCGTTTATTTTGAAACGGAGAATAAGATTCCCAGTGTTAAAAATACATTAGAATGTTCATTCTCCGTTTTAATTTGAATCGGAGAATGAAATTCACCGTGTCATTTGAAACGGAGAATGTTATCTCCGTTTTGAACTGCACGGAGAACATATTTTCTCCATTTTTGATGTACTACGTTTTGAAATTGGAATTTAATGTTCTCCATTTTTATCTAATTGTCTTCTCAAACTTTTGCATTGGAGAACATATTTTTTTATCTAATTGTCTCGTGTGAATGACATCTTGCCACATAAGAAAGACATTATCTTAAGTCAACGACGTTTCATTTTATTCCATTTGCTCATTGTCACTATTTCGCTTTCGTACTTTACAATTACGATAATCGTGACCCGTTTTTTTACAAAATCTACATATTCTAGCCTTCGAGATAGATTGACTTTCTGTAGGCTGGCTTGATTTTCCTTGAGAAGGCCTTCCTTTTGTTGCTACCGGATTTGACTCTTTTAAAGCTTCATGCACTCCTTGAACTGCATCAGCTACCATTTGTTCTTCTTCGCCAATATCGGTCACTATTTCTTTCAACTCCATCAGAACAGACGACATCAACTCCGTTCCCCTCTCTTGAACTTTGCTTGATTTTTTACAATAGTATGTAAACAGATTAACTTGTTCATTAATAGCACCATACCTTCTGCTCTCAATAATGTCTGGGTGGATGAATCATCTTTCTGAGCCAGGTCCGGAGAGATAACTCTCTTTGCAATCCTTGAGCCAACGAGATTTTTTCAAGTTCTTTGGAATATCTCCAATTTGCAATCTCTTCATTGTTGCAAAAATATGCCTACAAGGAATCCCCTTGGTCTCCATCCACATGCATTCACATTTTATGATGTTGTCGGCCGGAAGAAATGTAACCTTACGGTTGACACTGTTTGACGATAAATACTTTTGGACAGTGCAAACTTCTGTCTCTCTTACGATGTGATGATGGGGAACAATATATGCATCAGAACGTGTGATTTCCTTCCTTACATCTATAAACACCGTTTTAGTGTAAATTGCGGCAAATTTACCTTCTATTACGGCCATGCTAGTTTGATTCACAACTGGTGTTGAGAATTTATCATTGACATGCTTACCCATCTGGCCGTAACGTAAGGCCGCCAAACCGTGGTCACAATTTTGAAGGACCTTCCAAAGTGGCAGCTTCTCATTCAAAAACCTTTTCAGAAATGCGTTCATAGATTCACATCTATTTGTTGCAGTAGAACCGCCAAAATAATTACCATGTAGGAATGTGTCCGCCCATCGCTCCCTCGTTCTGTATAATGCAGTGGTCCACTCATTGTTTTCTAAATTATAATCTGTTAGCATCTGCTGCCAACGGTTTTCAAATTCTTCGACTGAATAGTACCTGTTTAGAAAACATGGACATTAACTAAAGTTGTGATATTGTAACAACAACATACTTCAAAGTAAAGTAGCAAGTGTGCTATGTACCTTTTAATCAGAAGACTCAGTTTATTGTAAAAACTCTCTCGGTGTACATTTTTGGCAGCATTGTTAAGGATATGCCATGAGCACGTTCGATGAACTACGCTGGGCATTAAATCCTCAATTGCTTTATTCATGGATCTGCAACCATCCGTGAGAACTGTCAATGGTAATTTGCCATTCATACACTCTAGGAATTTTTGCAGAACCCAGGAATAAGTCTCCGCAGTCTCATTGTGGATCATTGCAAACCCAAACACACAAGTGATCGCATGATTGTTTGTACCCACTAGAACCACCAACGGCATTTGACTTCTATTTGTTTTATATGTAGAATCGAATGCTAGTGAATCTCCAAATAGTTCATAATCGAATCGACAAGAACCGTCAGCCCAAAAGAGATGGGTCAATCTGGAATCTTCGTCTACCTTGTAGTCGTAGAAGAAATCTGGGTCACTGTTCTCCTTTGATTGAAGAAATGTAAGTGTTGTCGAAGCATGAACATCGTCGAGTGCTCTACTATCTTGAGCTAGAGCGTTGTATAAATCCTTTCTCGTCCACCCAACATTATCCCAGCCACCTTTCTTCTCGACAAGTAAATTCCATATCTCTCTAGTCCCCATCTCTGATTGCTTCATAATCTTAATTTCTTCCAACTCTGCGGGTGTTATATTACGATGGGATCTCAAAAAAGCTGATTCATAATTACTCGCCAGGTTATGGTTGTGATGTACATGAAATTTTTTGACGGACCACATCTTTGTTTTATGGGTGTACCCAATACAAAAAATTGCTTTACAACCACTTCTGCTTTTACTTCTTGGCTCACGAACCCTGTTTGGAGCTTCCTTGTATTTCTTGTGTCTGTATCCCGCATTCGAACAACACCAACTACGGATCGTCACCATACCAGATTTGTTTTTCTTTACCTCATTCTTTCTAATACTGAAACCATATGCTTTTGAATAAATCCGGTAGAATGTCCCTGCTTCTTCAATAGAGTTGAACTGTAGGCCAACAATATCTTCTTCTAAGAGCTTGGTTGGATCTTTATTAATGTTGGCAGATTGCAATATTTTTTTCATCGTCGCTGCATCAAAATCCAATAGAGATTCATCGGCGTCCCTAAGAACAGAATAAAACAAAATAAACATGAGAAATAGATGTAAAAATATAATACATTTCTTAAATCCATTAGAAAGGGTGATGCGAAATAACATTTCGTTGTTTGAGTTGATGTCTTCATCTTGTTCTTTACTGTCTCCTAAGCTAACATCTTCCAAACTTTGCTCATCATCCAAATCATCTGACAGTCCTCTTGAAAGGAGGCTTTTTCATCGACTAAATCTTCCACATGACGATCACTTTCTCTATATGACGTCGACATTGAAGAAAATAGTGTGTGTTAGAAACCAGCAGAAGAAACGAAGGACAAGAAACAATAGAAGAAGAAAGAGTAATGATATTATCGTACCTCCATATTGACCCTCTATATATAGCCCTCCCATCTGATGTGGCATGTTAAATAAATGAGCTTCTTAGCATTTTCCTAAATTAATAGTGTGTCATCTGACATGACTGATGACATGGCAAATTTTAATCCAAAAAGTTAACAACCCAATTTTCTCCATAATAATTTAACGTTAATATCAAAGTTATTTTAGTGTTAATATTAATTTATGTTAATATTAATGTTAAGGTTAATGTTAATATTAATATTATTGTTAATGTTAACGATAATATTAATATTAATGTTAATGTTAATCTGGAATATTAACTTAATGTTAATTTTTATTTTTAGTTTTATTTACAAAAAATTTGCCACGTCAGCTGCCAGATCAACATGTCACGTCAGCTGCCACGTAAGGATGGACAGTTTGAAAGTGCAATTTGGAGGTACAAAAAACATTATTCAGGAAGAAACAACTTCTAGCAAGGCAACAACACAACCTTTTCGTCTTCATTGTAACTCCGCCACGTGGCCCTCTTTTGATGGCTCATGAAAAATCTTGAGTGATTCTAGGAGCAAGCATAATTTTAAGGAAACAACTTCCAACAAAACTTTCTCGTCTTCTGGGTACGTGCCTTATTAAAATGTGTAGCTAATAACGCATGAGGAAGCATGCAACAACAATCTCCACGTGGCCCTCTTTTGTAGGATAACACATGCAGCAGCATTTAATGCTACGAAACCCTATTGTCTTGTTATGTATTGTGTATCCTATGTGGCATGAGGCAGAGCCGCAGAAGACAATAACTTGCATAGGCGGCTATATTCACAAATGACAAGAAGTTTAAAAAGTCATCTCCAATGCAAAAAAGTATTGACAAGACAATATAAAGTAATTTTTTACGACTTCCAAGACAACCTTTGCTCTTCTAATGATATGGTATCAGTGTCTATTATTAAATTGTGTAGAATAACGCATGCAGAGCATTTAATGCTACGGGACCTGTTGCGTTAAGGAACACAGCATGTGAGAAAGAACCCGAGAGAGATAGAGAGAGAGAAAGAGAGTGTAGGAGATGGGATAAAGAGGAAGGATCGAGCTCGACTAGATTTTAAACTTAAAATTCAATTTTTGGTTATCATTACTAATAACTAGTTGGCACGTACTAGTTTAGACGAACACTAACCGAGCCCCGAGCAACGTGACATCAGCTAGCTAGGTTTCTAATACCGTGGCATTCATGTTAATTTAAACATTTACAATATTATTGAAACTAATATGACTACTAAAATTAAAAATAGTTTTGGATTTAACATTTACTTCAAACTAGTTAAAGTTAAAGTTGCATTCTTTTTTATTTAAAATGTAATTGGAACTACAATTAATACTAACATTCGCTTGTCCCGTAGTTTAAGTCGTATTTCCCTCGATGCTAGGCTTGACGTAGCCCTTGCTTGTCAAGTCGTTGCACGAACACATTAGAAAAGAGTTTTGTTGGGCTATCGAAGTATAGCAAGCACCGTCCCGTGTCACGTGCATTTGTTAAGCAGTGAAAGGGTGTGAAGGCTACTGGCAATGTCAAGACATCACGGACTATAGCTGGGTTAGACGACGACCCTTTTGCTGCGGGCCGAATCGGTCCCTTGGCCTAGGAATGGATTGGTTGAAGGAGCAATACACAAGAATAGACTGCCATAGCTGGGTTAGACGACGACCCTTGATTCTCGACAGGTTGTAATATCTAACTGTTGTTAGATAGTAGAACTAGACAGCGTTCTACGTCGTTTCTGCGGTGTAGGCTGGGACGCTGTTACGTTATGGAATGCCCTTACTCCGGGTGCGGGTCGTGATAGGGTGCGCGAGGAAAGGAACACTGTCGCTATTGATTCGGTCGGGACCGATAGGTTGGGATCGATTGACTCGATCGAACGGGAATGGTTGAATTAAGATCCATTCTCTCGCCTAAAGTAAACTCAATGTGAGTGGCTGACCCTCCTCTTCTCGACCCCCTTCCTAGGTAAATTGATAATGTTGTTGCGAATGAAAGGATAAATGCAAGGGCACAAACACGGAAAAGGGATTGAGTTTTCAAAGATAATGTAGGCTATGTCTTAATAACTAAAAGGAAAATATGTCTTCGCACGGTTATGGACAACTTGTCGACAACGTAGTTTCCTCGATCAGCACAGGTTTAGCGGGGACTTGCATCAGAGCTAGCTACTTGCGTTGAAAGGACCCCGATTAACAAAGCTATACGTCCAGGATGGTTCCAGAGAAGTCATTCCATAACGTGACAGCGTCCCAGCCTACACCGCAGAAACGACGTAAAACGCTGTCTAGTTCTACTATTTAACAACATATATAATATCAAAACCTGTCGAGAACGATCAACTACGAATGGAGGACAAGCAATGTCAATATAATATACTCAATAAGCTATGATATTGTTGCGATCGTCCAGTGTAGGTATTTATGTATGGTATTTATGGTGCACATCATCTTAATTCAACCTAGTAGTTCAAAGAAGGAAATTACGTATGGTATTTATGGTGCACATCATTTGGACGGGTTGCGACCGTCAAGTGTTGTGATAAGCTATGATATCAGTAGGTTTGGGATCCTTCGAATATTGGTCTAGCAACCCGTATCGAAGCGATCATAGTCTTACACATAAGGATGCCAAAGATGAATTACGGTACGAACCGTCCATGGTCATTGCGTGATGACAGGCCATGGTCATTGCTGCGACAGACCATGGAGAACTTGCATCAGCTAGCTATGGCAGCAGTGGAGAGAGGTGCAACGGCTACAGTTCAGGGAACACCATGACTCCCTAGCAGATCACATATCGCTCTAATAATTCAAATCACATTTTACATTTATTGTCGTATCTTATATTCCAGTTCAGCTTTACTTTCTGTATTTCTCACCATGCTATGTTTCCATTACTCACATGCTCTACCTGCTTTTATACTATACCATGATTTGAGACTAAGTTCTATTTGTAAGAAGGGTTACAACCCCGGTCCTTGTTTGGTCCAAGGGTTGTAACTCGGCTTCAAATGGTTTCCAAGTCGCCTATATCTTTGTCTTGTATTTCATTATAATGTCTCTTATAGTATTTGTCAATTCATATGGAACTGCTGTTGGTGTTTGTACTTGCTTATTTTTCTGACAGGATACCGTTGACCACGTACTTGTGCCCCTAATCAGGGTGCGGGTCATGACAGAAACACCGTGACCTTCATATAGATAGGGCCGGTGGGCTGAGATTAGTGCTGGGTGCAGACACAGGGACTGCCACCCTTATGCATATGTTTAAGTTTACGGTTGGTTGGTTGAGTGAAATGATATGATTTCTTATATAAAGTTATAACCTTGCAGGCTAGGCGAAATAGGACATAGATGAGCACGATCACAATGTTTATGTTAAGATTATGTCCAACTGTATCTGCCGCAGGGACACGGTGGTGGACAAGTTCATGATAGGTTCGGCTCGAGGCTGGATGTAACCACGTAACCACGTACTCGTGCCCCTAATCAGGGTGCGGGTCGTGACAGAAACACCGTGACCTTCATATAAATAGGGCGTAACCACGTACTCGTGTCCCTAATCAGGGTGGACGTAACCACGTACTCGTGCCCCTAATCAGGGTGCGGGTCGTGACAGAAATACCGTGACCTTCATATAGATAGGGCCGGTGGGCTGAGATTAGCGCTGGGTGCAGGCGCAGGGACTGCCACCCTTATGCATATGTTTAAGTTTACGGTTGGTTGGTTGAGTAAAATGATATGATTTCTTATGTAAAGTTCTAACCTTGCAGGCTAGGCGAAATGTGACATAGATGAGCACGATCACAATGTTTATGTTAAGATTATGTCTAACTGTATCTGCCGCAGGGACACGGTGGTGGACAAGTTCAGGATATGTTCGGCTCGAGGCGGGGCTCGGCTTGGACTTCCAGATGCATGGAGTCCTTAGCGTTCAAGAGGAGCTACCGCATTGGCGTTCGAACTTGCGAGATGTTCAGCCGAAGACTACTTGTTGGCTATAAAGAGGCATAATGTATGGAACAATGTACTCCTTTGTGAGCTAGAGAGATCATGAGCGTTGTAGCCAATTGGCATGATGAGTTGGGCTATTCAGAGCTATTGTAACGTTTTTCTTCCGCTGCTTATGTTATCAATTTGAGCTATAAATACTATTGTGAATCTGTTATCTTGCCTTGCACGAGCGCAACTCCAGGCTCGTACGGCATCACGCCCCAGCGATGACGATGATTCGGGTGAAAACTTGATAATGATGAAGACGGTAACTCGGTCGACAAACGTAAGTATCGAGGTATGATCGAAATTTTTTTACAGTATCATTAATATTAAATCTACATTGGCTTTTCTGTTAATTTAAAATTTACAATATAATTAAAACTAATATTACAAAAATGCTATTTGCTGCCAAAAAATTTGGGTGATACCATCTTCCATTATGTGGCATATGACATGGTTGCTAACATGACAGCTGACATGGCAAAATTTAACAATAAAATTAATATTAAAATAAACATTAATAGTAAATAAATAATTTAATATTAAATTAACATTGATTAATATTAACATTAATATTAACATTAACATTAGCATTAGCATTAACATTAATATTAATATTGACATTAACATTAACATTAAAAAATTTTGGGTAATTAATTTTTGGGGTTAAAATTTGCCATGTCAGCTGTTATGTCATCTGCCATGTCAGATGCCACATAATGGGAGATGGCATCACCCAAATATGTTGGGAGCCCAAACGACTAATTGCTAATATTAATACAGTGGCATTACCGTTATTTTCTAATAAATTCGTGACTTGTTCGGTCACACCCCTCCACGAGCGGGTTACATACACCCGCGTAAACGAGGGTTAAATAGCCTTTTCCAAAGAAGAGAACCCATCCGACTAGAGAGAAACGAAGGAAAGAAGAAGAAGAACAGTCGCAATGGAGAGGAGCAAGATCAACTGCAGCGGATGGGCCGTCATCCCTACCGAGATTCTCTCGATGATACTGGTACTGTCGGGGATGCCGGCGGACGAGGTAATATGCAACGTGGCCCCAGTTTGCCGTTCGTGGTGGAAGGCGCTCAACGGCCCCTTAGACTATTGGTCCAACGTCGACTTGGTACAGTGGTGCCGGAGGACCCAGCAAACTGCTGAGATTAGTTTGACCGTAATGAAGCTCGTGGCTCGCAGTGAGGGACATCTAGGGTCCCTCTCCGCGTACAAGCTCGACGAAGCAGCCTTCTCTTTTGCATGTTTAAGGCCAGTGCAAAATTTTATTTGGTCTTATTCTAATACTTTATTTTTTCTATTACAAAATTTTACGTATACTTTTGTTAATTTCTATTGATGTTTTTCTATTTTTATAATACAGTGGGAAATTTCTAAGGGTTCTGCACATTCCGAAGTGCGACGTGAGTGATGAAACTTTCGTGAGACACTTGGAGTTTCTCCCTGTGCTGGAAGAACTCGACATTAGCTACTGCCTCTACATCACGTCGACTGGAATAATTTCTGCCAAAAATTATTGCCGCCGTCTGGTCAAGCTGAGTAGGGACATGCCCCCTCCATCTTACATGCTCAGGAACAGATTCATAAAGAACACGAAAAACGAGGCGGAGGGAAAGGCCGTGGCTGATTCGATGCCGCGTCTCGAGCACCTACATATGGGATTCGGCATGTTCAATGGAGACACGCTGCGATCTATCATATGCAACTGCAAGGGTCTTCGCCTGCTCGACATACGTGGGTGCTTCAACGTGATCTTCGACGACGAACTCTGGAAAATTTGTTATTCAATTCAGACGTTTAAAAAACCCTTTGATAATGTAATCCCAGTACCAGGAGAAGCTGTGTACGAGTGGTATAATGATTTAGATACGATCTATCATTCCTGGGGTGAATGGTAAAAACATTAGCATGCATGCATGCATGCATTTCTTTATACTCCCTCCGTCCCAAAAATATAGTCATATTTCTATTTTCACCAAGATTAAGAAAATCCAATTAATATGTCCAACAAAACAAAATCTCTCCAATTTGCCCCTTATAGAAGTTTTGAATTTTGCTTTTGTACTTATTGTGATCTCTAATTGGGTTAATGAATGCCATTAAATCTCTATTTGGATTTATTTAATGATATCACATTCTACTATGTAAATTAAACTTTGGAGACAATATTTTGGCAAATTTTAGTTTGAATTTTGGAGGCAATATAAACTAAAGTGTCTTTTCAGTATCCATCATTAGAGCTCAAGTATATTTTCAAAATACAACTCTTAAATGCATAGAGAATTATAGAGTTTATCTTGATATAATTACAGTTTAAATAAGGCTAAAATTGTAAATTACTCCACAAACATCCATTATATAAAAAGAAATGGGCTATAATATGGGACAAACCAAAAAGGAAAGTGAGACTATATTTTTGGGACGGAGGGAGTATATATTTTTTACTAGTCTACATACAAGATATTTTTTATGAGTTCGATTCTCCATTTTGAGCAAATTTTACTTTTGTCAATACTAATTTTTAACATGATTATTTTTTTTATAAATAAAATGGACTGTGATATAATGACGCTTAAGACGGCTCACTTCTGAGATTTCGACATTTTCTAACACAGATTTTACCATTAATACAACATCTCAGTGTAATCATATCCAAGAGATTTCGCCATTTCCCAACACAGATTTTGCCTTATTCAAAATGAATTCTCCGTCCTATATGGACCATTCTCCGTCCTACATGTATCATTCTCCGTCCAACATTCCGCATTCTCCGTCCTAATGTACCATTCGTCGTCCTAAATGTACAATTCTCCGTCCTAAATGTACCATTCTCCGTGTTAGAGGAACGGAGAATGGCCATTAACAGCCAAACAGCCAAACTAATTTATAGCCTTCAAAACCAATTTATATAGATTCAAAACAAAACTAAACAGCTAAACTATTTAAAATTCACAACCCTACAGAACAGTCCTAAATGTACTATTCTCCGTCCTATATGGACCATTCTCCGTCCTACATCTATCATTCTCCGTCCTACATTTACCATTCTCCGTCCTAATGTACCATTCGCCGTCCTAAATGTACAATTCTTCGTCCTAAATTTACCACTCTCCGTGTTAGAGGAACGGAGAATGACCATTAACAGCCAAACAGCCAAACTAATTCATCTTCACGAGCCTTCAAAACCAATTTATATAGATTCAAAACAAAACTAAACAGCCAAACTATTTAAAATTCACAACCCTACAGAACATTCCTAAATGTACCATTCTCCGTCATAAATGTACCATTCGACGTCCTAAATGTACAATTCTCCGTCCTACCTCCGTCCTAAATGTACAATTCTCCGTGTTAGAGGAACGGAGAATGGCCATTAACAGTCCCAAAAATTGTTCCATACTAAGTTAAAAGCATATAATAGCACCCAAAAAATGTTAACAATAGAAAAATTCTACAGAACCCAAACACCAGACTCGAACCTAGGCCTTCCATGTAAAAGCCAAACAGCACAACCAACTAAGCCTGGAATAAGACATCAATAATGCTAAGTCTACTACCAAATGCTTGCTTACAACACTCTTACAACCTTCACCCATTGATGACATGTGGGCCATGGCCCACATGTCAGCAATGGGTGAAGGTTGTAAGAGTGTTGTAAGCATTTGGTTGTAACTTTAACATTATATCCCAACTTCCAATAAGGAATAAGAAGAGTCGGTTAGGAACGTGTATAAATATACATAGGGGTCCCCATTCATCTGAGTAGGTTGCACATTTAACATGGCTCCAAAAAGATCATCTGGTTGGGAACCATTGCCAGAGCCTTCTTCCAGTCGTCGCCGAGCCTCTTCGCATGGAGCACCCTCTGCGCCGCCTCCGGCCCATGACTGGCTGGCAGCGGCTGAGAACTTTCTGACCTCCTGCGGGTTGTCACTGGAGGTCATCGCTCGACCTCTTCATCCGGCGCCAAACTTTGACCTGTTGTCGATCACTCCGGAGGAACGGGATTCTCTGGAGAAGAGGGAAGCGTTTCGCCGCCTGTGCCATAGGGCGGGTGTGCACACCCTGCTGGACTTTGCGGAGATCCTCCGGGAGGCCAGTGAGGGCTAGACCCTTTTTTTTCGTTTTTTACAGTTTTTTGTCCTCCTCTTGTATAAATGTTCCGACGACGAAGCTGGGATTTAATGAAATATAATATTTTGTTAACTCAATTTGGTTTCGGCTACAATCAAACTTTTACAACCTTCTTACAACTTACACCCATTTGCTAACTATAGCATTGCTCTTTATAATTAACAAATCTTGTTGCGTCAAATCAATATATCAGCGACGATATCCCCATCAATGACTTGTTACGTCATAGAATTGATTATGCTGCCAGCGTCAATCTTGCCGTCAAATCCATCTTAAATATGATTACAAAGTAAAATAGAGGACAACAATGAGTGTTTCAATTTTACTCTTTTCAAGTACATAGTCTTCTTATTTTCAAAAATTTAATCAAATATTCGTAAAATGGAAATATTGAGTCTTAAACTTCACATTCTTAAATATGTTTTCAAATTTTTTTAATAAATATGTTTCCACCACGTTTTTTCTGCCAAATTTTTTAATAATTTATACGGAACACGTGGATATATACTAGTAATAATAGTAATAAATTTAATTTTGGAAAAGAATTTTTTAAAATTAAGGTCTCAAAATCCCAAAGGTTTATGTAGTGATTTCACATGGATATATACTAGTAATAATAGTAATAAATTTAATTTTGGAAAGTAGTTTTTTAAATTTAATAGTGATAAATTCGACCGTCTTATACTAGTAATAATAGTAATAAATTTAATTTAAGACTCAAAACTATTCTAATTTTTTCCACTTCCCAAGGTCATATAAGACGGTCGAGTTTTCCCTCTTCTTCTCTCAAACCCTCTTCCTTCTCCCAAACCCTCTCCCAAACCCTCTTCTAATCAAAATGCCGCCGAAGAAACAACGACCGTCGCCGAAGGGGAAGGATCCACGAAGGGATGCGATACAGGCCCGAAGGACAGAACTTGCAAGGGCGGCGAAAACCAAGATTATGGTCGCTAGGGCAGAGGCCGAAAGGGCAGCGGCGGAAGCAGCGGCGGCGGCAGCGACAATGAAAGCGGAGGCGGCGGCCAAGCCACGTGCAAAAAAGGCTAAAAATACTCATTGCTCGACAAAGACCAGAAAATCTATCTTCGATACAGAGTCGTCGGAAGACTCAACTTATGAAGATCGAAGGCGTACTCAAGCGAAGGCTAAGGTGGCAACGGATACAGAGTCATCAGCGTACTCTGTGGATTTTGAATCCTCATCAGAAGAGGAAATGAAGAGGAAGAGCAATCATCAAATAAATCCCAGGCTGGAGAGGAGGTAAAAAAATTTAAAGACTCTAAAACTAAAAAGATATACATTAAATATTTCAAGAAAAAGGCTGTTATGCCTGAAAGATCAATTAAGATAGATGATATCGAAGACGAAGCTTTCCTGGATATATTGAAATTCTATCAATTGGAGAAACTGAACAAATCCTGTCTTGAGAAAATCTCCCAAACAATAGTAAGAAAATTTTACTCAAATCTTCCGGCTGAAATTAAAGAAAAAGAAGAGGATCAACCACTGGTGTTTCTGAGAGGGAAACTGATTAGGGTAAATGCTGCTGTCATCAACGAATTTTATGGATTTGATCCAGTTCCTGAGTTTGATATGAAAGATATTGATAATGTTTCCATGACGGATGCAATTCATGAGATTACAGGTGTTTCAATGGGTGCCAAGACCCCTCAAAATGTATACAAAGATGAATTAAAAATTTTGTATAAATTATTGCATGCCTACGTATCTCAAACACTCAACCCTACTGGACATGAGTTTTCCATCCATCCCGAGAGAGTAAAATTTCTTTATTATATGGGTGTAGGCCTCAAAAATGAAAGTCACGCTGAGTTGATCAAGACAGAGTCAAAAGTCACGCTCAGTTGATCCAGACAAAATAAACAAATCACGCTGGGAGACAGCTCATCATTTGTCAAAGAGTAATTATGACTGACAATACGACAGTCGAAGAATATCTCTTCGTATGCCACGTATACACAGAATTCGAGAGATCATCGACGTCTATTGCGTGATTTTCGAAATCTTCTTCAGCAAGACTCAGCCTTCGTCGAGTTGGCGTACCAAAAAGATTTCTTGTCATTTAATGCGACTGACAAAGCAATCACTGTCAGAGATTTTGTGTCAGTCGAGACACGCCGAATCAAGACAGCTGGCAGTTCTATCTCAAGTCTGCGTGTATTTGTGATCTTCATCTCAAGTTTGCGTGGATTCTGAAGTTTTCTTCCTCAAGTTTGCGTGGATTTTGAAGTTCTTTGCCTCGAAGTCTGCGTGGATCCTGAAGCTTCCTGCCCCAAGTTTGCGTGGATTTTGAAGCTTTCTACACCGAGTTCGCGTGGATTTCGTCTTCAACAAGTCTGCGTGGATTTCATCAAATTGGAGTACGTGGCAGCCATGCCACTGATCTCTCGCCTGCGTGTCCTGTAACTTGCACACGACTCATGCATGATTGCCATGTGTCCAACAGTTACAGGCCACGTCCAGTAACTGCTCACAGCCTTGTGTATGTTAAATCCTGCGTGATTTTTAACTAGGCATAGGCTGTGAAGACAGTTATCTTTTCAGTTATTTTTCTTGACTCTATAAATAGAGTTCTTTTCCTCATTCATTGTACAGATACATTGATATCTACTGTCAAAATTTTGAGAGCTTTTCTTCTTCGCATAGTCCAAGGGATAAAGCGATCGTCTTCTAGATCGGATTCCTACAGTTGTAATTTTCCCAGAAACACAACAAATAAAGAGAATTTCTTTATGGAAAACAAATTGACGACTCTGCTGGGGAAAACCATCTCCTCTTCTGAGATGGTAACAACTCAATGCGATACTTCGTCAATCGGCTCGACGAAGAAGGTGATGACGATCAAATTCGATCAACTCGTCTATGAAGAAATGCAGCGGGCTAAGAGTGGTAAGCCCACTACAGCCTCCATCATCACTGCCAAGTCGAAGGACACTCTATCTATGTCCCTAAGAATCAGTTGGCGGCTAATGGTGAAGTCTCTGCCACAGTGTCTGCTCCTAACACTGGCAAGAACTCTACTGCAAGCACGCACACTCTTGTGCGCTCGAAGATGACAACAATCAAAGATCACGCTAACAGTACTGGCTCCTTAGCCAAATCTGTTCCAGTGTGTATCTCTCAAGTTGGAAATCACGCTAACAGTACTGGCTCTTTAGCCAAATCTGTTCTAGCGTACAAATTCAACTCTAAGAGTCACGCTGACAGTATTGGCTCCTTAGCCAAATCTGTTCTAGCGTGCAAATTCAACTCTAAAAGTCACACTGACAGTACTGGCTCCTTAGCCAAATCTGTTCCAGCGTACAAATTCAACTCTAAAAGTCACGCTGATAGTACTGGCTCCTTAGCCAAATCTATTCCAGTGTGCAATCCCACATTCAACAGTCACGCTGACAGTACTGGTTCCTTAGCCAAATCTGTTCCAGCGTGTAATTCTAAAATTAAAAGTCATGCTAACAGTACTGGTTCCTTAGCCAAATCTGTTTCAGCTTGTATTTTATCAGAGAAGAATAGCTCCTTAGTTATCTCTTCTTCTTCACCGAGTTCTACTAGAACTGGGGGTGGTCTTCCACACAAAGTCTCTTCGAAAAGGAATAACTCTTTAGTTGTTTCTTCTGCTCCTGTAGTTTTTACTTCAGGAACAGCTTTGACTGATACTTTTGTTAGTCAAAGGAAAGGAGATGGTCTTTTGACTACTCTTCCTTCTGGACATTCTATGTCTCAAAACTTGAATGAGTCTAAGAAGAAACATTTCTTAATGTCTTCTTCTATGACTTCTTCGAATTGGGCACAGAATTTGTCTAGAAAAGGTCTGTTACCAACTCCTAATCAAGGGTGTGGTTCAACTCTTCCTTCTCTGCAAATATCCAGATCAATGGAAGGAAAACTCCATGTTTCCAAAATTAATGTGTTACCTTCCACTGATTTAAGAACAAAACTCAGCACTTCTGGTGTTAAGAAACCATACCAATTGGATATGAAGATAAAAAATCCAGATGCAGAGTATGCAAGAAATTATGTGGCTCACATTAATCACTCTTTGTATAATTAAGAGCCATTAAGACCCAAGAACAGGAAGTATACTCCTCAATCTTCACAAACAGATTTACGGGAATATCTTCAACAGAAGAGAAGGAGTAATTCTATGTCAAAGGAACATGCTGAATGTGACTTCTATCCAAGAGTCATAATTCAGTACAGATGTCAATCAACGGTTCAAGACCATGTTGATCAGGAATGTGACTTCCAGCCAAGAGTCACAATGCAATGCAGATGTCAAACTAAACGACAGTCTGTCTTCAATAGGATTCAGTATGAACCTATGCCTGATGAAGATGAGCCTTTGTTTGCCTCCGTCAACATGACTTCTCGGGACACCGGGAGTAGAGTTGATAGTCCAGATGGAGTATATAGAAACACCAGAGCAAGAGTCCTGGCTTCTAGTCAAAGAAATTTGATCCCTGAAATTGATTCTGAATTCCTTGGAGAATCTAACTTCCCACCTCTTCCTACTGGGGGTAATTCTCCTATAGTTGACTTTGATGCACGAAGCAATGATTCAGAGCATACAACATCCACTAGTTCATCAATAATCTCTCATACAGTTACGACTTATATGGTTGATGGGAATACTGATGAACCTTCTTCTTCCTTGACTCCTCAAGATCAAAGAATTGCTTCTTTGGAACAGCAAATGAAGTCTATGACTGACACAATGAAGTCGATGTATGAACTCATGACAGCTTAGTTGCAAAATCGACAGACTGTACCAGATGCTATACCATTTGATACTGATATAAGTCCAGTACAAGTTCCTCCAGCAGTACAATCCAATACTCCTGGACCAGCTCAACCAAATCCTAGTCTCTCTGGAGCTGGGGGTAGTGCTTACAATGCTGTTCCTCCTCCCAACTATTCTCTATAAGCCACAACTCCACAATCTTCGGGAGTTGTCTCTGAAGAATTGAAGAATCTCAAAACTCAATTCGAGGCATTCAAACAGAAGGATGGTTTACAAAGGTTAGGCATCAAGCAGCCTTATCCGATAGAATGGAAGCAAGTATTATATCTTCATAAATACAAGCCTCCTACTATCTCATTCTATGATGGAACCACTTCTCCAAGTCAGTTTATTAATCACTTTGAAGTGATGACTGATCAACTGCAACCAAGTGATGCCCTCCTTACTCGGGTATTTATTGGATGTCTCAAGGGAACGGCTTATGAATGGTATAGGAGTCTCCCAGATGGGAGCATTACCTCATTTGCTGGTTTCAAACAGATGTTTCTTGAAAGGTTCTATGAAGGGCTTAATGACATGACTATATCTGCTCTTATTAGAATCAAGCAGAAAAATAATGAATCTACAGAAGAATACATTGAACGGTTTCGAAGAGAAGCTCTGAAAATGCCTCTTGGAACTCCTGATGCTGTCACCATTGACACGTGCAAATCAAACTTGTTGCCAATCATCAGTATGTGGACAGGGTCCACTCAATTTCAAGATTGGCCTTCCTTCATAGTCAGTGCCAAAGCTGCAGAAATTAGTGCTGAAACCTTCAAAGGTTTAGGAGTGCAGATGACTCCTAAAGAAACAGGACAAGGTGATAACAATAAAAATAATGCTCGCAAAGGAAAAGAAACTCTTGAAGTTAATCTTCAGAGCAAAGATGCATCAAATGTTCAAACTCCTGCCTCTACAACTCAACAATCAAGAACACCTCGCCCTAAAGAAGAATATTCTTTTAATGACAACGATGTCCTTAGTATCTTTGAATGTCTGTTGAAAGGTAATAAAATACAATTACCTGAGATCAAGAAACCTGATGAAGCTGGTAAGACAGATCATCCTAAATACTGTCCATACCACAGAATGCTGGGTCACACAATTCGTACATGTTATGTACTGAAAAGAAAGATCCAAGAAATGATTAAGTCTGGAGCTATCTCTCTTACTCCAAAAGAGAAGACTGTCACTTCTAATGTCGTCTCTATGCAATTTGGAGATTTTCCTCCTCAACTCCTTGAAAGTGGGATTGTTCCTATTCCCAAGGCAACTCTTGAAATAGTAAATATTCCTCCTCCACAGTCTGAAGGATTAGCACCAATCACTTTGGAGACTGGAGAAATCATGTGGATTCATCCTGATCTAATAACAGACTTTGAATCTCCTTCTCCTCAAAAGATTTCTTCTCGAAAGTCCAAGAAGGCTGGAAAGATCAAGTCATGTCATATGACTTCTCTTGGGTCTACCTCTGACACAGAGCCAAAAGACAAAGAAGAAGCACTTGTTAGTGCTACTCGAACGGGGAAACCTTACCTAAAGGATTATTCTAAAAATCCTGAAGATCCTACTGATATCCCTTCAGCTGCTAAAGATGCTCCTAATGTTCCTCCTGAAGAAGAATCATCTACTACACCTGTTCCTTCAACTACAACAGTTGAACCTGTTCCTCCCAAACCCACAACTCTTGAAAAAGGCAAGCAACAAGCTCAGTTTGATAAACCAATCAAGAAGTCTCTTCCTCTTGGACTTTAGAAGCCTTATAATTTCGATATTTTAGCTCAACTTGCTAATACTCCAGCTAGAATGTCCCTCTTTGAACTTCTACGTCTTTCAAAAGAGACTCGAGAGACATTAAGTGAAGCACTTCTACAAGCTGACTCTTGTCTTGCACAATTGAAGAAGCCAGATGCAGAACCTGCCACTTGCTTACATTGCAACAGTGTATTGGAAATTATCCCAAATATCACCTTTACACAAGACGACATGCTACTGGAGGATAATCGACATGACCGACCTCTCTACTACACTGGTTATATTGATACGATGAAGATAGATCGTATCCTCATTGACCCAGGGTCTGCTATAAGCATAATGCCAAAGAGTTTGTTGGATGAACTAAAAATCCCTCTTCACAAGCTCTCCAAGACGGTTACTACTATCTTGGGATTCAATCAAAGCCGAAGTGAGCCTTTGGAAAAGATTCATCTGAAGCTTCAGATAGGCGATTTCAGATCTAAAGTCACTTTCTATGTGATCGAGATCGCGGGATCCTATAATCTTCTTCTGGGGAGGCCCTTTCTTTATGAAAATAATGTGGTGCCCTCTACTCTTCATTAATATTTTAAATACATTGATAGCAATGGAAGAGTACAAAAAGAAGTTGCTGATATAAATCCCTTCCATGGGGTTGAAGCTTATTTCAATGATTCCCGAATGTACAAAGAAGAGTATACAAGGATCATACAAGCTATGGAGAAAGAAGATGCACAAAGTGAGACTTTAATAATCCCTATTAAAGGTCGAACTACTCAGCAACAATCTCCTAAACCCTCTGGAGAAGATTCTTTCATCATTCCAGTGAGTGGACGGATCTCTCCGTTACCTCAGTCATCTACTCAAAATACACTGATCATTCCTGTCAGTGGACGTACTACAGTTCCTGTATCTTCACAAGATACTCTGCTAATTCTAGTTGGAGGGCGGATTATTATTCCTACTCAAACTTCAAGGGAGCTCACCTCTTCTGAGCCATTTGTTATCGATCTTAATCGAAACAAAGCTTCTTCTTCTTCCCCCCTTTAGTCATTGACTTGGCTAAAATCTCTAAGGCTCAGCCTTTTCCCAATGTAAATATTGCTGCTTTTACATTTAATGAAAAGTCTCCACCTTTGCAGTACGTTGATGTGTGTAATTATGTTCATAGTTATTTACATCTGTTAGATGACTTGAACACAATAACCATAGGAGTTGTACAGACTGTTCATACAGATGTATCTCTAGAACCTGTACAATCTTCATACTTTCTAGTTCCCAGCAGAAAGCCAGGAGACATTCCAATATTCTTCTACAAAGGACCTCAAAATCCTTCTGATCTTGAGGATGATGACAAAAATGATGATACTGGAAGATTACAACTACGTCGTTATAGTCAGCAATCTAAAGACATCATCAAAAATATGGACTATGACTTCAGGACTGGCCTCAATGATGGAAAAGGAAGAAAAATACCTGTCCGGATTCCTCCTTTGAAATATGGAAGGACGAAATGCGGATTGAGTTATACTGCTCCTACTTCTTTCATCAATATTATCCATGAAGATCCCGAGTCTGACGAAGATAAGAGATCTGATTCTTCTAGTACCACTTCTTGGGATTTCGATACGAGTATCGGTGACTTCTACTGCAACATTTTGTCTTCCAACATGGTTTCCATTGACCATTCTGAAGAAAGTGATGAAGACGAAAAAGAGTTTGAAATCTCACCTGAATCAGAACAGTGGGCCCAAAGATTAGATAATCAATGGGAGTTCCGTTTCGAGCAAAAAGAACCTCCGACTGAAGACAAACTTGTTCAAATAGATGTTGGTGAAGAGGGATCTCCCAAACCAATATTCATCAGTGAAAGTCTTTCAGAGACTGATAAGAAAGACATGATCAAACTCATTCGTGATTACATTGATGTCTTTGCTTAGAGTTATGAAGATATGCCAGGGCTTGATCCTCAAATTGCAACTCACAAGCTCAATATCTTGCCGAATGCTAAACCGGTCAAACAACAACAGCGACAATTTCGTCCAGACATCATGGATGCAATTGAAGCTGAAGTCAATAAACTCATTACCTCTGGGTTTATTAGAGAGGAACAACATCCCGATTAGGTGGCTAATATTGTTCATGTTCTTAAAAAGACTGGCAAGATCAGAGTATGCATAGACTTCCGCGATCTCAATGCGGCATGTCCTAAAGACGAATTCCCTCTACCAATCACTGATGTCATGGTTGATAATACCTGTGGATTTGAACGAATGTCATTCATGGACGGGTATTCTGGGTACAATCAGATCAAAATGTTTCCAGAGGACGAGAAGCACACTTCTTTCAGAACGCCGATTGGTACATACTGTTATACAGTTATGCCATTCGGTCTCAAGAATGCAGGAGCAACTTATCAACGAGCTATGAGCACTATATTTCGTGAATATTTGCAAAAAACAGTCGAATGCTATGTTGATAATATTGCAGTCAAAAGTCGACAAAAGGAGGATCATATCCAAGATTTGAAGACTATATTTGATCTAATGCGTAAGCATCAATTAAAGATGAACCCTACTAAGTCCTTCTTAGGCGTCTCTAGTGGTAAATTTCTCGGCTTCGTCATTACCTCTAAAGGTATACACGTGGATCCCGAAAAGATCAAAGCCATCCAAGAGATGCGTCCTCCACGCACCTTAAAAGAGCTACGAGGATTTCAAGGAAGAATCGCTTATATCAGGAGTTTCATCTCTAATTTATCAGGACGCTGCAGACCATTCAACAAACTTATGAAGAAAGGTGTCTCTTTTGTCTGGAATGATGAATGTCAAAAAACATTCGATGATATAAAATAATATCTGATGAGCCCTCCAGTATTGGTACCTCCCGTCTCAGGAATACCGTTCCTCCTCTATACTCGAGCAATGAGTCATTCATTGGGTGCATTACTCGCTCAAAAGAATCAAAATGGCCATGAACAAGCCATTTATTATCTTAGCCGCACTATGACCGGAGCTGAACCTCGATATTTACCGGTCGAAAAAGAATGTCTAGCCTTGATGTTCGTTGTTCAAAAGACACGACATTATATTATTGGCCAGACTATTCATATCATCTCCAGGATCAATCCTATACGGATCATGATGAAGAAACCCAGTGTTTTGAATTCTCGATTGGCTAACTGGGGAATCCTACTTGCTCAGTATGACATGCACTATATTCCTCAGAAATCAGTCAAAGGACAAGCTTTAGCTGATTTTCTGGCTGCTCACTCAATTCCAGAAAATTCAAAACTCTATGATGAAATCCCAGATGAAGTCCTAGATTCAAATCAAATTGCTGAAGAAGATCCTACTTGGCGTCTATTCTTTGATGGAGCATCAAGAATTGGTCCTAATGGCGATATTGTCGCTGGAGTTGGAATTGTTCTTGTATCGCCAGAAGGTCTTGCTATCCAAAGAGCTTATTCTCTCGATCAGCCGTGTTCAAACAATGTAGCTGAGTACAACGCATTACTTATTGGTCTTCAACTCGCTAAACATCTGAATATTCAACATTTGGAGGCGTATGGAGACTCTAAACTCATTGTCAATCAGATCAGGGGTACTTATAAAGTTTGCCATCAAGATCTGGTTCCTTATCATAAAACAGCTATATCTATGGCTTCTTCGTTTGAAGAATTCTTCATTGAACATGTTAGGCGAGCATGTAACACAGAAGCTGATGCCCTTGCTAATCTTGCAGCGGTGCTGGCTATTCCAATCAGACGGCAACAAATGATTGTTGTTCGTAATCAAGAATTATTTCATCTTGAAAATAACTTGACTCTAGGACTTCCAGTTGACATTGAAGAATCAACATCTCATGACGTCAACACAACAAGAGGATTTGGATTTAGTCGTAAATCGATGTCATCTTCATCCGATTCCAGCATGGAATTCATCTTCAGTAACTCGACTGAGAATCAGAGTACGGATAAAGATTGGAGACTTCCTTTCTTAGATCTCGTATTATATGATATTCTTCCGGATGATCCGAGTGAGGCAGCATCTATCAGACGGCGATCACTCAGATTCTACTACAATCATACAACAAAGAACTTATATCGTCGAGTTTATGATGGTTTACTCCTTCGATGTGTTGCCGGTGACGAAGCTCAACAAATCATTCGCGAAGCACATGATGGAATTTGTGGAGCACATCAGCCTGGACCAAAACTTCAAGACCGTATTCGACGTATGGGTTATTATTGGCCTACTATGGTATCAGACGCCATCGAATATGCAAAGAAGTGTAAAGCTTGTCAAATCCATGCGGATTTTATTCATCAACCCTCAGAATTTCTACATCCGACGGCAGCATCATGGCCCATCGAAGCTTGGGGCATGGACATTGTCGGCCCGATCAATCCACCGTCATCTAAAGGTCATCGATTCATTCTCGCAATAACCGATTACTTCTCCAAATGGGCCGAAGCCATTCCTTTATCTGAAGTTAAGACGTCTAATGTCATCAGCTTTATTAAGCACCACGTCATCTACAGATTTGGTGTTCCTCGACGCATTGTTCATGATAACGGACCACAGTTCGTCAGCCAGAAATTTACTCGATTCTGTGACGATCACCGGATCAATAATGTGGCTTCTACCGCATATAATCCAGCAGCTAACGGATTAGCAGAAGCTTTCAACAAGACTATCATCAAACTCCTAAAGAAGTTTGTCTCCACTAACAAACGTAATTGGAGTGACAAGCTCGGGGAATGTTTGTGGGCTTATCGCACTACAGTTCGTAATGCTACCAAATGTACACCTTTTTCTCTGGTGTATGGTTGCGAAGCTATTCTTCCATTAGAGATTCAAATTCCTTCTTTAAGGATAGCAATCGTTAATGAACTCACTGCTGAAAATAACGATCGTCTTCGACTTCAGGAATTAGAAGCTCTGGATGAAAAGCGATTATCTGCTCAACAGAATATTGAATTCTATCAAGCTAGAATTTCAAGAGCTTTTAATAAAAAAAGTCAGAGTTCGATCATATCAAAAAGGAGAACTTGTTCTAACAGTCAGACGTCCTATGACTCATATGAGTAGGGACAAATTTGATGCAAAGTGGGAAGGTCCCTATATTGTGAGCAAAGTTTTCTCAAATGGAGCTTATCAACTCTCAAAATTGGATGGTCGGAAAGTTTTGATGCCTATTAATGGCAAATTCCTTAAAAAGTACTATGTATAAATGTAAATACTTGTAATCATCAGACAAATTTTAAAAATAAAATTTTTATTTTATTTTCATGAATGATGATACATGATATTAAGGAAGATCACTATCATCCTTCTCTACTTTTGGACGTGGGCCACTACCGTCCTTCTCGAAGACGTGATCAGCAAAAGAGCCGAGAACCACCTTGCTAGAACCCACGAGGAATTTGCAAGCGGCCATCCTCATGGCTTCCTCTTCTTCAGTCCTTCCTGGTTCGAGCAGAAAATCCAGAATGTCCCTTGGTGGCTTGGGTGCAGACGAACCTTCGCCTGCTTCCGTCTTCTTCGTTTTGACTGGACCAGCAGGGCGTTCTTCAGTGCCTTTCTGAACCTTTGAGGCTATCTCAGTCTTCT
This sequence comes from Iris pallida, assembly GCA_029216955.1. Lineage (NCBI taxonomy): Eukaryota > Viridiplantae > Streptophyta > Magnoliopsida > Asparagales > Iridaceae > Iris > Iris pallida. The sequence goes on from JANAVB010019400.1 coordinate 26,648, forward strand.
TGGACGCTTCTCCAGATGACATTTTTATGTTGAGGAGTAGAAGTATTCGTTCTCGCCAGATTTCTGCTATATTTATAGGCAGAAGTTCCTCATTCATCCGACGTTTCACATATTCATTAATGCTTAACGGTTCATCCATTCATTTCTCACATTCATCAGACGGTTCGCCTGTTCATTAATACTTGACGGTTCATCCATTCATTTATTTCATTCACTCGACAGTTCATCTGTTTATCATTTCCTAACGGTTCATCCGTTCATAATCTTCTATCAATTTATTAAGTGGGGATTCGTTATTTATCATGTTTTCATAACCTCTGAATCAATTCCGAATCTACTTACTCATTTGTCATGTTTTGACCTCTGCATAGAAATCAATCTATTTTCTTTTGAGTTCCTATATATTATCACGTCCATAATACCTCTGATAATATCATATACTCTAAAACAGAAAAGATGATTTTATTATCTATCATGTCCACAATTCATCCACAAATACAAATCATTGAGCATAGAAGAATTGTCATTTCCATTCTTATTTCACCATAAAAAGTCTATTATATTTTCTTAGACTTTCTGACAAATCATAATGGAAATCTATTATAATTTTGGATTTTCATTCTACACCACAACAATAACCTAATAGAGATCTATCTTCTTCTTTGGATCTTCTCCGTCGGACCTTCTCCGTCAGGTTCATTGTTGGTGGCAGTTCCTGACTGTCTGGGTCCCAGTCACGACCAGATCAGCAGGAATCAAACTCTGGTCTTCTCTCTCAGACGAGAGGAGAACCACAGAGTATGGCAGCCCGAAGTCGTGGTGCTGCCAATACAACTGGTGGATTAGGAGCGACCTTTCAGAGGAGACAGGAATGTATCCAACCTTGGGATACAATTCCTAGTTCTCCCACGAAAGAAACTCTACTACCCGATTTCTCGGTAGTAGAGTTGACTCCACCATCCAACTCTCGTGTATAAAGGCTCTTCCTACCATCTAAGGAAGACCCTTCTATCCCACGAAGAGTTCTGAGTTGTCTGATTTACGCGTCAAAAGCGTATGAGCTCCCTAATATAGATGTCAGCAGGATATTCTCCACAGCATCCACATCCCCAATGCCAGTTCTGAAGAAAATTTTCAGCCAAGTTTCTGCAGAAAGCATTAAGAGGAAAAGATTAGATCAACAGAAATCATTCAGCATGCATTTATCAAACAGAGACAGGCGTGTATTGTTCAAATCAGAAACAAGAAACAGAAAGCCTATCTTCAACAGCAAAAATAAGTGCACGTATTACACTAATTTACCTTCAAGTTTGGTGCTAAGGATTGACAAACTCATGTTTGATACAGTGCGCAGAAGTCGAACATTAGAAAACATTGCTTTCCTGTTTGAGAGTGAAATCTCCCAAAAATTTCATTCTCAGAGAAGAAGAAGAGGAATAGGAGATGAGTATCTGCGAAACTCTTCCATCTATTTAAAGGGCAAAGTACAAGTCTATTCTTGGAAAAGATCCGCATAAATAGCGCTCGTAAACTGTGGAATGAGTGTCACGTGTGCTTTGGAAGACAGAGCAACATTGGAAACAATCAAAGACTGCTGATTAATATTTCTCATTAAGGCATGCAGATCAAACACAAAAGTTGTACTTCATTTCTTAAGACAGGCACTGATGGCCTTACAAAAGACAAAACAAAAAGTGCAACAAAAGCATAAAAGTCACGCTCTATTTTCCAGAGCGGCTGAGCTTGGTGCCTAGTTCTTCTACGCTCCTAACTCCCAGACAGTGCAACAGAGCTTTAAACATTTCACGCTGCTCTATGAGGCTGCGCCCATCAGAAGAGGACGAGCCATCCAAGCCAAAATAGATCAAGAAATTCTTGGCTAGTTGCAAGGGATCATCTTTGAGCTCGAAGACAAGGGGCACTGGCTCTTCACCCCCAAAAGTGGGGTCACCATGAGAACAAAAGCACAACTTGCGTGCTTCTTCCTCAGCTTTCTCCTTTGGTGTCATATTGACGTAAGATGAAGATTAAAAATGAATCTTCTCCCTGTTTATATAACAGAGCTCGCCGGCGGTTCATATTCCACCATAAATTGGATATAATCAGTCTCGGAGAACGAAGAGTCATTATGACATTTAATAAGTTCATTTGGATATTTTCAAAGAACTTCGAAGTCTTTTCGACTTCCGAAAAATTTTGAAGTCATCTCAGCGTGACTAAATCCATTTTATCATCTCTATTTTCAAAGTATTTCGAAATAATTTATCATTTTTCGAAAACTTTGAAGGGGGTTTTGTAGGCCTCAAAAATGAAAGTCACGCTGAGTTGATCAAGACAGAGTCAAAAGTCACGCTCAGTTGATCCAGACAAAATAAACAAATCACGCTGGGAGACAGCTCATCATTTGTCAAAGAGTAATTATGACTGACAACACGACAGTCGAAGAATATCTCTTCGTATGCCACGTATACACAGAATTCGAGAGATCATCGCCGTCTATTGCGTGATTTTCGAAATCTTCTTCAGCAAGACTCAGCCTTCGTCGAGTTGGCGTACCAAAAGGGTTTCTTGTCATTTAATGCGACTGACAAAGCAATCAGTCAAAGATTTTGTGTCAGTCGAGACACGCCGAATCAAGACAGCTGGCGGTTCTATCTCAAGTCTGCGTGTATTTGTGATCTTCATCTCAAGTTTGCGTGGATTCTGAAGTTTTCTTCTTCAAGTTTGCGTGGATTTTGAAGTTCTTTGCCTCGAAGTCTGCGTGGATCCTGAAGCTTCCTGCCCCAAGTTTGCGTGGATTTTGAAGCTTTCTACACCGAGTTCGCGTGGATTTCGTCGTCAACAAGTCTGCATGGATTTCATCAAATTGGAGTACGTGGCAGCCATGCCACTGATCTCTCGCCTGTGTGTCCTGTAACTTGCACACGACTCATGCATGATTGCCATGTGTCCAACAGTTACAGGCCACATCCAGTAACTGCTCACAGCCTTGTGTATGTTAAATCCTGCGTGATTTTTAACTAGGCATAGGCTGTGAAGACAGTTATCTTTTCAGTTATTTTTCTTGACTCTATAAATAGAGTTCTTTTCCTCATTCATTGTACAGATACATTGATATCTACTGTCAAAATTTTGAGAGCTTTTCTTCTTCGCATAGTCCAAGGGATAAAGCGATCGTCTTCTAGATCGGATTCCTACAGTTGTAATTTTCCCAGAAACACAACAAATAAAGAGAATTTCTTTATGGAAAACAATGGAGAAGAAAAAAATGATGGATATAGGTTCCTACATGTTCAGTAGAATGATGCATCTCGTGGGAAAACCAACTGCAAGGACAACTCTCCTTTTCGGAGGATTTGTATGCTCGATGGCTAATAAACATTCTGTCCCAAGCTTAGCAGGGGATGTTTATATTAAAAACAAAGGCCCCATGAGAAAACTAACCTTCACTCGAATGTTTGGAAAACGGGCAGCAGCTGCAAGCAAACCATCAACATCTGAAAAACCATCAACTTATGGAATCAAAAACACTAAGGACAGGGTTGATGATCTATACAATTTTGTTGCTGCAAACTTTGAGAATGTCTTCAAAGAGATGAAGACTATATCCGACAACCAGAAATTGATTCTGGATAAGATTATCCAGATAGAGGTTGAATTTGCTGACCAAGAACAAGATTTCCCTTCCCTCGTGAAGAAGGTAAATGGGACTAGCCCAAAATCTTATGTAAAAATACACACTGTGCACATTGATACTTTAATGCTAGCCATCACTTTGATACTTCTATTTATGTTTCTGGATGTCATTTCTATCTATAAAGTGAGTCAATACTGACTATAATTTTTCTTCATCGTCCCTCAAGGTGTAGGTGAAGGATATTTTGAGAAAGAAGAAGAAGTAGGAAAAAAAAGAAACAAGAAGAAGAAGATGGAGACGGCTATGAAGATTCATCTTTTGAGTTTTGAATGTCTCTTATTTCAATGTGGAAGTAATATTTGACTTGTAATATTGTTCTGAATATTTGTTGGTCATGGCGGACAAACTAAATTTTGTGTTTGAAATATTGTAAGACTAAACTTTTCGCTTGTACTCAGTGCATAGTTCGTAATTTGTTTTGAGAATGTAATATGGTCTTGAATTTAGAGTAGGTCTGATATTTATTTGGATTTTTGTATTGTGAATTATGCAGGTTCTATGTTGAATTACTAACGTGGATTGGACAGATTACTGTAACGTGAATTATGCAGTTTATTGGACTTGGAATGAAGTATACTTAATTTGATTATGATTTTTTTGGTTGAAGCGTTTATTTGGTTGGCAGTTGGCCTTCATAGATGATATTGATATTTTGGTGTATTCCTTTGATTTGCAGATGCCCATCACAGATTTCGTGAGTCCTGGGTGCATTGCTAGGGTTTACAGGTGGCCTCATTACGGATGCATTCCTGGGATCACTGAAACTTTATTTGATTGTAATGTGTTTTGCTTTCTGTAAAAAATCATTACATCGATGCCATCAGTATGAATTCGATGCCAGTGCCTGTTCATCCCTTGTTATTGCTGAAGCAAAATTGTAATCCTGCGTTTATCCCTTGTTATTGCGAAAACATAATTGTAATCCTGCATGTTCATCCTTTGTTATTGCCATCAGTACATCGATGCCATCAGTATGAAGTCGATGCCAGTGTAAGGCATAATGTAATGTAAGAAAAATTCTCTTTGATAGTAGGTTAATTATATTCAAACATTCGCAAGAAATTTTGTTCAGCCATACAGTGGAACCTGATAAAATGATATTCGGATTATCTTGAAAATGATTTAATATAAAATGAATGTACTATGGTAAATGATATTAAAAATACTGTAAATATTTGGTGAAAAAAATATGAGATACTTGAACATTTCCAGTCCTAAATGTACCATACTTTGTTAAAAGCACAGAGAGTGTCCGTTCTCCATTTTCAAAGAACGGAGAATGGCCATTCTCCATGTTAAAGTAACGGAGAATGGCCATTCTCCTTGAGCATGGCCATTCTCCGTGTTAAAAACAAAGAGAACAGCCATCCTCCGTCCATTCGCCGTGTGGAAAGCAAAGAGAATGGCCATTCTCCGTCCATTCGCCGTGTTAAAAGCAAAGAGCATGGCCATTCTCCGTCCATTCGCCGTGCTAAAAGCAAAGAGAATGGCCATTCTCCGTGTTAAAAGCAAAGAGAATGGCCATTCACCGTCCAAATAAAATATTCTCTTCGAAAATATTATCATTAGAAAAGTAAAAAAAATTCGTCCGATCAATACAGATTTTTTTTTAAATATGTGACAAGATGATCCGCCCGACCTCAGAAGCAGGTTTCCTCAGTTCACCACCACCACCGTGATATGTAGCTTTATTAACAAAATATTAAATTATTAGATGAAAAATAAGATTTCTGACAATGGCATGGACAGTAAAATTTGCGGCGCCGCTAGTACTTCTTGTTCGAGGAGGTTTCGACTATGTCCGACGCGAAGCGAAACGATTCTTCTCGGCGCAGCTGGTACTCCTCGTTGTTCTAGGAGGGCTCGACGACGTTCGACGCGATCCGGACCGATTCTTATTTCCATCTTCATCTCTGTTTCTCTTTCCACCACAACCACCAACACCACCACCACGACGGCCTGTAACCAAAAAAAAATACGAAATATTAAATTGGATGGACTTTTGAGAGAGTAAATATGAGTTAATTTAGGGTGTTCATTGAAAAAATTAAAGTGAAGAATGACCTGCTAAAGCAAGTTACCAACAGGTCAAAAGTCTAAATCAGCATTAAATGATGTTTCTACACTATTATTCAATCCGAACCATTTGATCAACATCCAACGGTCCAGATTTCGGATGTATCGATACATCCATTTCCAGCAGATGTATTGTAGAACGACCCATATATATATTACAAACTCCAAAAAAAAAGCATAGTAAATTGTGAAGGTGTTCCTATATTTTGACTTCATTTGCTATAGCAGGTTATCTTAACCCGCTATCAATAATTTGTTAATCAAAGGTGTGGACAAAAAAAGAAAAAGTAAAGGATGACCTACCATAGAAAGTAACCAAGAAGTCGAGAAGAAAACACAACATTAAATGATGTTATCTCATAATGATTACTTCTAGTCATAATACAAAAAAAATCCTTTTAATAAGAAATATTGGACCATAAAACCATTGTTCTATAATGGAATAATCTCCCATCTATACCTGAAACAACATTAATTATTAATATAGCTAAACAAATATATTCTGAATTAAACATAAATTAATAGCTAAATATAAGTAAAAATAGAAGATATATCATGCGACGAAAATGCTCGCTTAATCAAGATGGAGTAACGACACTATTTGTCAACCTTGGCCCTAGGTGCCTTAGTTTTCTTCCATCTCCTTTTGTAACTGGGATCATTAAATACACACACACACACACACACACACACACACACACACACATATATATATATATATATATATATATATATATATATATATATATATATATATACATATATATATATATATATATATATATATATGGGTGCGGGCATACTAATCTTCTAGCGGTGGGACAGTGGCTTGATTCAGAGATTAGCTCCATTACTATATATGGCGATTTGAAATAAGATAGATGGGTTTGGGAAGGCATGTCGGGTGCATCTCCGACGTCGAAGTTGATATAGGAGAAGGTTCGCAATAAAGGGCCGAGGGTAGGCTGGACGGAGATAGTTTGGATGCAGAAAGCGGCCACGAAGATGAAGCTTTGTTTATACAAATATATCCGGGACCGATTGCTTTACGAAGGAAAGACTGACGCTGATTGGGGTCTCCATCCCAAAACAAGCCTGTGTATTATGTGGCGGCGGGATAGAGAACAGGAACCATCTATTCTTCGCTTGCCCCATTTCAAGCCAGGTATGGCGTCACGTTCGGAGTAGGATTGGGCTTAATGGCAGGAGTGCGGATATACTCCCTGACATATTTGAGGAGATCAAAAGTTTAAAGAATCAAGGAAGAGAAATATTCGACAAAGCACGCATTCGATTATTGTCATCCATATGGCACGTATGGAGAGAGAAATAGGCGGGTGTTCGAAGGAACGACAATGTCTATCAGCGGCATTATCAATAACATAGAGGCTGATGTAGTGAGTATGGGCTGAGATCTGCAATGTATCTATGAGTACAGTGTTGTCACGACCCGCACCCTGTATAGGGGCACGAGAAGTGGGTACGTCCAGCCTACGCCGCAGTGTCGGCGGTAGTAAGCTGTCCTAGGTTGCTAACTAATCTCATGCAGTGTATATAATGAACTTGTCCATATGTCAGCTCCGAATGGAAGACAAGTAAAGGGTAGGATATACTCAATCACAGTCTAAAACATGATAAGATAACACAGAAGTTATACCTAAGGAATTAAAGACAATAACAACTAACTACTAAAATAATACAATAATGTCTCAAACCAACTTAATACAAACTCAATAACTTAACTTTAATACAACAAGTCAAAACATGAAAGCTAAAGTAGTCTACTAACTAATCTCCTGAATCACTCCTGAGAGTCGGGACCAAAGGTAGCTAATCCCTCGCCAGGTCCATGGTAAGTAGGGCATGTGTCCTCAGGATTATCATCTGTAATATTTTCAACAGGTCCAATCAGGACAGAAACGAGTACAACTCATCTAGAAAATCCAAGTAAATGATAAAGAACTATAAAGCAGTTATAGACAGTTTTATTGATGAGCATGGCAGTTTTATACAGGTAATGATGGCATAGAGAAACAGTAAGATATAAGAAAAGAAGGGTAACTAAAACAAGAGAAGAATCATGGCAATGAAGACGGTAATAAAAGCTAACTGAACTAGAATAACATGTATGAGTCCAGACAGTACAATATAAGTCTAATGTAATCCCAGTGTGAGTCCAGTCCATATAATCCGATACCAGATGATTTTCGGTACAAGATGAGTCCAACAGTGATCAATGAATCCAGGGTGAGTCCAACTATGATCTAACAGTGTTTTTTAAAATACCGAGGTCGACATGTAAATGGCTGTAGGTATCAGGCACATCTCTCACTGATCAGACAAGAGATGGCTATGCTTCCGGTAGATTCCAGTAGGAGATTCCGGATTTGGGGTATGTCTACATGTCTTACTCAATATTTTCCCGCCCAGCAAGTGAATCCAAAATCGACAAAAGAATCGAGATGAGTCTGGCCAATACATGATGATTTCAGAAATGATTCTGGAATGATTCCAATGACTCCAGTAATAGAGGCCAGTAAGTAAGGTATGTGTCGAATACATGAATCCAGAAATATCCATACGTGTTGATACAGAGAATCACATAGAACTAACTAGAACTGAAATACAGTAATTGACAAATAAATGAGAGAACTATCAGAGAATGTACTCGCCTGATACTCTGAAAAGAGTAGTATAATATCAGATGTCTGTACCAGGGTCACAATGTCCTAAAATAGAGCAATACAGTTATGACATGTCTAATATGAAGGTAAATGAAATCTACAATGCAATCTACATAATTTTTAAGCCAATCTAGGTCAAAGTCAAACTTGGTCAACTCTTTAGTCAAACTAAGTCAAATTAAGTCATACTAGGTCACAAGAAGTTAAACTAAGTCATACAAGGTCAAACAAGGTTAAACAAGTCTAATCTAGGTTAAAGTCAACAATGGTCAGAATAGTCAATTACTAGTCAATATGGTCAAACTAGGTCAAAGTCTAGGTCAATCTTAGACTAACTAAGGTTTTGGTTAATCATAGACTAGTCAATAAGGTAATTAGGTCCAGGGTCAACTCTATAAGGCTAACTCAAACCATCATAGCCTATCATGTCTTAGGATACCAAGGATTCTATACCACAAAGCTAAGGCATAACCAATCTCCTATACAAGTATATCACACAAAATATATATAGTACAATACCAACCTTAATCCTATAATCAAGCTAATCCCATACTCCAACTCAAGTCATGACTCAACTCTAAGTATCTCACTTAATCCCATACATATCTTAATCTACTTAGGACTATCCACATAACCTTTATGGTCAAACCTAAACCAATTAGTTAGGGTTTAGTCAAACTTAAGTCACCAAGTCATCTAAAATCCATCTAAGTCAATTCTAGGTCAATTTGGTCATGGTTGACCTATAGTTGACTCTGGTCAACCATGGTCAATAATGGTCAACTATCTAGTCAAACTAGGTCTACTAGACCTAATGGTTAATCCTAACTTGCTACTAACCATAGGCTAGTGAATCTAGGACACTAACACATATAGGTATATATATATCCCACTATGTATATAACATATATATACTCTCAATATATATCTAATACAAATATATATAATACATACTCTATATATATATACCAACTATATATATAGATAACCAAATATATATAATACATATATATACACATATATATAACATATTTATAACATATATATATATATATATATATATATATATATATATATATATATATATAGAGGGAAATGGGATAGTGGTGTACATGCTTAGTGAGAGAGAGAGGGTGTGTCATGTGTACATGAGAGTGGAAGGGGTGTGAGTGTGTGAGGGTGTGCACAGTGTGCTGGGAAGAGGGACAGTGGTGTGTGTGTGTATAACAGTGAGAGGGGGGGTTCTATTCTCAGAAATCGGAGAACCACACAAACACACACACACACACACAATACATACATACACACACATATCTATATACCTACATACACATATATATACATATGTACATATATATACAGTACATATACACACAAATATACATATATATATATATACATAAAATCAATTTAAAACTCAAAATAAATACTGAAAAAAATACCAAGAGACACTGTTCATTACTGAACATAAAGGTAAATCCCAAAACCGACACAAAACTGAGCTAATATCCAAATCTAAAGGTTGGTAAACCTAACCCCACATACATACGTGTCGTAGGTGTCCCTAGGTGTCCACTACGACACGACACAACGTGTCAAACACTAAAATCCCAAAATCGGGCAAGTGTCAGTGTCACAGCGTCGTGCAAAGATGCACACGCGTGTAGGACACGACACACGTGTCCATGTGTCTCGTGCACACGTGTGTAGGTTCGCCTAGGGTCAGGCTAGGTGTCTAGGTTCCTGTACCGTGTCCATGTGTCACCAGGACACGGCACGAAGCCCGTATCAGTCGAGTTTTCTCGACTGATGCACACTGCTACGCGCAGCGTCGTGCAGTGAGTCGAGTAGCTCGTGGACACGACACAAGCCACGTGGGGCCTCGTGGTTATGTCCACGTGTAGCCCACGTGTTGGACTACACACTCGTGTCGACACGAGGTGTCCAAGTGGTGTCTAGACACGACACGAAGGCCGTGTTAGTGTGTGTGTAACACTGTGTGCAGTGTAGTGTGTGGTCCGTGCGAGTACGATTTCTCACTCGACACGACACGACTTGACACGAAACTTTGGGGATGTCTTGTCAGACATTGCCCCTAGGTTTATGTCAAGTTTTACGTGTCCACGTGTCCAGATGAGGGAGAAAAGGGGGTCGGGTAGCATGGGACAGTGCACTGTGTGTGCACAGCGTGTTCGTGTCCATTTTGGACACGGATACGACACGATAACGTGCTCAGTCCTAGGGTTTCGTATCTAGCATGCTAAGGGCTACCCAAATGTGTAATTTGTTTTGGAAAATAACTACATTTATTTCTAAGTGACATTTCACCAAACACTTAATTAAACACACAGATACGTGTCCGATACGGACACCAAACCAAATCTATTTCCTACCAAACTTGGCCTACAGCTAGGGTATACCTATATGCATGCAGCCATGAAGATAAAACACAATATTAACAAGGTTTGGGGGTATTTACCTATTGAGTGAAAACTCAAAAAAACACCAAAGTAGGGGGGTGTCCTCTTCACTTGATGGTGCCCAAATGTCTTGACAACCTTGCTAGCTAGCCTCCCTTAGCATCCTCAATAGTAGGGGGTTCCAATGCAAGAAACTAGGCTCAATTTGGTGTTGAAATGGTTAAATGGTGAGGGTGTGAAGTTGTAGGAAAAAACTAGATTTTAAGGTGTATGTAAAATGGCATGAATGAAGGGGGGTGTTCATATAGGATGGGGGCATGGTGTGGCCAGCCATGGGGGGGGGGGGGGGGGTCGGGTAGATATTTAGGGTTCCTACCACCTTGCAAACTTAGCTTCTAAGTCTTGGACCAAGTAGACAGATATTTAGGTTTCTAGGAAATATCTTAGATAGGTAATATCTAGATATTTATAAACTAGATATTTATACATAAAGCTAACATCCTCTACTTAGTCTTCTAGGTTAGTTGCTAACCTCTAGATTAGTGCTAAACTAGGTTAGGAGCTAACATGACACTTAACAACTAATTTAAATAATAATAAATTACATAAATCCAAATAAATTCTAATAAATTACCAAAATACCCTTTTGACTAAAAAGTGGTAATTTGATATCCTAATCACATGGTTGGGCTTACATGGTCATGGTTAGTCTCTAGGTTATGAAATCTCTAGGGTTTACACTAGGGTTATACTAGTAAAATCACAAAGTCATAAGTCGTGACTTAGAAAATAGTTTTAAACTATCTAAAAATCACCAAAATTCATAACATGACTAAATCACCATTATTTAATAATAAAAATAATAAATTTTCAAAATATTCCAATTTCAGAAAACTGGGTGTTACAAGTGTGGTGTAATTTGTGCATTTGGACCCTTTTATATCAATGAAGTACCCTTTCTTCAATATATATATATATATATATATATATATATATATATATATATATATATATATATATATATATATATATATATATATATATATATATATGAAAATGTAATTGTGTCGAAAGTTTCCACTGGGAATCGATTTCCTGACCACTCGGGCCGTATGCCTCACTATACCACTATACATTGAGCTAATATCGTATAACCAAGCTGCATTTATTAAAGGACGAGTAATTGCTGATAACAATCTACTAGCCCATGAGTTGGTTCGTGGATTTAACAAAAAAGGAGGACAAAAGGCGTGTATTAAAATGGATCTACGAAAGGCGTATGATACAGTTAATAGGAATTTTGTTTGTCATATCATGGCAGAGATGGGCTTCGACAGACATTGGGTGTTACTGATTCGGGAATGCATTACTACTCCCACCTTTTCTATTCTGATCCGAGGATAGCCTTATGGTTTTATACAAAGTAATCAAGGGTTTCGACGGGGGGACCATCTCTCCACCTGTTTATGATAGTCATGGAGTACTTTACATGCCTTATGGATATCGCAACTCAGAAGAAGCACATTTGCCCTATTCACAAGCAGGTACAACCACACATTTCTCATCTAATTTATGCAGATGATTTGTTGGTTTTTATGTCTCCAACATTTTCTGGGCTACGCGCACTGGAGGAAATTTTGCAAACATTTGCAAAGAGCTCGGGGCTACTCATCAACAAAGACAAGAGCTCGATTATTTTCAACCGATACTGCCCCAATAAAGAAGAGCGGGCACATGTGTTGGGTGTGACTAAAGGCGAACTACCGATACGGTTTGGGTATTCCACTGTCGGTTAATTATGCCAAAGAATCAGAATGCCAAAGCTTAGTGGATTATACGAAGCGGAGAGTCGAGGGAAGCCCAGAGCCTATCATTTGGTGGACGGATAGAGCTTGTGAGATCGGTTATTACTGCTATCGCCTCCTTTTGGTTTCAGGCACTGATGATTCCAACGGTCATGATACAACAAATTGAGACATAGGCTATTAGCTGGACGGATATGTGTCGTCCACAAGAAGAAGGTGGTGTTGGCCTCGAATCCTTACGGGTGCTTCGGGAAATTGCTGGAATGAAGTTGACTTGAAAATTTATCTCGTAAAAATCACTCTGGACTGAATGGATGGAAGGCAGGTATTTGAAAGGGAAAAATTTCTGGGTACATCGCCCTAATAGTAATGATTATGTTACTTTTACAACCATGATGAGACATAGGCTTAATGTGAAGAAGGAGCTTATCAGGACATTTAAAGATGGGAACACCACAAATTTGTGGTTTGATCCTTGGCTTCACCAAGCTAGCCTAGCGGATAAATGTGGCCAGATGGTTGCTGACCTATATTTGGCCGTCAACTTGTTGGCTGTATCCTAAACAATGGTGTATGGTATCCCGAACGGCACAACTGGGAAAAGCAATTTGCCATAGAAATTAAAACCATCCAGTTTGACGTCGACCAAGTGGAGGATGTATGGTTGTGGAGAGATTCTCCTACGATTAAGTTCAAATGGAGTACAACGTACAATGCTATTAGAGAACAGAGCGAGACGTTACCTGAGGCCGACTTCATTTGGGTTAAAGGATTGGCAAGGAAAATGCAACCAGGGCCGGCCCTGGGGTAAGCCTGACAAGACTTCGGGCTTGGGCAACCCCCCTCTATAGGGCAACCCCCCAGGTCATTTAGTTTTCTTAGGACTGGTCCAACAAAAATCCAAATTAAACATCTATCTTTTAATAAAGGTAAAGGACAACAAAAATTAGTTCCGGCTAAGGCAACCCAAACCGCGGGGCCGGCCCTGAATGCAACTATGTATGTTCAAAATCTTGAAGGGCAAATTAATGACAAGAGATAGATTGAGGAGATTCGGTATACATATTGATGATCAGAGATGTGTACTTTGTAAGCTGGCCGAAGAATCCATGAGACATTTATATTTCAACTGTGTAACTACACAACAAATCCTCAAAGTGCAAAGTCGGCATATGGACTTAGCATTTGATGGGGATTGGGACATGGAGAAAGTGATTATTGAACGGGGGCGAGTGGCAAGGGAACAGAGTGGTTTCACAAAGCAAGACTAAGATTGGCGGCGGCAGCAGTATGGCATATATGGCGAGGGAGGAACAGACTTATTTTTGAGGGTCTGGAGTAGGGGTGAGCATTATTCGGTTTTGGACCGAAAACCGAACCGAATAAGTGGTTCGGTTCGGTTTTAAAAAAATTCGGTTCGGTTTCGGTTTTGAAAATACTAAATTTTCTTATTCGGTTTCGGTTTCGGTTTTGGGTTTCGGTTTCGGTCCAAAACCGAATAAGAAATTTTAATTAATTAATTTATATGTGTGTGTGTGTGTGTGTGTGTGTGTGTGTGTGTGTGTGTACTATATATATAAGTATTAATATATATAGGTATATACTAAATATATATAGGTATATACTAAATATGTCTATGTATATTTAGTTACTATATATATTAACAAAAAAATCTCAAAAAAATCTCAAAAAATCAAAAAATATGAATAAACCGAAAATCGAACCGATTTAATTCGGTTCGGTTTGATTCGGTTTTGGGCCAATTCGGTTCGGTTTCGGTTTTGCTTATTCGGTTTCAGTCCAATTCAATTTTGGGTTATTCGGTTCGGTTTAAACCGAATAAACCGAATGCTCACCCCTAGTCTGGAGACTCCTATTATTGAGATCATTCACAATATCGAGTATAATGCCTGGGCTATCTAATAATATAGATGTTGTTAAACTCTATAGGATAATATAAGATAAATGCATAAACGAGAAAAAAAAATATAAACAAATTTGAAATTATTATTATTATATTTGAAAATATGTAGTTTTTTTTTGGAGGATTTATGAAATGTCCAAAAACTAAAAAAGTTTTATGTAAAACCCACCGCTAAAAAAACTTTCATCGCGTGCCCAGAATTAGAGAAACTTATCCAAAGCGGGTTCCAAATGACCATTTTGCCCTTCCTTTTAATTTATTGAAAACACCCACGAAACTGCTCTTAAAAAAAATGTTTCGATACTTCATCTTCTTCCATACGCTGCTCACTTTCGAATCTAGGTTTTTTTCCTCAAAAATTTTCAAAAACTCGTCGGAAAATTTCGGAAAGACCGGGACAAACTGCAAAAGTGCTAACACGGAGGTCCAAACATCATTTTTTTTGCGATTCTAAAATTTCAGAAGGCCGTCTAACGGTGAAGCGGTTACTTTCAGTCTCCTCGACGATACGCTCATTTTGCGACAAACGGGACCTCGTTTCGACCTCCCAGTCAAAAGTTATGGCTCT
The DNA here is from genome assembly GCA_029216955.1 of Iris pallida. NCBI lineage: Eukaryota > Viridiplantae > Streptophyta > Magnoliopsida > Asparagales > Iridaceae > Iris > Iris pallida. The sequence continues at coordinate 41,822 of JANAVB010019400.1, forward strand.
CCAAAGTTTCAGCTGACCATAAAATGCAGGAGAATGGTCATTCTCCGTGTTAGAATACGAAAAATGTTAATTTCGCATGAGGGTGGTCATTCTCCGTGTTAGTAACACGGAGAATGTCATTCTCCGTCTTAATTTACACGGAGAATGACATTCTCCGTGTTACTAACACGGAGAATGGCATTCTCCGTCTTAATTTACACCGAGAATGACCACCATTCTTCGTGCTAAATTACACGGAGAATGACTATTCTCCGTCTTAATTTACACGGAGAATGCCATTCTCCGTGTAGTTTATCACGGAGAATGGTCATTCCAGTGTTAAAACACAGGAGAATGACCATTCTCCGTGTTAGAAACACGGAGAATGCCATTCTCCGTGTTAAATAAAACGGAGAATGTTATTCTCCGTGTTAAATAAAATGGAGAATATCATTCTCCGTGTAATTTAGCACGGAGAATAGTTATTTCAGTGTTAAAACGCAGGAGAATGGCATTCTCCGTTTTAAATAAAACGGAGAATCACGTTCTCCGTGTTAAATAAAACGGAGAATGGTCATTCTCCGTGTTAAATAAAACGGAGAATGGTCATTCTCCGTGTAATTTAGCACAAAAAATGGTCATTTCAGTGTTAAAACGCAGGAGAATGGCCATTCTCCGTGTTAGAAACACGGAGAATGTCATTCTCCGTTTTAAGTAAAACGGAGAATGGCATTCTCCGTGTTAATTTACACGGAGAATGGTCATTCTCCGTGTTAAATAAAACGGAGAATGGTCATTCTCCGTGTAATTTAGCACGGAGAATGGTCATTTCAGTGTTAAAACGCAGGAGAATGGCCATTCTCCGTTTTAAATAAAACGGAGAATGGCATTCTCCGTGTTAATTTACACGGAGAATGGTCATTTCCAGTGTTAAAACGTAGGAGAATGGCCATTCTCCGTGTAATTTAGTTTTTTCAGGAATAAAGAGTTTCGTTCTTCTTTCAAAGCGATGATAATTCTTATGGAAAAGAAGAAGAAAGATCTTCTCTCCACAATTGACGTCGATGAAGATGATGATGATGGTGATGATGATGACGAGCGATGATCTGAGTTCGACCGAAGAAAAGCACACCGAACTACGAACGATCTTTGAGATCTCTGCTGAAGATGAGAGCAATGAAATTCAGATTTTCCGTGAAGAAGAAGAAGACGAAAATCGCAATCCAGATCTGAGTTTTTTGAATTCAAATACATATAGATGACCAATTCGCGCGGAGGGGTAGTTTCGGTATTATAAAAATAGCAGTTTCCAGCGGGTGGCATCTAAAAGGGAATCTTGGAATATTTAACGTGAAAATACTTAATTCTGGGCATTTCATAAGACTCATCCAGCGGGTGGGCATTTCATAAAAATCCATCCCGAAATTGGGTTTCTCAGCAATTTCTAATTTTTTTTTTTAATGGCTTATCCAAGAAATTGTACGGAATTAAATTTAAACAATGTATGCATTAGATTCAATTTAATGTAAAGTATCACACAAATATAAAATATTTGTTTCATATACAAATTTTAAATTTTAAATTTAAATAAGCTTATTTTCAACTCATATCAATTTACACTTTGTCCTGAGCATAAAATATTTTCAATCATACCTTTCCTCAGGTGCGTATGAACCAAGCAATTTCATTCATTATTTTATATTACAGAAATGGTCAAAAATGGACGAACAAATCTGCTGCCATTCTGAGTTGTGATAATATATTTTACAAATATATTCCCTTTGATTTGCTCATAAGTTCGGATGTGTGTATTCATGCATTCACGTTCTCACAAGTTCAAACAACACGTGTATGTATATTATTGATTAATATTTTATTTCATTTGAAAAGCATAAAAAAAAATCATCAAACAACTCGTGTACGTATATGATTGATTATTATTTTATTTCATTTGAAAAACATTAAAAAAATTCATTTTATTCGATGAGACCAAGTAAAACTGAGCAATCATTGAAATATTTAACATATTTATTTAGAATTTTATAATACATTAATAAATGTTTATTTTATATAGATATGTTTATTAATATATTTATTAATACATATTTTATATTATCAATACATGTTTTACGTTAAAAAAAAATACATTGACAAATGTACCGATAAAAGTATCCATATAAATTATTTAATTTTATCTATAGATGTATTAACACGTATCATAGTTATAGAAATCCTCCATAGCTGGAAAAAAGGATGACCATTGTGCGAAAACCTCATCATGAATTATTCTAAACTTAGGAGCTATTTAATATTTATAAAACTATTTTGAGGTCATTGAAATAAGCATTGCAAACAGAAACAATTTTAGGTTTGCAACAAAAATTGTATTGCGTTGCAAACCAAAGTACAAAAATAAAATTTATATATTATATACAACATAATAAATACTGAAATTAATATAATTTCTAGGTCATCGATCCATAACAACAACGAATAGCCACCCAAACAAGTCTAAAGTGTTTCCCAAAATCAGGAGTGAATTGTATATTTCAAACTCTTGAAGTGCATAGATGTTAACCACTGAACATTCTTGAAAATATCCATTTATATGCACATGGCTAAATTTCAACGGTAGAGCGAGTTCCTTAAAAAATATAATAACTGATGAATGATAAGAGCATCTCCAACCTTAGAGCATCTCCAACCCTATTGTCTTGTTTTGTGTTGTGAATCCTATGTGGCATGAGGGACAAGACAATGTCTTGTATAGGTGGCAAGGTTATATTCACAAATGACAATGGGTTTAAAAAGTCATCTCCAATGCAAAAGTATTGAGAAGACAATACAAATAATTTTTTACAACTTCCAAGACAACTTTTACTCTTCTACTTCTTTTTTATAAATATTTTTATTCACAAATGATGATGTGGACATAAAGACATTGTGAAGTGCATTGTCTAGATCTAGACAACCAACTTCACATTGTCTTTGCCATGTCATTGCCATGTCAACTCCACACTTAATTTCACATTTGCATTGGAGAAGTACTTTTGGAAAAAATGGTTGTCATTCCTATGTGGCAACCATTTTTTTCAAACTCACAATAGGGTTGGAGATGCTCTTATTGTCTTGTTAAGTGTTGTGAGTCTTAGGTGGCTCCTATGTGGCTTGAGCCATAAGACAATGTCTTATTTATGTGGCAAAATTATATCTCAAAAGACAATGAGATAGAAAAACTTTCTCCAATACAAAAGTATTGAAAAGACAATAAAAAATACTTTTTTTCAACTTCCAAGGCAACTTTTAAGACAACTACTCATCTTATTTCTTTTTTCTAATATTTTTTATTCATAATTGATGACATGGAAGAGAAGACATTGTCAAGTGCATTGTCTAGAACAAGACAATCAACTTCACAATGTCTTTTTTAATTTTTGCCACATAAGCTTCACAATTGACTTGACAATTGCATTGGAGAAGAACTTTTGAATAAAATTTTGTCATTCCTATGTGGCATTAACTTTTTTCCAAAGTCACAATAGGGTTGGAGATGCTCTAAGAATAATATAAGTTATTTGCCTTATTTTGAACAGATTTTTTATGGATTATTTACTAATAGGGCCATATATATATATATATATATATATATATATATATATATATATATGGCTCTCAAAATATTTGGGTAATGTCATCTTCCATTATGTGGCATCTGATATGGCAGTTGACATAACTGCTGACAAGGCAAATTTTAACCCAAAAAATTAATTACCCAATTTTTTTTAATGTTAATGTTAATGGTAATTGTAATGTTAATGTTAATATTAATATTAATGTTAATGTTAATATTAAATTTAATATTAATATTAATGTTAATTTTAATGTTAATGTTAATTTTAATGTTAAGGTTAATCTTAATATTAATTATCATGTTCATTAAATGTTAATTTAATATTAATATTAATTTTAATGATAATTTAATGTGAAATTTTGTCATGTCAGCTGCCATGTCAGCAACCATGTCATATGCCACATAATGGAAGATGTTATCACCCAAATTTTTTGGGAGCCAAATAACATTTTTGATATTATATATATATATATATATATATATATATATATATATATTTTGATATTATATATATATATATATATATATATATATATATATATATATATATATATATATATATATATATATATAATATCAAAATATATATATATATATATATATATATTTTTTTTTTTTGGAAAAAGGTAATTCCATTGATAGAGCGAAAAGAGATACAAAAACGGTCTAATTAGACCCTCTGTACAGCAATCAGTCTAAGATCATACTCAATATTGTTAAGTAATCCTACCATGGGGGTATGCAACCCCTCAAATATGCGATAATTCCGCTCTTTCCAGAGATGCCAAACACTCGCAGCAAGCCGCCTTCGAGCTTCCATTTCCCAACATGCTTCTCTGCCCCGAGCGTTCTTGATGCTGTCAATAACTGAATGCAGATCCCGATCTCCCCCAGCAGCCAAACCCAACTTACCTTTCTGATACTCCCATACTGCCCAAGCACCCGGACATTGAAAATAGAGATGCGAGATACTCTCATTTCCACCCGCACAAAGTATGCACAACTGATTGTCCACTGTTACACCGAACCTCCTCAGTCTATTCCGAGTGAGGAGCCTCCCAAGCAGGACCCTAAACATACAATACTGCCATTTCCTGGCCGCCCCTTTGACCCAGATGAACTCCGCATTATCGATTGTGGGGTAACGGTCTCTGACTTCCTCAAAGACCCGCCTGAACTCGAATGTGCCGCTACCGGTGTTCTTCCATACCCAACTATCTCTCTCCCGATCGCCGTCAAGTAATACCGACCTATATTTTTTTTGAAGCAATGGGTACTTGTGGCGAACTCGCCTCTACTGAGGTTCGAACTCCCGACCACTTGGGCCGCATGCATCTCTCTTAACCACTAGGCTAGAGGTTATTTGCAATACCGACCTATATATATATATATATATATATATATATTTTTTTTTTATATATATATATTTGAAGCAATGGGTAATTGTGACGAACTCGCCTCCACTAGAGGCTCAAACTCCCGACCACTTGGACCGTATGCATCTCTCTTAACCACTTGGCTAGAGGTCATTTGATATATATATATATATATATATATATATATATATATATATATATATATATATATATATATATATATATATATGTTAGAATTTGGGTCTCGAAAATTACCTTCACGTATGCTAATGAATAGTGATGTCGAGACCAAAACTCTCATATAGATTATTTTCGAGAACGAAACTCTAATTTTCATATAAATGTGAGACCATATTATTAAAAAAAAACTTTTTTTAGTAACACTATTTTTAAAGTCGTTTAATAATCGATTTTTTTAAATAAAAAAAATCAAAGTCCAATTATGCGTTTTAGCAGCGAAGTTTTTGTCACCATATGGGGAAAGTGATGAGCTGATGCTGACCGACCATGTCCATACCATTAGATGAAATTTAAAAAAAAAACTATATAATATAAACCGCAAAGAAAAATTCAAGCGAATAAACAAATAATTAAACCACGTGTGTGTAAACACCTAAAGGAAAATTGAAAGAAGCAGCTGCAGAGTGGGTCCCATCTGTGACATTTTCTCTCCACTATATATATATATATAAATCCCAAGCAATTCCTCTTCAATCCACCAAAAATTTAACCCAAAATCTAATAAACAAAAGCTCACTTAACTTACACTCACGCGCCGGTGACCGTTAGCGACAATGGGCTCCGATTTAGCCTTCCTCGACTCGGTCCGTCGCTTCCTGCTCGAGGACGATGACGAAGGCTTCGCGAGCGTGTGGATCCCGTCACCGGCCCTCGTCGGTGCGGTCACCGCAGCGGCGGCGGAGCCGGAGCCGGAGCCGGAGCCGGAGGCTCCGTCGGGAGGGAAGCACTACAGAGGGGTGAGGCGGAGGCCGTGGGGGAAGTACGCGGCGGAGATCAGGGACCCGGCCAAGAGCGGGGCCAGGGTCTGGCTCGGGACGTTCGACACGGCGGAGGACGCCGCCCTGGCCTACGACCGGGCCGCCTACCGCATGCGCGGCCAGCGCGCGATGCTCAACTTCCCGCTGCTGATCTGCGGCGGCGAGCCGGCTCGGAAGCGCGCGTCTCCCGAGCCTTCGTCGTCCTCGTCGTCGTCCTCGTCGTGTTCTTCTTCGTCTTCTTCGACGTCGAAGAGGAGAAAGATGGCGGCCCCGGCGCCGGTTCAAGTGCCGGCTCCGGCTCGGGCGGAGGAAGGTTTGGATATTTTCGGGAGCGGTCTGGCCGGATTGGAGGATTTTCTTTTGTCTCCGGTATCACCGTTGGCAGTTGTGTAGGCATCTTTGGACATCAGATGCCTACGCAACAACGGGAGCGGATCTCTTGTTCCCATTAACCTCTACAAAATTTGTTATCTGCTCTTAACATATGACATATATTCTCGGTTTCTATGGTTATGAATATAAAACTAGAAGTTGTCACTTGCTGAAAACAGGTAATAGAATTGACAGACGATCAACAGACCTTAAAGGCCGATTATCTCTAGCCAAGTGCTTGAGATGAGAGTCATCTGTCTCATCTATCCTGATTCGAATAAGGATAAAAGTGTGTTATTATTTTTATTTAATAAATGATTGAATTTGAGAACAGTGGTCCGAAAAGATATAGAATAAATCATGTATAGTACAAGTTCTAAACATATGTTACATAGAAAATGTTTTATGTACATCCAAAATGCATCTCTTTCATGTCCCTCCGCCACGTGGCCCTCTTCTATTGGTTCATGTCTTCCTCCCAACTCCTCCCCTATTTGCTTGGGCCAATAAGACGGTGTCATGTGGCAGAGGGACATGAAAGAGGTACATTTTGGAGATATATATAGCATTACTCATGTTACATATATAAAAAGCAGACCTTGTGGAAAGGGGAAAAAAACCATGAATTGCAAAATTTTGAAGATTTTTCAGTACTGGATAAGCCCAATGCATACAAGTGTATGATTTTTGACACAGTTTGTGAAGATATAATAGTTACTGTGTATCCATTAACAACGACTTTGAGTACATAACACTTGAGAATTTTGACTTTATTCCTTTGGTCCGCAGAAACATGATCTTGGAAAAAAAATTATTTTTTGTGTTTAGATGTCGAAAAAAAAAATCAAAAGAAAAGAAAAAAAATGGAAAACATACAAAAAAAAATGATTCACTCTACACATTTAAGAATTCACTTTTTTCATCATAAGAATTCACTTTACCTTCTTTCTTTTTTTGAACACGTGATTGGTTGAAGGAAAAAAAAGAACACTCCTCTTGTTAACTCGGACAAATAAACTGGTCAATGAAAAACTAACACGTGTTGTCGATTCGCGCTTCATTTTTCCTGCATGGTATGGGTAGAAGCACTAATTTTTTTATCCTACCCAAGCACCTGGGAAAAATTAATAATAATTACAACTGTCAAAAAAAATATAACAACAAAATATTTTTTTTCTTTCCTTTCGAAATAAAAACGATCTCAATTATCTTAGTGAAGGTAGAGGCTCTGAAATGATTGCAGAACATTAGTATTACAAAACAGTTGTGGCCATATCATTACTAAGGCATTTGTCGGAACAAATGATGAGTATTTTTTTTTTTTGGTTTTTTTTAGGGGCACCACAACTTCTACTAGGGGGCAGCCCAAAAAGTGGAGATTTTACTAGGGGACAGCCCACATTTTACTAGGGGGCAGCCCAATCCCCCAAACTCACATTTCCTCCCCAAACCCCAATTTCCTCTCTCTCTCCTCCAAAAGAAAGAAAAAAAAAAGAGCTCTCTCTCCCTCTCCCAAAACTCTAGTCTCTTCTCCTCTACCACTCTAATCCTAATTCCTCCACCAAATTCTTTCAAGAACACTCCTACATTCGACGAGATGACACGCAAGTCGAAGAACACTCCTACATTGAATTAATATTTGTTTGCGATTCTAAAATTTCGACAAAAGTGCTAAAACGGAGGTCCAAACATCATTTTTTTACGATTCTAAAATTTCGGAAGGCTGTCTAACGGTGAAGCGGTTACTTTCAGGCTCCTCGAAGATACGCTCGTTTTGGGACAAACGGGGCCTCGTTTCGACCTCCCAGTCAAAAGTTATGGCCCTCCAAAGTTTCAATTGACCATAAAATGCAGGAGAATGACCATTCTCCGTGTAAATTAACACAGAGAATGGCATTCTCCGTATTTCTAACACGGAGAATGGACATTCTCCGTCTTAATTTACACGGAGAATGGTCATTCCAGTGTTAAAACGCAGGAGAATGACCATTCTCCGTCATAATTTACACGGAGAATGGCCATTCTCCGTGTAATTTTCACGGAGAATAGCCATTCTCCATCTTTATTTACACGGAGAACGGCCATTCTTCGTGTAATTTAGCACGGAGAATAATCATTCTCCGTGTTAATTTACACGGAGAATGCCATTCTCCGTGTTAGAAACACGGAGAATGTCACTCCGTGTTAATTTACACGGAGAATGGTCATTCTCCTGTGTTTTAATACTGGAATGACCATTCTCCGTGCTAAATTACACGGAAAATGGCCATTCTCCGTGCTAAAACACAGGAGAATGGTCATTTATATAACAACAAGTTTCAATTAGGACTGCCAGCACCCTGGCAGTCCTCCTCTTGTGTAGGACTGCCAGGGGTGTGACAGTCCTAATTGAAACTCTCTGTGATAGAGAGTTTCAAAACTCTCATCACAGACTTACAAATAGGACTGTCACTCTCCTGGCAGTCCAACATTAAATTAGGACTGTCAGGGTGCTGGCAGTCCTAATTGATACTTGCTGTAAGCACCCTGGCAGTCCTAATTTAATATAGGACTGCCATGAGGGTGGCAGTCCTGATATTGGCCATTCTCCGTGAAAATTACACGAAGAATGGCCATTCTCCGTGCTAAATTACACGAAGAATGATCATTCTCTGTGCTAAAACAACGGAGAATGGCCATTTATATAACAACAACTTTCAATTAGGACTGCCAGCACCCTGGCAGTCCTAATTCAATGTAGGACTGCCGGGGGGGTGGCAGTCCTGATACTGGATCTGATACTTTAACAAATTGGTATATTTTGCCACACATACTTGCACACAGGTAAACACATATAACACAGATAGCACACATGTAAACACATAAATAGCACACAGGTAGACACGTATAACACAGATAGCACACAGGTAGACACGTATAACATACTGAACTTCATATTTCACTGTATACAAAATTTACTCCATATAGATTAGTGGACTTCATATTTCACTATATACAAAAGTGGTCCTCCATATACAAAATGTCAAACTGTAAATATATCTATATTTAGTCAATTTCGACGTCGTAGTGGTCAGCAGGTAAGTCTCTTGGCTCCTCAAACTTCAACAACTTCTTACAATGGTTGATCTGATCAACGAAAGGTGTGGTCCAAGCGATGGCTTCGACCGGTGCTCTTTTGTACCAAACTGTTGAAGGTGGAGGAATCGGAGAATGAGCGATCATATTTAGTATAACGAAGTGATCCCCGATCAGACCTATAGTACATAGGTTAGACACTCCGTGGTCCGTCGGAGGAGCGCACATCGGAAAGAATGTATTGTCAATATCCGACGAGATAAGTACAACAGGTATCATGTACCTATTAGCAAATAAATAGCCGACAGACGGGACTGACATGTAGTGGTCTTTCCCGGTAACACTGTCGGTGTAAGGGATACTAAACAACAAACTTGCAACCGTTTCTTCGCTTAGGATGCGGGAGTAGAACTGTAACATCCAGTTTTCTGAAATTGGGATATTTTGAAAATTTATTATTTTTATTATTAAATAATGGTGATTTAGTCATGATATAATTTTTGGTGATTTTAGTGTAATTAAAACTATTTTCTAAGTCACGACTTATGACTTTGTGATTTTACTAGTATAACCCTAGTATAAACCCTAGAGATTTTATAACCTAGAGACTAACCATGACCATGTAAGCCTAACCATGTGATTAGGATATCAAATTACCACTTTTTAGTCAAAAGGGTATTTTGGTAATTTATTAGAATTTATTTGGATTTATGTAATTTATTATTATTTAATTAGTTGATTAGTGTCATGTTGGCTCCTAACCTAGTTTAGCACTAAACTAGAGGTTAGCAACTAACCTAGAAGACTAATGTTAGATGTTAGTTTTATGTTAGAAATATCTAGGTTTGATAAATATCTAAATATGTTACTTTTTAGATATTTTAGAAACCTAGAAATATCTATCCCCTTAGTCAAAACCTTAAGGGCTAAGTTTGCTAGGTGGTAGGAACCCTAAATATCTACCCTACCCCCTCCCCCCCCCCCCCATGGCTGGCCACACCATGCCCCCACCCTATATGAACACCCCCCCTTCATTCAAGCCTCTTTTTATTACACTTAAAACCTAGTTTTTCCTACAACTTCACACCCTCACCATTTAATCATTTTGACTCCAAATTGAGCCTAGTTTCTTGCATTGGACTCCCCTACACTAGAGGATACCAGTTATGGCTTGCTAGCAAGGAAATTGTGGAGCTTTGGACATTGGGAGTTGAAGGAGGTTTTCATTCAAATAGGCCTATTATTGAGGATTTTGCACTCATAGGTAAATACCCTCAAAACCTATTAAGATTGTATTTTCTCTTCATGGTTACATGCATCTAGGTACCATGGACCTGTAGGTCAAGTTTTGTAGGAAATAGGTTTGGTTTGGTGTCCGTATCGGACACGTATCTGTGCTTAAATTACAGTGTTTGGTGAAATACCACTTAGGAATAAAAGTTGTTATTTTCAAAAACAAATTACACATTTGGGTAGCCCTTAGCATGCTAGACACGAAACCCTAGGACTGAGCACGTTATCATGTCGTGTCCGTATCCAAAATGGATACGAACACGCTGTGCACACACAGTGCACTGTCCCCTGCTACCCGACCCCCTTTTCTCCCTTACCTAGACACGTGGACACGTGAAACTTGACACAAACCTAGGGGCAATGTCTGACAAGACATCTCCAAAGTTTCGTGTCAAGTCGTGTCATGTCGAGTGAGAAATCGCACTCGCACGGACCACACACTACACTGCACACAGTGTTAAACACGCACTGACACGGCCTTCGTGTCGTGTCTAGACACCACTTGGACACCTCGTGTTGACACGAGTGTGTAGCCCAACACGTGGACGTGACCACGAGGCCCCACGTGGCTCGTGTCGTGTCCACGAGCCACTCGACTCACTGCACGATGCTGCGCGTAGCAGTGTGCATCAGTCGAGAAAACTCGACTGATACGGGCTTCGTGCCTTGTCCTGGTGACACGTGGACACGGTGCAGGAACCTAGACACCTAGCCTGACCCTAGGCGAACCTAGGGACACAACCACGAGACACATGGACACGTGTGTCGTGTCCTACACGCGTGTGCATCTCTGCACGACGCTGTGACACAGTGCACAGTCTGTCTTACCCGATTGGGTTTTTAGACACTTGGACACGTCGTGTCGTGTCGTGGTGGACACCTAGGGACACCTACGACACGTGTACATATGGGGGCACGTTTACCAACCACTGCACTCGAGTATTAGCTAGGTTTTGTGTTGATTTTGGGTTTACCCCAATGTTCATAAATGAACAATGATTCCTGGGTTTTATTTCAGTATTTATTTTGAATTTCAAATTAATTTTTATGTATATGTATACGTATATTTGTGTGTATATATACTGTATATATATGTATATAAGTATATATGTGTGTATGTATAAGTGTGTGAGTGTGTATATGTATGTATATATGTAGATATGTGTGTGTATATAAATAGGTATACATATATGTATGTGTGTGTGTGTTGTGTGTCCCCCCTTCTCAGTTTTCCTGAGATTTAACCCCCCCTACACACACACACACCACTGCCTTCCAATGACCCCCCCTCACACACACACTTTTCACACACACACTCTCACCCTCTCATTCCACTCTCTATATATATATATATATGTCATGTATATATATATGTTATATTATATATAATTATATATGGGTATCCATAGTTGAGTGTATATATGGGTTTATATATATATATGAAAATGTATATATATGTATATATGTTGGCTATCTATATATGTATATATATATATATGTATTATATATATTTGGTTATCTATATATAGTTGGTATATATATGAGAGTATATATATATGTTATATATAATGGGATATATATATATTATATATATATGTGGGTATTATATATATAGTTGGATATATATGTAGGTTATATATAGGTGAGAATATATGGTATTAGATATATATTGTATAGATGTATGGCTATAGACACCTATATGAGATACCTATACATGGTATCTAGTTACACTAGCCTATAGCCTATGGTTAGTGAGTTTGGAATTGACCAATAGGCTTAGTAGGCCTAGGTTGACTAGCAAGTTGACCCTTGTTGACCATGGTTGACCAAAGTCAACTATAGGTCAACCATGACCTAATTGACCTAGAATTGACTTAGATGGATTTTAGATGACTTGGTGACTTAAGTTTGACTAAACCCTAACTAATTGGTTTAGGTTTGACCATAAAGGTTATGTGGATATATAGTCCTAAGTAGATTAAGATATGTATGGGGTTAAGTGAGATACTTAGAGTTGAGTCATGACTTGAGTTGGAGTATGGGATTAGCTTGATTATAGGATTAAGGTTGGTATTGTACTATATATATTTTGTGTGATATACTTGTATAGGAGATTGGTTATGCCTTAGCTTTGTGGTATAGAATCCTTGGTATCCTAAGACATGATAGCCTATGATGGTTTGAGTTAGCCTTATAGAGTTGACCCTGGACCTAATTACTTTGTTGACTAGTCTATGTTTGACCAAAACCTTAGTTGGTCTAGACTTTGACCTAGTTTGACCATATTGACTAGTAATTAACTATTCTGACCATTGTTGACTAAACCCTAGATAACTTGACTAGTTTGGCTAGAATGTTTGACCAAGAGTTGACTTTAACCTAGATTAGACTTGTTTAACCTTGTTTGACCTTGTATGACTTAGTTTAACTTCTTGTGACCTAGTATGACTTAATTTGACTTAGTTTGATTGAAGAGTTGACCAAGTTTGACTTTGACCTAGATTGGCTTAGAAATCATGTAAATTGCATTGTATCTTACATTTACCTTCATATTAGACATGTCGTAACTGTATTGCTCTATTTTAGGACATTGTGACTCTGGTACAGACATCTGATATTATACTACTCTTTTCATAGTATCAGGCGAGTACATTCTCTGATAGTTCTCTCATTTATTTGTCAATTACTGTATTTCAGTTCTAGTTAGTTCTATGTGATTCTCTGTATCAACACGTATGGATATTTCTGGATTCATGTATCGACACATACCTTACTTGCTGGCCTCTATTACTGGAGTCATTGGAATCATTCCGGAATCATTTCTGGAATCATCATGTATTGGCCGGACTCATCTCGATTCTTTTGTTGATTTTGGATTCACTTGCTGGGCGGGGAAATATTGAGTAAGACATGTAGACATACCCCAAATCCGGAATCTTCCACTGGAATCTACCGGAAGCATAGCCATCTCTTGCCTGATCCGTGAGAGATGTGCCTGATACCGACAGCCGTTTATATGTCGACCTCGGTATTTTAAAACACACTGTTAGATCATAGTTGGACTCACCCTGGATTCATTGATCACTGTTGGACTCATCTTGTATCGGAAATCATCTGGTATTGGATTATATGGACTGGACTCACACTGGGATTACATTAGACTTATATCGTACTGTCTGGACTCATACATGTTATTCTAGTTCAGTTAGCTTTTATTACAGTCTTCATTGCCATGATTCTTCTCTTGTTTTAGTTACCTTTCTTTTCTTGTATCTTACTGTTTCTCTATGCCATCATTATCTGTATAAAACTGCCATGCTCATCAATAAAACTGTCTATAACTGCTTTATAGTTCTTTGTCATTTACTTGGGTTTTCTAGATGAGTTGTACTCGTTCCTGTCCTGATTGGACCTGTTGAAAATATTACAGATGATAATCCTGAGGACACATGCCCTACTTGCCATGGACCTGGCGAGGGATTAGCTACCTTTGGTCCCGACTCTCAGGAGTGATTCAGGAGTTTAGCTAGTAGACTACTTTAGCTTTCATGTTTTGACTTGTTGTATTAAAGTTAAGATATTGAGTTTGTATTAAGTTTGTTTGGGATATTGTTGTATTATTTTAGTAGTTAGTTGTTGTTGTCTTTAATTCCTTAGGTATAACTTTTGTGTTATCTTATCGTGCTTTAGACTGTGATTGAGTATATCATATCCTTTACTTGTCCTCCATTCGGAGCTGATATCTAGACAAGTACATTATATACACTGTAGGAGATTAGTTAGCAACCTAGGACAGCTTACTACCGCCGACACTGCGGCGTAGGCTGGACGTACCCACTTCTCGTACCCCTATACAGGGTGCGGGTCGTGACAAGAACGGAAGATCGCAACTCCTACAATAGAAGTTAAAAGTCAAAAGGACTGCCACATCTATAGGACTGCCGCATATGTGGCAGTCCCTCACATATATAGGACTGCCACATATGTGGCAGTCCCTCACATATATAGGACTGCCACATCCCTGGCAGTCCAAATCCATGAGTGGGACTGCCAGAGAAGTGGCAGTCCTCTGTGTCAAAATCCGATTTTCCATCCGAAATAAAGTTAAAGTGTAGTTACCACGAGGCCTTCCGATGCATCAAAGTGTTCTTCGGACGTTGTGGGAGGAGAGTATCCAGCATTTGATGGTCCGGATTGTTCCATTTTCTATTTCTTTCTACATTAAACACAAAATTCAACTTTTATATGTAAAATTTAGGTTAAAACATTACACAAAAATAAATTCGACGACTTACAAATAAATGGGAGAAGTGATTGACACTATTATCTTTAACAAATTTAGGTGGGGGGACAATTTCACCTAGGTTAGGTTAATTCTAGGTTTCTATGAGGAGAAGAAAAAAAGAGTGGAGGAAGAGTGGAGGAAGAGAAGTAAAGAGTGGAGGAAGAGAAGAAATAAAAGAAGTTTGGCTTTTATAGTCAATTTTGGGCTGCCCCCTAGTAAAAAAAACCTATGGCAAACTTGTAATTTTTTCAAAAAAAATTGGGCTGCCCCCTAGTAGAAGTGGTGGTGCCCCTAAAAAAAACCTTTTTTTTAGGTGTTCTTTTCTTCGGACCGACGAGTAACGTTAAGGAGGAGATTCAAACCGCGTCCATTCTTAAGGACTGTCAGGTGTACCCAGTTGACTACACTACATGGACAACCGACGATAGGGTTGTAAAACGATTCAAACCGTTCGCATTCGGCTCGTGTTAGGCTCGGTCCAAGTTCGGTTTAAGCTCGTTCGTGAACTAATCGATACCAAATTCGACCATAGGTTGTTCGACTCGATCTTGTTCGCAAACATGCTCGAGCTTGGCTCGGATTTCTTATATTACGACTTTTTCTAGTATACGTTATGCATTTTTTAATAGATACAAGTACATTTTGTCTTAAAAATTTTACTCATTTTTTTGTTCTTTATATGATGGTAAATTTATGATGCAAAGAGCATAAGTAATTCAATAAAAATGTCTTTAAAACTTGAGAGAAACAGTGTGATAGTCTATACAATATATTCTATAAATACTCACTACTAGTGCAATAAAATGATTCAAATTGTTCGCATTCGGCTCGGTCCAAGCTCGGCTCGAATCAAACTCGTTCGATAGTTAAATCAAACCAAGCTTGAACACACTTTATTTGAACTCGTTCGTTCGATTTTTAGTCCTAACTGACGTGTATTTTTTTTATTTTGCAATCCCACGCGCACACACAATTGGGGGACTCGAACCTTGTCGGTCCCTCTGGGTGTCCACTCTAACTAGGCTAGAGATCTCGGACAACTGATGTGTAGTTTACTTGTCGTTATTAATGCCAAATCATTTCCCTCTACATTGCACTTGACAAAATCATCCATAATTGTATCTGCATGCACATTTGAAATAATGTAAATTTATATATAAATACACTAGCCACTGTGGATATCGATATAGCTAACGTGCTCAAGTATTCTAGTAAGAAAAAATCTCTTACGAAAAGACTGGATAGGGATTTGTTATAAAAATATCTACCATGAATTTTTTTTTTAATAGGAATTTTTCGTTTGATGGATTCGATCATGAGAGAAAAAAAATTTTAATTTTCAAGAAAATTAAATTGGTGGATGTGGAGCGGCCCCTTTGGATCGGATGCTGCGGTACGGGCATGATTCAGGTGATTTGGGCCTCCGGACTGGTGATACGGATCTCCATGAATTGTGCGGCTAAACCGCAAGGAGGAGGGAAACGTTGCCGAGTTGAAGCCAAGGAGAGGATGTAAGGGTCTGGAAGAAACAAACCGAACTCGACCAAGTTATATAGGTAGGGTCGGATCCAGAAACTATAAATAGAGTGGGCTACAAAAAATTTGGGTGGACTAGAAGTAGATTAATCCATATATAAAAAAATAAAAATAAAAATAAAAATTACATGGAAAAAATATGTAAAATTTTTTTTTTTTTGGTGGGCTCCAGCCCACCCCAAACCACTCTTGGATCCGCCCATGTATATAGGGTGCAGGACCGGCCATGAGCTCATGGAAATCCGAAACGAACTTTCAAAATAGACCACATGCAACATATTAAAAATAAAGAATAATAAAACAAAAGTAAATTAAGAAAATTCTTATGACCAAAAATTGAACTTAGGACCTCATATACAAGCTCAACATAATTACCGCTACACCATAATGGTTTTATATTAAGTGAGGTCTATCAAACATACCAGGTTTATTTTAGATAAAAAAAAAAAACATAATATGTTTATATTTATTTTTTATTTTATTTTTTGGATCCTTTGAATCCATTGGCCCTTGGACAGTCGTCCGGACCGGCCCTGTATAGATGAATCCGTACCGAACTTTGACGCAATCTAGGTCCGTACAGACAATTTCCAACTTTGATCGGGTCTGAGCCCATCCGGATATTCTCCGACATTGATTAAGCCTGGATCGGCCAGGCCGGACTTTTCGGAGTTTAACTGAGCCCATCCGGATATTCTCCAACATTGATCAAGCTGGATCGGTCCGGCCGGACTTTTCGGAGTGCGATCGAGCATCTAGTTTGGGGCTGCCGGGGCCTCATAACATCTATACAGATATTATTATTATTTTTTTTTATTATTATTATTATTATTATTATTAATTATTTTTTATTTTTATTTTGCTTTAGTAGCCGAAAATGTGCATCGAGTTATTTTGAAGCTTTAACGCTAAGTCGCTAATGAAAATGAAATCTCCTGGAAGGACAGATGTGATGTTGACTGTTGTCCTAAATTAATCAGCCGTAGTTAGCTTAACAGGTACGGGAAGCGTGAGCGGGAACAAAAAGTCTGCGGTTTGATAGGGATAAGTTCTTCAGTCAAAATCAACGGACGACTGCCTTGGTCAATGGCTCAATTGCCATTTAATGCCTCCTTGACTTGTTCAATCTTTCCTTCAGTTCGTTAATTATTCGTATTCATAGCTTCTAAATTATTTTTCAAAATTTTTGTATAAACTTACAACCGTACCGTACAGTATGGCTCCCACCAATATTACCAATATTTTAAAAATCTGACCGGAGATCAAATTACATAAATGAAATCGAATTTTGGAAAACAGTGAGTCGGTATTAAATCAGTCCGAAAAATTACTAGTTTACGGATTGACTGATTCAATCGGCCGGTTTGGTCCGATTTTTAAAACACTGGCTCGCACATTATTCTTTTAGTACTCGTGCGAGCCAACGAAGGAAGTCGAAGGACCGGAAGACGGAGCAAAAGGTGAGAGGAGGGGGAGGGGGAGCGGGAGCGGGAGCGGGGATTGGGAAAATGATGACCACATCAGAGCAAGAGGAAGGAGGGAGGCGTATATCATTTTTATAAACTAATATTCTACTTGGAAAGAAGGCCAGTTTAGATTATTTAATATATATGCGAACCAATTTATTTGAAAATTACAACATTTTAAGCTAAATTATTCTTGTGGCACTCCGACTATAAGTTTTTTTTTATATAGCCTTGGGACATTAATTTTCTACTACTCAATTTTGAAACCCTAATGTTATAAATTATTCTTTTGAAATAATTTAATTACAAATAAGAGTACTATTATGAACGAAATAACAATATTATCCATTTAAGGGTAAAGTGCATTTAAACCCTCCTTAGATGTTACGAAAATGCAATTAAAGACTCCACGATTCGAAAAATTCAGGCCGCGGAGGGAGGAGGAGGGGGGGGGGGGGTCGGGTCGCCGGCGGAGGGGGGGAGGTGGGAGAGGGGTGTCACTCCCCGTTCCCAGAATAAAGTATTTTATACGTGTACTTCTTGAATGTACTTATTCAATATTTATCATGCATTTATTCTGTATTTAAATTCTTCAAATTTGCGCTTATTAATTTTTGTATTTTATTTTCTGCTTTTTCTTGACTCTTGGTTCATTTTCATTCATGGGAAACCAACTTGGTTCGGTTTGGTTCAACATGGAAAGGAATGGATGGCTTGGATTTGGTGGAGAGAATGAATGGTGGAGATCCACTTGACCTTGATATAAAAGTTCTTCTTCCACTCTCTCTCTTCATTCATTCACATTTACTCCTCCACCAAACCCTAACCCATTTGGAGAGGCAAGTACATCTTGCACCCCATGAGGGATTTCATGCATCCCCAATTATTTTTAGTTTATGTTATTCATCTTCTCTTCCTCTACAAGTTTAGGTCTTGTAGTTTTTGTTTTCCATGGATGGTTGGGTGTAGATCTAAGTTTTGGTTTTCATAGTTTTGGTTTTCATATGAAATTTAGGGTTTTGATCTATCAAACATTGTTGTTTTCGAAATTAAGTGGTTCCATGTTGTAGAGAATTTAATTCTACTAAAGTTTGGCTTTTGAAAAGTTAGATTTCGATTTATTTTGTGGAAGTTATGGCAAAAAGTATTTTGGTTCGTTCCTATATTCATCTGCAGCACGAACAGCATGTCGCGGAAGGCACCCAGCATGTCGCAGAAGGCGCATGTCGCAGTAGGCGCATGTTGCAATGAGGCGCATGTCGCAGAATAGGCCGCATATGCATAATTTGGTTGTTTCTGACTGTTATATGTCCTAATTAACTGAATTGTGGCTAGAATTTCTTTCAACTCCCAACATGAATTTGTTGATCTTTTCCTTTGATTCAAGAATATGTTATCAACTATTTTATACTAGTTATGGACTGGACCATGCTTAATACTAATTGACCTTCATGCCTTGATACTATTGATAATAATGGGTATCTTGACTAATTGATCATGCGTTCCTAGTTGGAACTAAGAGACTGGCTAGTCGTCTTATTGAATGAAATGAATGAGACACGTTCATGTAATGAACTATTGTACTCGATTAGCCGATCCCGAATATTGGCATACAGGCACATGCAGGTTTCAAATTATTATTTATCTATTTTACAAAAAGACAGCATGTGTACTTTATGGTCAAGGCATGATTACTCCGTGGTTAGATTTGATTGTTGCATTACGCTATGTAAGACCTATAACATAGCCGCACGGGTATCGTTGTAGAGTTGCGCATATCGTACCCCGTACGAAAGTACTCATTTGAACGACCATGATCCACGACATGGAACTTCACGCAACGTAGAGACTATTAAGTTAAATAAAATGATGATGGCATGGAGAGAATGGATTCCCGAGTTCTTACATGGCAGCCCCCTTGGGACTATTAAGTGCCCGACGGGCCGGCTGGTTCCCACAGATACGGTAAATCTGTCACACGGGCAGGGAACGGTATCTGCTTATATTATTGTACATGCTATAACGGCGGGCGTCCCGCTGGGACTCGTCTAACTACATGATTGGCGCAATTGATTGATTGGATAGACTAGCCTTGCTTGCACATAGTAAGAACTGAGGAATCCCTAATTGCATAATTCCAGGATAACTTGGGACTCACAATAGCAAGCCGTAGGAATTGATTAGCCGTTCAAAGATGATTTGTTTGTGTATTGTATCTACTCTGTTGCCTAACTAAGATGATCAGAATGTCAGGGCGTGACGGGCCAACTTCTGTCCTTGTTTGGTTGGGAGGTTGGTTCGAAGTTTCGTGGTGTTATGTGAATCCTAGTGGAAAGCAGAGATCTATTATTATATTCTCTTATTACTGGTTTTAATTCCTCATATCGTGCTTCCTTGTGGTACTTGCTATTAGAGGTCTAACCTCTCTGGTTTTGCATGGCCAGATTTAGAGCCGGTTTCCGAGGACTCCGCTTACTTCCACCTCCAAGATGGTCAATACTAGAGGAATGATCGCAGGAGGACTCGAGTGGGTTCCTTACTTTCCCGCTCGTTTTGTTACTTACTTTATATTTTGCCGTTTGGCACCGACATGTTAGTCGGATTGTCTTGTGCTTACCCTTACATAATTATAATTAAGTCAGACTGCAGCTGATAACAATTGTGTATATACTTGCTATACCATCTGGCTATGTTTTGTAAAGCCAGATCTCAAGAATATTTTGACTGAGCGTTTGGGACGCCTTACTGCTTTATCTTACATGTTCTCTATTTCTGTTTCTTGTTTTGAATGATTGAGACAATAGATGTGAAATGACCATAGTAAGACTTTCATGTAGTATGCACCCTCCTCGTCTGGTTAGACAGCATTGATCGTATTATACGGTATTCATCTACCCGTAATACGTAGCTGGCTGAGTCATTCCCCCGCTCTCCAGTATTCTGGTTCTGGGGCGTGACAAGGGGGGGAGGGTTCGGGGCGCCGGCAAAGGGAGGAGGGGGGGGAGGGGTCGGGGGGCTGGCCGCGGAGGGAGGAGGGGGGGGGGAGGGTTCGGGGGTCGGGTCGCCGGTGGAGGGGGGAGGGAGGGGGGGTCGGAGTAGGGGGGGCGGGTCGAGGGGCGAGGCTAGCTGGCCGGCGGAGGGGCTGGCCGGTGGTGGGAATGGGAGGGGGCTGGTGTGAGAATGTGTAGGGAAGCGGGAAGGGTAGTTTAGGTATTTTATTTTTTCTTTTTTAAAAATACTGTTAACGACCATTTCTAACGATTAATTGACGATAAGGACCTTTTTGTTCGCACAAAAAATCTAAGGAGGTACAGACTGCTTAAATTTTCTAAAAAATCTTATTTTGCAAACGAGACAAATATAGGGAGGGTTTAAATGCACTTTCCCTTCATTTAATTATAAAACTCAATATATCAGTGAGCAACAAACACAATTATCTAAAATTGACAAAAGATATAGGCTAGGTAGTCTTGTATGGTAGTTTTCGCCTGATAGTGACAGGTAAGGAGGAAATAGTCTCTAAGAGCATCATTAGTAGTTGGGACTCTCCAATGTAATTTGGAACCCAAAATTTCAAAAAAAAGGTAAATGTAGAATGGGTTGTGTTTGTATGAGAATAGTAGGAAATGATAAAGTGAGCTCCGGTCCCAAAAATTGTGTGGTCAAAAATTAAGGTAGGAAAAAAATAATATAAAGTTTAGAATCTAGAAAGTTGGGCTCCAAATTAGAACTTACTATTCTACAAAACGAGTTTCTACAATCTATAATCTAGGAATTGGGAGGCCCAACCCTTAGCACCCATGGATGGGTTGGGATCAAAATTGTAGAAATTGAAAATAGGGATGAGGCTTATTATTCTACAAAATGAGCTCCTGCAGTCTAAATCTAGAATCTAGAAAATGGGATGGGCCTTACTAATGATGCTCTAAGAGCATCTCCAACCCTATTGTGAGTTTGAAAAAAATGGTTGCCACATAGGAATGACAACCATTTTTTCCAAAAGTACTTCGCCAATGCAAATGTGAAATAAAGTGTGGAGTTGACATGGCAAAGACAATGTGAAGTTGGTTGTCTAGATCTAGACAATGCACTTCACAATTTCTTTATGTCCACATCATCATTTGTGAATAAAAATGTTTATAAAAAAGAAATAGAAGAGTAAAAGTTGTCTTGAAAGTTGTAAAAAATTATTTTGTATTGTCTTCTCAATACTTTTGCATTGAAGATCACTTTTTAAACTTATTGTCATTTGTGAATATAATCTTGCCACCTATACAAGATATTGTCTTGTGTCCCATGCCACCTAAGATTCACAACACAAAACAAGACAATAGGGTTGGAGATGCTCTAAAACAGGATGAGAAAATGATTAGAAGGAAAGAAAAGTTCAAACGAATAAACAAATAATGAAAGCACGTGCGTGTGGAAATTTCAGAGAAGCATCCCATCTGATTTCGCCAGCGCTTGTATATATAAATCAAAAATTCTCAGCTCCAAAGTCCAGACCGAAACCAAATCAAGCTCACTTCACTCGCACTCGCCCACCGCCCGGTGACCGTAACGACCATGAACCCCGACCAGGCCTTCCTCGACTCCCTCCGTCGTTTCCTTCTCGACGAGGACGTCGACGACTTCGCCAGCGCGTGGGTTCCGTCGCCGCCGCCCGGCGCCATCGCGGCCTCCGCCGCGGATGTCAAGCCGGAGCCGCCGGCTCCGGCGGCGGCTCCGCCGAGGGGGGAGCACTACAGAGGGGTGAGGCGGAGGCCGTGGGGGAAGTACGCGGCGGAGATCAGGGACCCCGGCCGGAACGGGGCCAGAGTCTGGCTCGGGACGTTCGACACGGCGGAGGACGCCGCCCTGGCCTACGACCGGGCCGCGTTCCGCATGCGCGGCTCCCGCGCGACGCTCAACTTCCCGCTGCTGGTCAACGCCGAGGAAGAAGCCGGTTCGAATGGGCCGGCTCGGAAGCGTGCGTCTTCTCCTTCCTCCTCCTCCTCGTCGTCTTCTTCTTCTTCGTCGTCGTCGTCGAAGAGGAGAAAGATGGAGGCTCCGGCGCCGGTCCAAGAGCCGGCCCCGGCCGAGGATTTTCTTCTCTGTCCGATGTCGCCATTGGCGCCTTTACTGGCCGCTTAAGAGACGACGCAGGCTTAAGAGCAGCTCTAATGGAGACATGCCATTTACTTTGATGTCTCAAATTACAAACTTAACGCTCTAATGTACACATCAAAAGGAATATAATAATTTCTTGATGCATTTTTTGTTTCAGAGGAGATGGAATTTGGCTATCGAGAGCATTGTTCGGTTTTGGAAAAATAAAACTTCCGTTTTTGGAAAAAAAAAAAAAAAACTGAATCAAATCGAGATTTAGTTCGGTTCCAAAAAAAAAAAAAAATCAACTCGATTTTGGTTTTGAAAATACTAAATATTTTTACTGGATTTCGGTTTTAATTTTTGGTTTCAGTTTTGGTACAAAACTAAAAATCGAATAAAACTTATAAAATTATGTAATTATCCTCAATTATATGCATCTTTTGTGATTGAAAACAACAAATTTATGTATGTATTTTGTAATCCAACTTTAACTAGTCAACTTTTAGACACAATTTTGAACGCAACAAATGTGTATATATAAATTATATTTTTTAATGTAATTTAACTATGATCACAACTTTTGGATCATATCCATTAAACATAGAAATAGCTCAACTGAAGAAACTGAATAAGCCGAATTGATTATTATGTTCGGTTCTGTTTCAGTTTTAGCTAATTTTGATTCTGTTTCAGTTTGGGTTTTTAGAATTTCAGTTTTGACTATCTCTAACCAAATTTGGTTACTCATTTGATTATTTATATTGAAGTATCTGATTTTACTAAGAGATCAAATGAGGTATCAAAAATATTATAGCAAATCACATAGATATTTTTACAGAAAATTTGTTGTACAATACCAAATTTTACCTACGCGTAGCGTAACAAGTTCTGAAAAATAGTAAAATAATGTATCTTCCGTCAGACTGACTGGCGCTCCGTTTGGCGGAAATTGAACGGATGGCAGCGTGGCAGGTTCAGTCAACAGTGAGGGGGGTCAACAGTGAGGGGGGGCATTGGCATGGGGTTGATTATTGTGTGTGCGGTGTTGTGTGTGTGTGTGGGGGGGGGGGGGGGGGGGGGGTGTGGGGGGGGGGGGGGAGCCGGGGGGGAGTTAATCAGTGGGAGTAGGTTTATGAAAATTTGCGGTGTTTAGGTTATGAAAAATTGTGCGGGTGTTGGATAATGAGGTGTGGTAAAATACAAAGAGAAAGGAGAAGAGAATTCAAGGGAGATGTCGGATGTGTGAGGTTATATAGGAGGAAACTTTCAAGAAGAAGAAGAAGAAGAAGAGAAGATGAAAGGAAGAAAGCCATCGATGATTTGCAAAAAATTCGCATACAATAACGGATTGCTCATGTGGTCGCAAGAACACTATAGTACAAAGAGTGGTAATTAATATCACATTAGAGTTGCAAGAAAATTAATTGATAAAAAATATAATTGTGTTTTGAACTTAGTCCGAAGTTGAGAATAATTAAGTGGCTTCTATGCAAGAATGGAACAGGTGGTGGTGAATGCTGATGCTGAGCAAGTTGTAGTTTAGCTTTGCGTGCACGTGAATCAAAATATCTAATCGTTATCGAGCCCATTTGCACACCAAATTAAAATACAAAAGAGTGGTCGCTTCATCAACTTTCAGACTTGCAAACGCCGAAAGTCCAATGTCAAAAATTCAACCAAATTAGGATTGGCTCCTGGTCGACAATCGATTTTTGGATCCATTAATTTATTGTTTTTTCGGCCGTTCAATTGATTAGGGTTTCGATTTTCGTGGGTCTGGTTCTTGATCAGTTCACATAGGTTTCATAAATGTTTCCGGTTAACTTATATAGGTATGAACATTAGTTCATCGATGAGATATTTGACAAACAGTCAACGGTTGAAACATCGTCAAAAGCTGACCGATTAGACCGGCATGTTTGATTCTTTTTACCAAGGTTTCAAAAATAGGACCAGAGATCGACTAGGACAAGGTACTTAATCGAGTCTAATCGGTTCAACCAGTTGGTTCATCCACTGAGTTGATCTCATTGGTCCAAGTTCAACATCTTATACTGATATTTTTAAAAATATTCATTTACAACCGATTTTTAAAAACTACTAGATCAACAATGAACTAGTCAGAAAAAGTTACGGGTTCACGGGTCAATCGATTGAATCCCGTCAATATATCCTAATTTTATAACACTATTTCAGAACTTGTATATCTTATCGACGGGGCACTTTTATTTATTTATTATTTATTGATCCAAATTCAAATCGTCTCACGAATAGTTCGACGCTTCCTTGATATATGATGTGATAATCTATATGTTGATAATATGTAAAATTACCATATCAATGTTATTAACACATAAACAATCGTATCATATAATCAATAAAATTTTGGTATTCATCTAGTATTATTGTTATGAAAAATGTATATATGTGACATATGTACTCCCGTATTGCATTATTTAGTTGCATTAGTCAAATTACTATTGTTATATGTCTACGCTGGAATATATATATTCCTACTTTTAACTAAGGACCCCCTACGTATATGATCATTAATTCACCAATTATTGTATACCAAGTTATTTCTTTACCTCCAACACTTTTGGTAGTTAGCTTTTCAAAATTGTTTCCCATTTGTCAAAATTTTAACTATTTTTATCTTGTGACACTTATTTTTTTTTCATCAAAATGATCATTTTTTTTTTAATCGTGACACTTATATATATATATATATATATATATATATATATATATATATATATATATATATATATATATATATATATATATATATATATATATATATATAATCATCGAATTTATTTTCGATATTTTTTCCTCTAAATTTTCTGCCAGAAAATATAACTCTATTTTGTTATATAAATATCGATATAGTGGGGATGTAAGCCCTAGATCCGGCCATACCATATTGCCGAATGAGCTTTGCTATACATACAACCAAATGCTTACAATTTTCTTACAATCGTCACGTGTCGGACTTCGATTGGAGGAGGAAGAAAATGGTGAGGTCATGGGGAGCCCATGTAGCAGGGGAGGTGAGAGGGGAGGTGGGACCCGGTGAGAACTATGTGTAAAGGGTGGAAGAGAGATTGTAAAAAAATTGTAAATATTTGGTTTTAGACTTAGCATTTTCCTTGCCGAATTGCGTTGGAGCTAAAGTGGGATCACGAGATCCAACCTACGCAATGGAGGTTATTTTATTGTGGGATCTTTGGATCAGACGATTCCATACCTATGGACCCCTCCTTTGTCGTGTCCTCTAACCCACTCTCAGTTGCGGATAACGATGATTTGGGTCGGATACCCGATATTGATGAAGTGCATAGAACAATCAAAAGCATGGGGGCATTCAAGGCCCCGGGTCCTGACGGATTCCCAGCGGCGTTCTATCAGAAATGCTGGCACCTGGTTGGCGAAGACCTGACCAAGTTGGTTCAAAATTTCTTCTCAACTGGACATCTATTCCCCTCCATCAACCACACATATCTTGCTCTCATTCCGAAGCGAGCGTCTCCTTCGACTCCGGCGGACTTTAGGCCGATATTCCTCTGCAATACTTCATACAAGGTTATTACCAAAATTCTTACGGCGCGTCTCAGGCCCCTCATGGATAGGCTGATCTCTCCTCTCCAGAGTGCTTTCGTTCCTGGTCGCCTAATCTCTGACAACATTATAATAGCCCAGGAGTTATTTCATGCAATGAAGTCTTTCCCGAAGAAGAAGAATTCATTTGCATTAAAGATCGACATGGCTAAGGCATATGACCGTCTTGCTTGGCCATTCATCAAAAGTGTTCTACATGGGATGGGAATACAAGGCCATACGAACTCCCTCATTATGAACTGCATTACTTCGTCGTCGTTCTCAATACTAATCAACGGATCTCCAGAAGGATACTTTACACCCAGGAAGGGAATCAGACAAGGCTGTCCGATGTCTCTATTTATATTTATTCTATGCTCTGAAGTCCTCTCCCAACTCTTCTACAGATATGAACAGGAGGACCTTCTCCATGGCATCCGTATCAACCAATACTCCCCTTCCATTACTCATCTTCTCTTCGCCGATGACACTCTAATATTTGGCAAGGCCTGTCCATCGTCCATCATGAATATACGCGACATGCTCGATCTTTTCTCTTCTTGGTCAGGACAGCAGATCAATTTCGAGAAGTCTAGAATTTATTTTAGCAAACATGTTTCAGCCAATGAGCGGCATTCCCTATCCTCCATCCTCGGACTTTCATTTATGAACGGCGCTGCCACTTATTTGGGTCAGCCTCTCCTCCTATCAGCAGGTCGACTTTCATCCTATAATGACTTACTAGACAAATGTCGTTCCCGTCTTCAAGGGTGGAAAGCGAAATTACTGTCACACGCAGGGAGATCTGTCCTCATCAATTCTACACTGGCCTCCATCCCTGTGTATTCCATGTCCACGCGCAAAATCCCCGTCGGCATTACTCAGGCTTTGGGGAAGAACCAACGATCATTCTGGTGGGGGCATGACACTACAACCAGGCGTCTTCATTTCCTTGCATGGACGAACTTCTCCAAGCCGAAGCGAGAAGGCGGATTGGGGTTCAAAAACCCGTCGTGGGTTAACGACTCCCAAATTGGGAAACTCTTGTGGACCTTCCTTACCAAGCCGGATCTACTTTGGGTGCGTCTTCTCAGAGGCGTCTATCTACAGAATAGATCGATATGGTCCATTACCAAGCGAAGAAGCATGTCTCCTGCGTGGACTAGTATTCTCAGTGCTCGTACATTGTAATGCCCCGCTCCGCACGGTGCATTACGCTGAAGCGTTGACTCAACGAGTCGCGTTGACCGAATGAAATGTATCGATGTGAATCGATACGAGAGTTACGTTGTCCCGAGCAACGCATCGAACTAAGTCGATGTGAAGAGTTGCCTTATCCGAAAGAATGCATCGAGTTGAATCGATGCGAAGCGCCGCGTTGCCCCGAAGGATGAGTGCGTTGAATCGGCTCGAAGATTCTAAGAAATCGAATCGACCAAGGCGCAAGTCCGAATCGATGCAAGTATTGATTTTAGTTGATTTCGTGTGCAGGTTATACTTTGACGCAAAAATATTAGAGGTCGATCTTTTGTCATATTTAGTAAGGGGTTCGCGAAATCAAATCGTCGTCTTGCGACGGGCTGAAACTTGGGCACGCTAAGGCAAATCGGACGTATGACTCAATGAAGCACGAAGTGCTCGAATGGCTAAGTCAGGAGAGTGGCCGTGCAACAAAGTTAGGGAATCGAGCCGCATCGGCTCGGCGAAACGACGAAGGCGAATCGACTCAAGGTGGGAGGATTGACTTCTTTTTACTCCTTCATTCGATAAGTCAAATATATCATTGTATGCTAAGTTAACCTATCGACGCCACGGGCGTGGTCCGATCGGAGATAAATCATAGTGTGTGTCGAACACTAAGTTAGTACAATTGAAATAAAACGTGCATCATATGCACGAGTCGCTATGGAATATTGGATATCGCAAAGGCAAGCGCCTCGGTGCGCAAGCCGCAAGAACAGAGGATAACTGTACTCGGCGAGTGCCTTAGTGCACGAACCATACCGTGCCTTCGCGCACGAGTTAGAAAGGCTAGAACATTGAAATACAATAGGCGAGCGCCCTAGCGCGCAAGCCACGGGTATTGGGCACTAAGTTATAGAACATGGGGATACGGTCGAAACGTGCCTACGTGCACGGGATAATAAAAGATGGCTTCGTTGCGAAAGAATACAGTTGTGGCATGAATGTGACGGAACTGTCGGATATGACATAATGCCTCGAAAGGTGTTCGAGACCTTCGGATCATTCGGTTGACGAGCATTGAGTTGAGGCATAATGCCATTGAACATTGAAACGAAGTATGAAACATGAGAACATAGAAAGTTAACGGAAGAAATACGTGATGATAAAGTCTGAGTCTTGGACTCAAGGCTATGCCTGGTTGTTTGAATGATAGTACGTTGCATGGTCGAATGGAATGGACTTGAGATAATTGCGATGATATCTTCCGTGCACGGAACGTTCCCTCCGAACGGGCGCACCGGGGCACCGGGACCGTTCGGCCTAGGAGGGATGTAATCTTTGATAGGCGTACATCTGCGAAGTCCGATTAGCACTCGGTCGTAAATGTGAAAAGCCGTAAATGATGGTAGGCACGCGGTAAGTTTCGGTAGTTGGGATAGCAACCCAACCCGTGAAACGCCGGGCTATCCAAACACGAGAGAGAAAAGAAGGAGAGAAAAGAAAGTAAGAAAAAATAAAAGAAAAACTCCTTTAGTCCATTCCGGCGCGGATACGCCCACGACCTTCATATAGTTAAGGAACGATGGGTTGAAAGTGTAGGCGCGTATGCGTCCCGCATAGAGATCCTGCTTAGAGATGCACATATAACATGACAGGGAAGGAATGCGACGTATCACCTTGCGTTGGTGCAAGGGCGAGTGCGTCGACTTGGTAAGAAGTCGCGCCACGAATCAAACACGAGATTGTTTGTTTGCTTGCCTATTCAATTCGATAACATGCTGCTATGATAACATGCTTTACGCTTTCGAATATGCCATGAAATTGACCCTAAGGAGAACATAGCAAGATCATAAGCTAAGTTGCATGATTCAACATAAATATTACAAATGTCGGTTTGGAAAGATGATCTTTGCTTCAGTACATGCGAGGACGAACGTACTGATCCCCCACCAGCTTCATGCAGGGTGCAGGGAATGGATGGCTCGCGACGAAGCGTTGCTTGAACGTGTTGAGGCTTGGAATGCCGAAGCGCATTGAAGCGTGCGATCGTATTGACGCTCGAACTATGCAACTGGATTGATGCGGCCGAGATATAGAAGGCATGATGTATGGAACGGTGAAATCCTTTGTGGGCAAGAGAGAACCTGAGTGTTGTAGCCAATCTGGCATATATTGTTAGGCTATCGAAAGCCTTTGTAATCTCAGTTTCGAATATCAATAAAGAGAATTGTTTCGTATACTCTGTTTTTCTATCATTGTAAATATCGAATCAATAGATAACCATTTGAGAACTTGTCATCTTGCCTTGCACGAGCGCAACTCCAGGCTCGTGCGACATCACGCCCCCTGCGAGGACGATGATTCGGGTGATTCCGGGTCGGGGCGTGACAAATTGGTATCAGAGCTCTAGGCTCAATTTCCTCTGGACGCTCGCTTCATTACAATTCGAAAAGTTGCCCACCACCACTTGATATCACTCTTGACTCTACTCGATGCCACACTGGATGTTCCATACAATAAGTCTAATACAAATCGTAAAATTTTGTCGCATGTGTTTTGGAAATTTCATGATGTTTGCTAAGAAAGTCGCAAAGGGTATATTGCATTGAATGCAAACGAGCCGTGAAAATGTTAGTTGCTGCAAGCGCAACAAATTGTGAAATACGATTTGAGATGTTGTCGCAATGTAACATGTTGAAAGAGAAATAAAATGATGCACGAAGTGCAACAAGTAATGGTGAATATGCGTTAAAGTGAGAAGTGATAAGCCAATACCGAATGTGTTGAACGGATTGGGCATTGACTTGGAAAGTCGGGAATAAATTGTTGCACGATGTGCAACGCGTGTTGGAAGTAAAATTATTGCACGTGGTGCAACGCATATCAAATTAATCGTTGCACGAAGTGCAAAGGAAATTGGAAATAAATCGTCGCACAAGTGAAATGAAATGTCGAAAATAAATCGTAGCACGGTGTGCAACGTGTATCGAAAGTAAAAAAAAATTGTTGCACGTGGTGCAACGCATGTCAAATAAATTATTACACGAGATACAACGTAAGGAAAGAATTGAAATCATAAATCGATAGATCGAATCGTTCGGTTGCACCCCGAACTTGTGTTAGCAAATGAAAACATTGGCCGAGTTGGGTCGGAATTGAATTAATCAAAGTTACGGTTGTGATCAAGCACGATCACTACAGAAATCGTGAGTTGGAAGAGATCGTCGGTTTATACTAAGTGTAATGCGAGGGAAATGACTTGAGTTCTGGGTGGTATATCCATACCACGTATGCGATGAATGACTCGATTTCGAGTGGTATATGGTATACGACTTGTGCGATGAATTGTATCGACGTATTGTGAGAATTGCGAAAGATTTGTCCACAACGGACGGGAGAGTACCGAGACTCGATTGGAAATTTGTACGACGGTATGTTGATGCAAGTGTTCTTCGAAAATCGGTTGAAACGATAAGGCGAGACTCGTATCAATGAACGATACGTCGGACGAAAGATATAAGTTGGTCGGACGACCGAGACTACCAAAATGATTATGCCTTGATGCAATAATCGGATCGACGGGAAAGGGGAAACTTGAACTTATAAATGAGTCGCACGACTTACGATCTCGGTAGAAATATTGGACGAGACGAATCGAATCGCACGACTTGCGATTTCGATAGAAATGTTGGGCGATGCAAATTTTAATCGAATCGCACGATGTGCGACTTCAGTGAAGAGTTGGTTGACGTGAGTAATCGTGCCTAAGAAATAGTTGGTTACGTTACGGCGATACTCATTTGAGTACGACTGAAAACACGCAAAACTTAGAGGGCGAGATCGTATAACTCGAGGGCACGATGTTGGATAATCGGTAACTCGGTTACCCGATCAAAGTATAGCGGGATGCAACAAGTCGGAGAACGAGTGGATGCATATGGAAAATTTTGTTGCGAACTTGGATGTATGCGATGCGAGTTAAGTCGACGTTGAAACGGATTCGAAGTCGACCCACTTGCTATCGAAATTGATATGAACTATCAAGATCGATACGCAAGGAAACGTAAGCACGATGTGAGAATACAAAATGGAGTACGCCTTGCGCTATCAAAATTTTGTAAGTAACGATACGAGAATGAACGAACTTGGTTGATCGTAAATTTTGTGATTGATCAAGACGAGACTATAAGTCATCGACGATTGCTCGATGCGTATAGCATCTCGTGTGTCGACCCGCGAATAAGATAGACTCGAACTTGATACGAGTAGATGTTTCGTAAATTACAAAATCATCAACGGTAGTGCATGACTTGACTCGGAGGATAGTTGCGCATCAGTTGTGCCAATAGAAATGGTTTTGTCCGAAATTGGGTAGTCGCATAGAATCGTCGGAACGTGATTTGGCTCCGAAATAAGATATAGCATGGTTCGTATTAAACTGTCCTTCGGTGATGATCCATAATTATCGAGCGTAGCTTCAGGGCAGCTGACCCTAGAAGACTTGACCGCCAAATTAAATTGAATGCTGCAGACCGTAAGATGACCCATGCGACATCACATATGAGATTGCACCGCTAAAATAATATAACACGGTGCATGTTGACGATAAGTCTAGGCGATAGGAAATTGTTGGAACAGCTTTCGATTGTGAATGATATAGTTAGATTTTGAGTATTCGTCGGATGAATACTTGAATGGTTATGTTGGTCGACGGTCGAACTAGAATTCACCAACGGACTTGGTGATTCGGATAGGCGATTGCGAGAAACGTGCTATGCACGAGAGAGAACGATAAGGGAATGACATACGAGCCATGTCGTTAGATTCGGATTTACCTTGTAATTGAGCTTGCGTAAATCGAAATTATGTTCGATGTTGCGAGACGGATAAGTTGGAAATTTGGCTAGT
Organism: Iris pallida; assembly: GCA_029216955.1. Classification (NCBI taxonomy): domain Eukaryota; kingdom Viridiplantae; phylum Streptophyta; class Magnoliopsida; order Asparagales; family Iridaceae; genus Iris; species Iris pallida. The sequence goes on from JANAVB010019400.1 coordinate 74,617, forward strand.
GAATTCCTACTCGTTAGGAAATCGGATGTAAGATGCATCGTAGAGACTTCGTGTCAAGGCGATCGTTGTCTTGGGCACCGTCGCCTTGATGTAAACTTTCGTGTCGGATAGATTGTGGCCTTTGTGCAATTTTAATTTAAAGTTGCATCGGGAGAAGTTAAGCACGGTGCTAGGTAAGTCACCTAGCGGGCGTAGTCCCGAATGTTGATAAAAGAAAATCGTAATCGAGATATGTGCATAGCCAGACTTCGAAAATAGTTGGGTGGCGACTTCGAACGCAAGGCATTGCGGAGACTCGTTGTGATTGGATGCGCGACGGATTGACGCGAAGCATAGAGTTGGTAGTCCATATGAAACATACGAAATGAGAAAGGCAATTTTGAATCACGTCGCGTGCAGTGACTTTATTGAATGAATCACGTATGTATCGAATATACGTATGCGATGAAAGTTCGAGAACAGTTGCTAAGGATAAGTCCGATCGAGAGTACGAGATGGCAAGCAGAGGATTAAAATTTACCTGTCAGCTTTCTTCCAATTTGCTACGACTGGGCTTGGTCAAAATACATATATCTTCGGGACGCCTTGAATATAGGTATGGATCCAAATCGAGTTGTATACAAAAATTCAAATCGAGCTGCAGGGATGACTTTGAAATGTTAGTAAAAAGCTTGCGAGATAGTGTGAAACTGAACAACATTGGTGGGACGAGATCATGATACGATCTATAAAACACTTAGTCGGAGTGTTGGTTTTGGTTCGAGGACGAACCTTATTTTGAGTGGTATATTCTGTAATGCCCCGCTCCGTACGGTGCATTACGAAGAAGCGTTGACTCAACGAGTCGCGTTGACCGAATGAAATGTATCGATGCGAATCGATACGAGAGTTACGTTGTCCCGAGCAACACATCGAACTAAGTCGATACGAAGAGTTGCCTTGTCCGAAAGAATGCATCGAGTTGAATCGATGCGAAGCGCCGCGTTGCACCGAAGGATGAGTGCGTTGAATCGGCTCGAAGATTCTAAGAAATCGAATCGACCAAGGCGCAAGTCCGAATCGATGCAAGTATTGATTTTAGTTGGTTTCGTGTGCAGGTTATACTTTGACGCAAAAATATTAGAGGTCCATCTTTTGCCATATTTAGTAAAGGGTCCGCAAAATCAAATCGTCGCCTTGCGACGGGCTGAGACTTGGGCACGCTAAGGCAAATCGGACGTATGACTCAATGAAGCACGAAGTGCTCGAATGGCTAAGTCAGGAGAGTGGCCGTGCAACAAAGTTAGAAAATCGAGCCGCATCGGCTCGGCGAAACGACGAAGGCGAATCGACTCAAGGTGGGAGGATTGACTTCTTTTTACACCTTCATTCGATAAGTCAAATATATCATTGTATGCTAAGTTAACCTATCGACGCCACGGGCGTGGTCCGATCGGAGATAAATCATAGTGTGTGTCGAACACTAAGTTAGTACAATTGAAATAAAATGTGCATCATATGCACGAGTCGCTATGGAACATTGGATATCGCAAAGGCGAGCGCCTCGGTGCGCAAGTCGCAAGAACAGGGGATAACTGTACTCGGCGAGTGCCTTAGTGCACGAACCATACCGTGCCTTTGCGCACGAGTTAGAAAGGCTAGAACATTAAAAGACAATAGGCGAGCGCCCTAGCGCGCAAGCCACGGGCATTGGACACAAAGTTATAGAACATGGGGATACGGTCGAAACGTGCCTACGTGCACGGAATAATAAAAGATGGCTTCGTTGCGAAAGAATACAGTTGTGGCATGAATGTGACGGAACTGTCGGATATGACATAATGCCTCGAAAGGTGTTCGAGACCTTCGGGTCATTTGGTTGACGAGCATTGAGTTGAGGCATAATGCCATTGAACATTAAAACGAAGTATGAAACATGAGAACATAGAAAGTTAATGGAAGAAATACGTGATGATAAAGTCTGAGTCTTGGACTCAAGGCTATGCCTGGTTGTTTGAATGATAGTGCGTTGCATGGTCGAATGGAATGGACTTGAGATAATTGCGATAATATCTTCCGTGTACGGAACGTTCCCTCCGAACGGGCGCACCGGGGCACCGGGACCGTTCGGCCTAGGAGGGATGTAATCTTTGATAGGCGTACATCTGCGAAGTCCGATTAGCACTCGGTCGTAAATGTGAAAAGCCGCAAATGATGGTAGGCACGCGATAAGTTTCGGTAGTTGGGATAGCAACCCAACCCGTGAAACGCCGGGCTACCCAAACACGAGAGAGAAAAGAAGGAGAGAAAAAAAAGTAAGGAAAAATAAAAGAGAAACTCCTTTAGTCCATTCCGGAGCGGATACGCCCACGACCTTCATATAGTTAAGGAACGATGGGTTGAAAGTGTAGGCGCGTATGCATCCCGCATAGAGATCCTGCTTAGAGATGCACATATAACATGACAGGGAAAGAATGCGGCGTATTCACCTTGCTTTGGTGCAAGGGCGAGTGCGTCGACTTGGTAAGAAGTCACGCCACGAATCAAACACGAGATTGCTTGTTTGTTTGCCTATTCAATTCGATAACATGCTGCTATGATAACATGCTTTACGCTTTCGAATATGCCATAAAGTTAACCCTAAGGAGAACATAGCAAAATCATAAGCTAAGTTGCATGATTCAACATAAATATTACAAATGTCGGTTTGGAAAGATGATCTTTGCTTCAGTACATGCGAGGACGAACGTACTGATCCCCCACCAGCTTCATGCAGGGTGCAGGGAATGGATGGCTCGCGGCGAAGCGTTGCTTGAACGTGTTGAGGCTTGGAATGCCGAAGCGCATTGAAGTGTGCGATCGCATTGACGCTCGGACTACGCAACTGGATTGATGCGGCCGAGATATAGAAGGCATGATGTATGAAACGGTAAAAACCTTTGTGGGCAAGAGAGAACCTGAGTGTTGTAGCCAATCTGGCATATATTGTTAGGCTATCGAAAGCCTTTGTAATCTCAGTTTCGAATATCAATAAAGAGATTCTAATCCTTAATCCATAGTCATAACAATATACTAAATCCTCAATTTGCTAAACACAAGATTCTAATCCTTAATCCATAGCCAATCTGGCATATATTGTTAGGCTATCAAAATTCTACAAATGCTAAATCCTCAATTTGCTAAACACAATATTCTAATCCTTAATCCATAGTCATAACAATATACTATCTCATTTATCTATCTTAGATACCCTATCATCGAGTCATAATACCAATACAATCGTTCTTAATGGTTTCCAAGTCTACTACAGTCAGTCGCTTATACTTGTCCTATAAGCTTAATCTAACCAATCCCTAGGAAAAGTACTTATCATAATCACACCATACATTAAAGTTATACTACAGGATCAGTCAACAAGGTTTGGCTATTTCGGTCGTCCATCAAATAGAAGGTAACAAAGCCTAAGACTGGGTCAAGCAATCCATAACAGTGTCCAAACAAGTTAAAGGGTCGAGCAAGACAGAAAAGTTTATCGAAAAATCTTCAAGAATGGTACGAAGACAACGGGATACATAACGAGAAGAATTACCCAAGAGGTTAACGAAAAAGAGTTTAGTCAAGTCATAGGAAAGATGGAACACAAAAGTAATTATGTCCAAAAAGATAACATGAAAGCAATCATGTTGGAGAGTCCTAGAGAGCCTATAATCCTAGTTGCAGATGTAGATAGAACGGAGTTAATCAAGACGGGGAAGAATAATGATAAGAACTTATTCTTGCTCATTCGGTCATAACAAAGTAAATCAAGTTGGGATATGATCTGATAACCATACACGTCTTCCTGAAATCATGTTGCCAGAATTTTCGTCCCACCAGTAAGCTTAGATGCAATAAACGATAGAGTCATAACTAAGGTATACTCCCTAAAATCATATTATCTAGAATCCTCGCCACGCCAACCGGTATGGCTGCGAGAAAATCTAAATTCTATGAATAGGATAGTATATCCAAAATCGGCTCTATATTTTTGTCATACCAGCTAATATGGCTGCGATAAATTCTAAATTCCATAAATAAAGCAGACGTTTATCTTATCAGGACATATCATAATTCAATCCACAAAATTTATCACGATGCAAGATCAAAGTCAACAACGAAAATCAGAAATTAAATTCAACAACGAATTTAAGGAAGAGCAAATGGAAATAAGTGGAAACAGATTTCTAGGTAAGATTAGAGTGAGATCCTCAGGGGTCATCCCAAGGGTACAAACTTGGTCTAAATTGACCACTGAAATACAAACAAGAGGCTAATTATAGCTAACGGTCCTATGCTGTGATGAGTTCTCCTATGTTGCAATCCTAGTAATCCTCTAGATGTTCTAAATGTTATTCCTAGTGTTAACAAGTTGTCCTAGATCCTAACTGCAGGCATGCTTGGTACAATAACGTAACCAAACAACTTAAGTCGAGACCTGCATGGGCCACCACAAAAAATATGTCACGACCCGTTACCCAAATTGTTGGGCCGGACCGAGCCATGTCCAGCCTACGCTTGGTTAAAGCGTAGTAAGCTGTTCTAGAATAAACAATAAAGGATCTAAGCTGCTAACAGTTCTAAAATCATATTTAAAGGTTCATCACAACACAGCATCTATAAGCGAAGGTAGACAAGTACAGACTAAATAATACACTTCCAAAGTATCTAACTGGAGACAAAGTCCAGTATCCAAATATAAGTACAGATAAAGTCTAAGTCTCAAAACATAAGAAAGATATCTAAGCAAGGTTCTCCGCTGGAGCCTCTTCTGGAGCTAAGGTCAGGTCCTCAATGCAGTACCATAATATGTAACACATAGCGTTTCCTTCTCGAAAAGTATACCTACAACGTTATCCTGTCAGGACGGGAGCAAGTACAACCTCTACAACTAAAGTACTGAACATATAATGAAAGAGATGTACAACAAGAAACATGGTGTGATAAGTCTATAAAACAGGAAATACTGGAAAACATGGCCTCATGGTACAACTGGGATCACAATATCATAGTAACACAGGGAACATGGCATATCTGGAATCATGGTATGACTGTAATTACAGTATCATAGTATCATAGGGAACATGACATAACTCATAGTCTATCCTGGCAAGGACACATATGTCATAGAGACAGATGCATATGTAATGTTTAAAACTGTAGCAGGTACGTGATCGGTCAATAGATGTACAATGTACTGAGACACAATGTAAATAAAATATACATACGTACAAGTCAACAGACATAGGTGTACATCCGTACAGAAATACGGGATAATGGCCTACGGCAAGGTATGCATATAAAATGCGACCTCGCTCGCTACTATAGGGGGGTCATGATCACGTACTCAACTGTCAGTTTTCCCATAACCCATATTCTATCATGTGAGAGATACGAGAACAGTAAAAACATGTGAGAGACACTGAGAGTAATATAAACATGGCCGGTACTGGGAACAGTATGAAACATGTGAATACTCCGAGTAGCATAGTAAAACATGTACTGAGAACCAGTAAGGAACATGTGAAGATATAAGAACTGTCCTAAGCATGTCAGGTACTGTAAGTAATACAATATGTGAAGACATAGCTTGCTACCTCAAGGATCAGTATTTTAACAGAGTTAATACATTTTCTAGCATTAAAAGACAGTAAATAAGTTTGCAGATGTACTTGCCTCGAGCAAAGCAAGAATACTAGTACGAAGATATAGATGCCTGGTGTCCTGTCAATAGCGATATACAAACTCAGTTTTAAGCTATGATCAAGATTACACTAGTGGTGTGACACGACTCCTAACTGGATACTAGCCAAGTGGAGACCTAGCATAAAAGTCTAATGTGGAGTGCTACTAGATCCAAACTAATTTTCTAGGGTCTTTACACTAGTGCGGGGTGAGGTCCAATACTACAATAACTCAAATTAACGCAAAACTTGCAAGTTGTAACTACTCAATAAATAAATCAAACGGTACACTAAGTTCCAACAATTTTTGAGATAGACAAAAAGCTCAATTATATATAAAATAAAGTACCAAAATAATCCTTGTTAATTATAGAAATTTATACTAAATTTTATGGAATTTATAAACCCTCATAAATATTTATTAAAAATCAGCAAACATAAATATACTGAAAATGAGTTCTGTTTTCCTATTTTTATAAAATACCAAAAGTACTTATTAAGTGCTAGAAAAATTATAATAAATTAGCTAAATTAACATATTATTTAAATACCATTTTTTCCAGATTTTTACAGAAATTAAATTATATATAAAAATTCAAAAACAGAAAGTAACAATTTTTGGAAAAATAATTAATTATAAATTAAGGATAATACATAATCAAAATCTACAGATGTTGTCGGATGATAAAATAAATATCACCAACGTGTCCAGAACGGTCAAATCAGCTAGGATAGCCTACCCATAAGTCCAATTTGGACACAGGGGCAAAACGGTAATTTCGGGTCAAAATGATGTCCGCCGTTGGACACACTTTGTACCGAAAAACGTGTCGGAATAGAAGTCTACAAAACCTAGCAAATTATATGTCCACGAATCCAGAATGATGATACGAACCCAACGGTATGTCCGAAATAGGATTCCGATGTGCCGATCTCAAAATGATACGTTGACGCGACACTTGGTATCCGGTTTGCACGAAAATGCGTGCCAGAGCAAATGTCTTCAAAACTCAGCAAATTATATGTCAACGAGTCCAGAATGACGATACGAACTCAACGGTATATCCGGAATTGGATTCCGATAAGCCGATCTCAAAGTGACCCGTTGACGCAAAAAGTGGGACCCGCCTTGCACCGAAATGCGTGCCAGGGCCCACGTTCTCCAAATCAAGCAAACTTTATATGAAAACATGCCAGAACGACGCCACGAGTCTACTGGTGGTGTCAGAAATTGAATCCGGAGTCCCGGGTTCAAAAATGGAATTTTACAAGTGCAATTTAAATAATTCGGACGGCCAACTTTGGCGTCGAATTCAACCAGCCAAACGTGCTTATAATGAAACGAAACCTAAAGGAGGCAAGAATAGGATTATACCAGCTATGCATCGGAACTGACAGCACGCAAAACGGAGCTGCGACGACGAAGATACGAACCCGCGAAGTTGGCGTCACGAAACTGTCCAAAAATAGTTCAATTTAAAACGTCAACTTAGTGGCCAGTTTGAAGTATCAAACGACGAAATTAACGGATGAAAATTGACAGGAGTGAATATGGATATACCGAGATTGAGACGGAGCAAAGAAATTGCCGATCCAACGGTCGGATTGACCAGAAAATCTGCGTAAAGTCGCTGCGACGAGGCGCCATTTCCGAGTTCAAAACTCGCGCGCGCCGACGGGATTCCGTTCAAAACGCACGAATAGCCTATTCGGCGCGTCGGAGAAGCGAGCGTTGGCCATGGGGTGGCTCGTCGGATGTTTGCGCGCATCAGGGGGTGGCCACGGCGGCCGTGCGGCGGCGCGGCAGCGCACGACGGCGGCCCGCGCGCGCGCGCACGTTCGCGCCGCTGCTGCTGCATGCCGCTGCTGTAGCGCGCCTGAGCGCGGGGGAGGGGCCGCGCTGGCCTGGCGCACGTGCTGCGCCGGCGGTCGCCGGTGGTGGCGGAGGCCCGGCGGCCGTCGTGCGGGGGTGGAGGAAGGTGGTGATGTTAATGGTGATGGTGTTTATGATGGTGGTGGTGATGGTGTTTATGAGGAGGGTGATGAAGTAGAAGAAGGAGGAGAATGGAGGAGAGGAAGGAGGAAGTCGTGGCTGAGGGTGGTCGGCGGCCATGGATGGGGGTTCGGCCGAGTGTGTAGGGAGTGGGGTGGGGTGCTCTGTGTGTGTGTGTTGTGTTAAATATAAAGAGAGAGTGAGAGAGAGTGATATATGGGTGTACATATATATTATATGTATAGAAAGAGTGAGAGAGAGAGAGAGAGAGAGGGATATTTGAGTGAGGGAGAGAGAGAAGAAAGTAGGTCGGTCCACAGGGGGGAGGGGTGTTGTGTGCTGGATGATGAGAGGGGGGAGGGGGTGAGGTGTTGTTTGTTTGGAGAGAGAGAGTAAGAGATATATATATATATATATATATATATATATATATATATATATATATATATGTATATATATATATATATTATATATATATATATATATATATTTGTAAAGTGGAGAGAGAAGAAAAATAAAATTTTAAAATAGGAAAAATAGGAAAATTATGCAGGGTATTTGGACAGTCATGAAAGAACAATATGGAGCTTGGGTTCGGGTTTGGTCGAGCCGGGTCGGGTCAAAATCGAACCGGGGACAATATTCGAATTAAAAATAGGGATTTATAATCATGGGTAAATAAATACTATGCGGAGACTCCAATAAATGGGACACAAGTTTCATGTGGGTAGTAGGCTTCGTATGGGCCACGTCCATACTTTGGGGCGACTGGGTTGGATCGATGTCGGGTCCCGAAATTAAATTGGAACATAAATCAGGTTTAACGGTAGAAAATAAATCGGCCTAAATTGATCCGGAAGTTGTGCGAAGAAAATAGAGCACAAAATGGAGTGTCTGAGTGGGACACGAAGGTCATGGGTGGAGAGCGTCTCGAGTAGATCATTCATGAGAAGTTGGTTCTGAGAAAACGACTGGTCTGGTGCTCCTAAATTAAAAGTCACGGTGACGTGCAAACGAAGATCAAAAATAAAAGTGGGAATAATTATTCAATAATTAATTGGTCTAAGTTGACCCGAAGTTGCGCGATACAAAAAGAGCACAAGGGAACGAGTTCAAGTGGGACATGATATATCAACACGAAGATAATCTTGTCTACTTCAAAACTCGTGAAGAGAGTTTACAGAGATTGGTATCCCTGACGCTCCAGAAGTCAAAGTTACGGGAAAGTACATTAATGATCAAAAATAATTAAATAATAAAACACTTATCGAAAATAATTTATTTAGAAAATTTTAAAATAGCCCTGAAATTCAGGAGGCTTACATCCTACCCACCTTACAAGAATTTCGTCCTCGAAATTAAAAATCATCCAACCGGTCAAACTATAACATGTAGCTGCTCTGGCTACGATACTCAATCTGCTACCCTTGAAATCATCTCTTCTGTTTCTCCTTACAATCTTTTTGGTTCAGGTTCAACAAAGTCCTTCTATTATAAACTATGTCATACATCCTTTAAAATCTTTCATACTAACATGGAACATTAACGTATACCCTAAAATATAGGTCATTCTCTGGACCTGTCTATAAGCCTAAAATGCTTAATCATCAACCATATTTTCAACCTCAATTGTAAATACTGGATTTTCTTATCGTATCATAAGTATCCATATTCTATCAATCCACAGTTCCTTAGCATCATTTATCGTCAATCCTTTCCTACAGTTTCTCCTTGAAATCATACGTTCAATTCTTATCCTTGGCGTAGAGCCTTCTTCTTTTTACTCAACAAGTCCTCCGAATATAAATCCTCGATTTCAAAACTCCCGATTTATTAATTACCAATGTACATATGTCTTTGTCTTGTTCCTTGTCCTTTTAACTGATATCTTTTCGATCTCGTATGCAATACGATAACTCATTCTAACTTATTCTATATCAATCCACATATCGATCTACCCTTTAATCACCTGTAATCAGCTATAGGTAACCAACCAAAATTCTACAAATGCTAAATCCTCAATTTGCTAAACACAAGATTCTAATCCTTAATCCATAGTCATAACAATATACTATCTCATTTATCCATCTTAGATACCCTATCATCGAGTCATAATACCAATACAATCGTTCTTAATGGTTTCCAAGTCTACTACAGTCAGTCGCTTATACTTGTCCTATAAGCTTAATCTAACCAATCCCTAGGAAAAGTACTTATCATAATCACACCATACATTTAAAGTTATACTACAGGATCAGTCAACAAGGTTTGGCTATTTCGGTCGTCTATCAAGTAGAAGGTAACAAAGCCTAAGACTGGGTCAAGCAATCCATAACAGTGTCCAAACAAGTTAAAGGGTCGAGCAAGACAGAAAAGTTTATCGAAAAATCTTCAAGAATGGTACGAAGACAACGGGATACATAACGAGAAGAATTACCCAAGAGGTTAACGAAAAAGAGTTTAGTCAAGTCATAGGAAAGATGGAACACAAAAGTAATTATGTCCAAAAAGATAACATGAAAGCAATCATGTTGGAGAGTCCTAGAGAGCCTATAATCCTAGTTGCAGATGTAGATAGAACGGAGTTAATCAAGACGGGAAAGAATAATGATAAGAACTTATTCTTGCTCATTCGGTCATAACAAAGTAAACCAAGTTGGGATATGATCTGATAACCATACACGTCTTCCTGAAATCATGTTGCCAGAATTTTTGCCCCACCAGTAAGCTTAGATGCAATAAACGATAGAGTCATAACTAAGGTATACTCCCTAAAATCATATTATCTAGAATCCTCGCCACGCCAACCGGTATGGCTGTGAGAAAATCTAAATTCTATGAATAGGATAGTATATCCAAAATCGGCTCTATGTTTTTATCATACCAGCTAATATGGCTGCGATAAATTCTAAATTCCATAAATAAAGCAGACGTTTATCTTATCAGGACATATCATAATTCAATCCACAAAATTTATCACGATGCAAGATCAAAGTCAACAACGAAAATCAGAAATTAAATTCAACAACGAATTTAAGGAAGAGCAAATAGAAATAAGTGGAAACAGATTTCTAGGTAAGATTAGAGTGAGATCCTCAGGGGTCATCCCAAGGGTACAAACTTGGTCTAAATTGACCACTGAAATACAAACAAGAGGCTAATTATAGCTAACGGTCCTATGCTGTGATGAGTTCTCCTATGTTGCAATCCTAGTAATCCTCTAGGTGTTCTAAATGTTATTCCTAGTGTTAACAAGTTGTCCTAGATCCTAACTGCAGGCATGCTTGGTACAATAACGTAACCAAACAACTTAAGTCGAGACCTGCATGGGCCACCACAAAAAACATGTCACGACCCATTATCCAAATTGTTGGGCCGGGCCGAGCCATGTCCAGCCTACGCTTGGTTAAAGCGCAGTAAGCTGTTCTAGAATAAACAATAAAGGATCTAAGCTGCTAACAGTTCTAAAATCATATTTAAAGGTTCATCACAACACAGCATCTATAAGCGAAGGTAAACAAGTACAGACTAAATAATACACTTCCAAAGTATCTAACTGGAGACAAAGTCCAGTATCCAAATATAAGTACAGATAAAGTCTAAGTCTCAAAACACAAGAAAGATATCTAAGCAAGGTTCCCCGCTGGGGCCTCTTCTGGAGCTAAGGCCAGGTCCTCAATGCAGTACCATAATATGTAACACATAGCGTTTCCTTCTCGAAAAGTATACCTACAACGTTATCCTGTCAGGACGGGAGCAAGTACAACCTCTACAACTAAAGTACTGAACATATAATGAAAGAGATGTACAACAAGAAATATGGTGTGATAAGTCTATAAAACAGGAAATACTGGAAAACATGACCTCATGGTACAACTGGGATCACAATATCATAGTAACACAGGGAACATGGCATATCTGGAATCATGGTATGACTGTAATTACAGTATCATAGTATCATAGGGAACATGGCATAACTCATAGTCTATCCTGGCAAGGACACATATGTCATAGAGACAGATGCATATGTAATATTTAAAACTGTAGCAGGTACGTGATCGGTCAATAGATGTACAATGTACTGAGGCACAATGTAAATAAAATGTGCATACGTACAAGTCAACAGGCATAGGTGTACATCCGTACAGAAATGCGGGATAATGGCCTACGGCAAGGTATGCATATAAAATGCGATCTCGCTCGCTACTATAGGGGGGTCATGATCACGTACTCAACTGTCAGTTTCCCCATAACCCATATTCTATCATGTGAGAGATACGAGAACAGTAAAAACATGTGAGAGACACTGGAAGTAATATAAGCATGGCCGGGTACTGGGAACAGTATGAAACATGTGAATACTCCGAGTAGCATAGTAAAACATGTACTGAGAACCAGTAAGGAACATGTGAAGATATAAGAACTATCCTAAGCATGTCAGGTACTGTAAGTAATACAACATATGAAGACATAGCTTGCTACCTCAAGGATCAGTATTTTAACAGGGTTAATACATGTTCTAGCATTAAAAGACAGTAAATGAGTTTGTAGATGTACTTGCCTCGAGCAAAGCAAGAATACTAGTACGAAGATATAGATGTCTGGTGTCCGGTCAATAGTGATATACAAACTCAGTTCTAAGCTATGATCAAGATTACACTAGTGGTGTGACACGACTCCTAACTGGATACTAGCCAAGTGGAGACCTAGCATAAAAGTCTAATGTGGAGTGCTACTAGATCCAAACTAATTTTCTAGGGTCTTTACACTAGTGCGGGGTGAGGTCCAATACTACAATAACTCAAATCAACGCAAAACTTGCAAGTTGTAACTACTCAATAAATAAATCAAACGGTACACTAAGTTCCAACAATTTTTGAGATAGACAAAAAGCTCAATTATATATAAAATAAAGTACCAAAATGATCCTTGTTAATTATAGAAATTTATACTAATTTTTATGGGATTTATAAACCCTCATAAATATTTATTAAAAATCAGCAAACATAAATATACTGAAAATGAGTTCTGTTTTTCTATTTTTATAAAATACCAAAAGTACTTATTAAATGCTAGAAAAATTATAATAAATTAGCTAAATTAACATAATATTTAAATACCATTTTTCCAGATTTTTACAGAAATTAAAATATATATAAAAATTCAAAAACAGAAAGTAACAATTTTTGGAAAAATAATTAATTATAAATTAAGGATAATACATAATCAAAATCTACAGATGTTGTCGGATGATAAAATAAATATCACCAACGTGTCCAGAACGGTCAAATCAGCTAGGATAGCCTACCCATAAGTCCAATTTGGACACAGGGGTAAAACGGTAATTTCGGGTCAAAATGATGTCCGCCGTTGGACACTTTGCACCGAAAAATGTGTCGGAATAGAAGTCTACAAAACCTAGCAAATTATATGTCTACGAATCCAGAATGATGATACGAACCCAACGGTATGTCCGAAATAGGATTCCGATGTGCCGATCTCAAAATGATACGTTGACGCGACACTAGGTATCCGGTTTGCACGAAAATGCGTGCCGGAGCAAATGTCTTCAAAACTCAACAAATTATATGTCAACGAGTCCAGAATGACGATACGAACTCAACGGTATATCCGAAATTGGATTCCGATGAGCCGATCTCAAAGTGACCCGTTGACACAAAAAGTGGGACCCGTCTTGCACCGAAATGCGTGCCAGGGCCCACGTTCTCCAAATCAAACAAACTTTATATAAAAACATGCCAGAACGATGCCACGAGTCTACTGGTGGTGTCAGAAATTGAATCCGGAGTCCCGGGTTCAAAAATGGAATTTTACAAGTGTAATTTAAATAATTCGGACGACCAACTTTGGCATCGAATTCAACCAACCAAACGTGCTTATAATGAAACAAAACCTAAAGGAGGCAGGAAGAGTGTTATACCAGCTGTGCACCGGAACTGACGGCGCATAAAACGGAGCTGCGACGACGAAGATACGAACCCGCGAAGTTGGCGTCACGAAACTGTCCAAAAATAGTTCAATTTAAAACGTCAACTTGGTGGCCAGTTTTGAAGTATCAAACGACGAAATTAACGGACGAAAATTGACAGGAGTGAAGATGGATATACCGAGATTGAGACAGAGCAAAGAAATCGTCGATCCAACGGTTGGATTGACCAGAAAATCCGTGCGAAGTCGCTGCGACGAGGTACCATTTCCGAGTTCAAAACTCGCGCGCGCCGACGGGATTCCGTTCAAAACGCACGAATAGCCTATTCGGCGCGTCGGGGAAGCGGGCGTTGGCCATGGGGTGGCTCGCTGGATGTTCGTGCGCATCAGGGGGTGGCCACGGCGGCCGTGCGGCGGCACACGACGGCGGCCCGTGCGCGCGCGCACGTGCGCGCCGCTGCTGCTGCATGTCGCTGCTGTAGCGTGCCTGAGCGCGGGGGAGGGGCCGCGCTGGCCTGGCGCACGTGCTGCGCCGGCGGTCGCCGGTGGTGGCGGAGGCCCGGCGGCCGTCGCGCGGGGGTGGAGGAAGGTGGTGATGTTAATGGTGATGGTGTTTATGATGGTGGTGGTGATGGTGTTTATGAGGAGGGTGATAAAGTAGAAGAAGGAGGAGAATGGAGGAGAGGAAGGAGGAAGTGGTGGCTGAGGGTGGTCGGCGGCCATGGGTGGGGGTTCGGCCGAGTGTGTAGGGAGTGGGGGTGGGGTGCTCTGTGTGTGTGTGTTGTGTTTAATATAAAGAGAGAGTGAGAGAGAGTGATATATGGGTGTACATATATATTATATGTATAGAAAGAGTGAGAGAGAGAGAGAGAGAGAGAGAGAGAGAGAGAGAGAGAGAGATTTGAGTGAGGGAGAGAGAGAGAAGAAAGTAGGTCGGTCCACAGGGGGGGAGGGGTGTTGTGTGCTGGATGAGAGAGAGGGGAGGGGGTGAGGTGTTGTTTGTTTGGAGAGAGAGAGTAAGATATATATATATATATATATATATATATATATATATATATATATATATATATATATATATTATATACATAGATATTTGTAAAGTGGAGAGAGAAGAAAAATAGATTTTTAAAATAGGAAAAATAGGAAAATTATGCAGGGTATTTGGACAGTCATGAAAGAACAATATGGAGCTTGGGTTCGGGTTTGGTCGAGCCGGGTCGGGTCAAAATCGAACCGGGGGCAATATTCGAAATAAAAATAGGGATTTATAATCATGGGTAAATAAATACCATGCGGGGACTCCAATAAATGGGACACAAGTTTCATGTGGGTAGTAGGCTTCGTATGGGCCACGTCCATACTTTGGGGCGACTGGGTTGGATCGATGTCGGGTCCCGAAATTAAATTGCAAAATAAATCAGGTTTAACGGTAGAAAATAAATTGGCCTAAATTGACCCGAAAGTTGTGCGAAGAAAATGGAGCACAAAATGGAGTGTCTGAGTGGGACACGAAGGTCATGGATGGAGAGCATCTCGAGTAGATCATTCATGAGAAGTTGGTTCTGAGAAAACGACTGGTCTGGTGCTCCTAAATTAAAAGTCACGGTGACGTGCAAACGAAGATCAAAAATAAAAGTGGGAATAATTATTCAATGATTAATTGGTCTAAGTTGACCCGAAGTTGCGCGATACAAAAAGAGCACAAGGAAACGAGTTCAAGTGGAACATGATATATCAACACGAAGATAATCTTGTCTACTTCAAAACTCGTGAAGAGAGTTTACAGATATTGGTATCCCTAACGCTCCAGAAGTCAAAGTTACGGGAAAGTACATTAATGATCAAAAATAATTAAATAATAAAATACATATCGAAAATAATTTATTTTGAAAATTTTAAAATAGCCCTGAAATTCAGGGGGCTTACAGTATATATGTATATGAGTGTGTGGATATATGTGTATGTGTATGTGAGTGTATATATGTGTAGATATAGGTATGTATAGGTGTGTGTATATATAGATAAAGTGTGTCCTGTTTTTGTGTGCCTATTCTCATATTTCTGAGAACAGAAACCCCCCTTGCTGTCTTGACACTCTCACATCCCTCTCTCTCTTGTTCACTCTCTATCCCTCTCACTCTCTTACATCTCTCCCCCTATTGATCTCTCTCTCTCTATATATATATATATATATATATATATATATATATATATATATATATATATATATATATATATATATATATTATATATATTATATTGTAGGTTGTATATATATATAGGTTATGTAGAGATATATATATATATATTGATATATATAGTTGAGTGTATATATATATATATATATATTTTTTTTGTTTATATATATATATATATATATATATATCTATATATATATATATATATATATATATATATATATATATATATATATATTTTATATATATATATATATATATATATATATATATATATATATAAAACAAAATATATATATATATATATATATATATATATATATATATATATATATATATATATATATATATATATATATATATATTGTGTATATATGTGGGTACTATATATATAATTGGGTATTATATATATATGTGGTACTATATAGTTGAATATATATATATATGTATAGATATGGGTAGGTTCATATTTTATATAGATATGGATACCTATATAAGGTATCCTAGATACATGTGTCTATGGCCTATGGTTAGTAGGTTTAGACTTGACCAATAGGTCTAGTAGACCTAGTTTAACTAGCAAGTTGACCCTTGTTGACCATTGTTGACCAAAGTCAACTATAGGTCAACCATGACCTAATTGACTTGGAAATGACTTGGATGAACATAGAAGGACTAGTTGACTAAAGTTTGACTAAACCCTAACTAATTGATTTAGTTGACCATATGGTTATGAAGATAGTCCTATGTAATTTAAGATATGTATGGGGTTAATTGGAATAATTAGGAGTTGTGTCATGATTTGTGTTAGCATTAGAGATTGACTAGAAGTTGACCATTAGTCAAGATTGACCTAACTACCTTGTTGACTAGTCTTTGTTTGACCCAAAATCTTAGTTAGTCTAAGTTTGACCTAGATTTAACTAACCTTGACTTGCTTAACCTTGTTTGACTTAGTTGACTCCTTACGACCTAGTATGACTTAAGTTGACCTAGTTTGACTGTTAGAGTTGACCAAGAGTTAACTTTTGACCAGATTGACCTAGAATCATGTAGTATGCATTGTATACTCTAATTTTACTATTGTGGATATATTGTGACCTGTTTTACTCTAAATAGGACTCTGTGACACCAGTTCGGACATCTATTCATATCAGTCATACAGGGTGACAGGCGAGTACATTCTTTGATCTTTTCATACTTGTTAGAATTTATATTCTTGCTCTAGAATACCTTACATGATGCTGTCACGTCATTATCACGGATTGGTACTATATGGATCTTGTCATGCGATGTTATCTCCCTCGGGGTGCATCAGATACAGTTGTCATGTGCTTTTCACGAACATCTTGTATTTCATGTACACCGCTTTCATGTATACTCTAGTGCAATCTTGTACTCTCATGATCACGTGAGCAAACATGATAAAAACCTCTTGTATAAGGTAACGTAACTTGACTGGATCCTTGTGTATTGATTGGGGAGGGTGAGTAGGAAATGGTTATGTGATCAAATCCCATCTTGTACAAATTCTTGTGAAATCTTGTGAAATCTTGTATATGTCCTAAACCCGTTTATATAACCATCTCATGCTCTAAATCACAGGCTACCTACAGTTCTTACTTATCGTATATATAGATATTTCTAGTTATCAAATCTCTTTCGTTTTTATATATATTTCTTTACAGTCCATGTATCTTACTCTATACATGCTTTACATTTCCCAACATGATATGAACTGCGTGAGATGTATTGTGCTCGTTCCTGTCCTGACTGGACCTGTTGAAAATATTACAGATGATGATGGTGACTGCCCCACCTTCTATGGGACACATGAGGGTGACCTTCAGGAGCCTGAGGAGCATCTAGCTCAGTAGAGGGTGCCTAGTCTAGTCTAGTGTTTACAGTTTACATTTTGTATCGGACTGTTCCGATTGTTAGTTGTGACTTAGTTATATTTCAGGTCTTGTACTTATTTGTGTTGGACATCTACTTTGTGTGGTGTGATAACTCTATATATATTCAGTTCTTCCTTTATCTGATTCCATATCATGTTCTATCTTTCCTAGACTTGTGTTTGAGATATAGAGTTGAGATGTTATGTTATACCTTCGTGCGGAAATGACAGGTTTATATATCTTGTTATTAGATGTTAGATGTTATAGATGACCTATACAGCGTTCTACCGCCGACACTGCGGCATAGGCTGGACGTACCCACGTTCTCGTGCCCCTAATCAGGTTGCGGGTCGTGACACGTTTTTGTGGTGGCCCATGCAGGTCTGTGTCGCAATTAGTGCGATCTCGTAATGGTGCTCGACTTAGAGTACTAATTACGAGCCTGCAATTAGGACGTAGGACCTAGGACATGATAGGAGTTTCTCAATCACACCTAGGAAATTTCCGATCTTTTGATTATCATGATTACTTCCCTTGTATTAAATTAACTGTCCTTCTTTGATAATCTACTCATGTGCCATATTGATCTCTTTGTTTCAATTCATCTCCAGGATGACGAAGACGCACCCGCAGGCCATTGGATCGAGTAGCTTGCCTGAGAGATCTGATCAGGCAGAGGAGGAGGTTCACGAGACTGCTCCCAGTGATTCTACTATTCTGGAGACCCAGGCAGTTGCACAGGGAGGTCTAACACCTCCACCCCAGAGGGTTACGGCCGTTGTTCCGTAGATACTGCCGCCACCACCACCGGTACCGACGGATACGCACCATATGTTCCTTCTCCTTCAGCAGATGATGGAGACACAGCGAGCCCAGGCAGAGGCGTCGCAGCGCCAGTCGGAGGCGTCACACCGACAGATCGAGATGCTGAGGCAGAGTATGGTGAACTCGCATCAGCTTGCCCTAGCAGCAGTAGAGAGAGTGGCACCGGGTACGGTACAGGGCCCTACTGGCCAGCAACCGTACCAGCAGCAGTCCAGGCCGGGGACAGTATTGGACTTCAGAAGATGAGCTCCAGGGACTTCACAGGCACGGAGGGCATCCTCTATGCAGACGACTGGCTAGAGGATGTACAGCGGAGCATGGAGCTGGCAGAGCTTCCTAGAGCGCTTTGGGTTTCGGCCGCAGCCAGCCGATTCTTCGACATTGCGCTGACATGGTACCGCACGGATCCTCGTGCGTCGGTGAGAGGGCTGACTTGGAAGAACTTCCGAAGGCTCTTCAAGGAGAAGTTCTTCCCGGACGTGGCTCTTACAGTATTGGAGGGCCAGTTCGTGGGTCTAGTACAGGGGAACTCGTCGGTGGACGAGTATGCAGCTGAAGTTCTTCCGCCTTAGCAGGTTCGCTCCCGATATGATCCAGGATGAGGGGCAGAAGGCTCGTAAGTTCCGTAGGGGACTTATTCATGCAGTGCGCACCCGTACCTCGGGACGCCGTGACGCGACGTTCGATCAGATATTGATGGACGCACAGATTGCAGAGGAGGACTTCGGCCTCAAGCCGAAGAGGGACAGTGATACCTTAGGGGATAGTTCTAGTGCAGGACCAGCCAAGCACCCTCACATACAGCAGAGGCCAGTTCAGCAGCCATTTCTGGGCCAGGGACATATACTTCACCAGCAGGCACCCAGACAGCAACAGCACCCTATGTGTAACTTTTGCAAGACGCAAGGTCACGGATGGGACGACTGCAGGAAGAGACAGGGCCTGTGTTTGCTTTATGGTTCAGCAGAGCGTCAGTTGAAGGAGTGTCCCAAGAGCTTGGCACGATTGGCTCAGGCAGCAGCAGGAGCTAGGGCTCCGACAGGGCAGCAGACGGGACCACCGTTGCAGACTCAGCGGCAGAGGTTTGTCCAGCATCAACAGCAGGCCAAGGGAGGCCAGCCGGGGCGAGCTTTCGCCATGGCAGTCGATGATGCCCAGACAGAGGGAGAGCTGATTGCAGGTTCCAACCTTTTCGATTCTATTTCCGCATTTGTCTCCTTATAACTGTCTTGGAAATTCGATTCTATCTGTTCCTTGTAGTTGATAAATTTTGTTCGGATATTTCATTGTGAATTATTTTCTTCTGAGATAAGTCGTATGGGCTAGGTCGTCTCGATCATAGGATCTAGAGTCTTCTATAGTCATATTAGCTGGCATAGTGAGGACATATAGTCGGATTTTGGACGTATTTCTCAGATGTGGGAATTTAAGGTTTTCGCGGCCAGGCATACGGCAATGCGAAAATTTTAAATACTATGATTCTAGAGGTATGTACCTTAGTCGAGGACTCTGTGAATATCGTAGCCTTGCTCACTAGCATGACGAAGATTTCGAATATCATGATTTTGGACAGACGCATATGATTATCGGACTGTGTGTTTGAGACTGTGATTGTTGGGGTGTTTGACCTAGAAGGAGTATGACCATTCTAATTTCGAGGACGAAATTTTCTAAGGAGGGTAGACTTGTAGCACCCAGTTTTCTAAAATTGGAGTATTTTTGAAAATTTATTATTTTTATTATTAATTAATAGTATTTTAGTCATGATATGATTTTTGGTGATTATTAGTGTAATTAAATCCATTTTCTAAGTCATGACTTATGACTTTGTGACTTACTAGCAAAACCTTAGTGTAACCCTAGTTTTTCTTAACCTAGAGACTAACCATGATCATGTGAGCCTAGCCATAGGTTTAGAACATCAAATTAGGACTTTTTAGCCTAAAGGGTATTTTGGTAATTTTCTAGGATTTCTTGGAATTATTTGTATTTATGTGTTTTTATTATTATTTAATTACTGTTAAGTGTTATGAGAGCCCTAACCTAGTTTACCCTAATCTAGAGGTTAGTTACTAACCTAGAAACTAAGGGGTTAGATATTTACATGTTAGTTAAAGTATAGAAAATATCTAGATATTTACTTTTGTGATATTCTTGAAAACCTAAAGATCTAAGCTACCATTACCTTGAAATTCAAACTTCCTTCAAGGTGAAGCAAGCCAAGGACACCCCCCCTATTCTAGGCTTTCCATTGATTTTTGCACTCATAGGTAAATGCCCTCAAACCTTGCTAATATTGTAATTTTTCTTCATAAATGCATGCATATAGGTATACCCTAACTGTAGGTCAAGTTTGGTGAAATTTAGAGTTGGTTTGGTGTCTGTATCGGACACGTATCCTAGGCTATAAAACTTTGTTTGATGAAATGCCACAAAGGATTTGATTTTGTTAAAATGTAAAACAAATTATAGTTTTGGGTAGCCCTTAACATGTAGATCACGAAACACCATGACTGAGCACAAAACAGTGTCGTGTCCGTGTCCAAAATGGACACGAACACGCTGTGCACACACGGTACACAGTGCCCTGCTACCCGACACAGATTTCTTCGTATCCACGCCACGTGGACACGTGCCACTTGGCACAGAGGAGGGGGCAACCTCTGACAAGCCCCCCCTCGAGTTTGAGACACTCTCGTGTCGTATCGGACACGTAATCACACGCGCACTGACTCGTGCACTGTGCACACACGCGGAAATTTGCGTCGGATACGACCCCTTTAACTCAGACACGACACGACTTGGACACCTCGTGTTGACACGAGTGTGTAGCCCAACATGTGGGCTACACGTGGGCATGACCACAAGATCCCACGTGGCTCGTGTCGTGTCCACGAGACGCTGGAACACGTGCACGACGCGGCCTGAAACATGCGTATCAGTCGTGTTTTCCCCACTGATACGCGTGTCGTGTCGCGTCCAGACACGTCGTGGACGCGTGAAGACGTGTCCGATGGCTAGCCCTATATCTGGGCTACGTGTGGACACGAGCACAACACCTCACGTGCCCTGTGTCGTGAGCACGAGACACGTGAACACGTGCACGATACAGTGCAAATTCCAGTGCACTGTGTTACCCGATTTGGTTTTTGACTCTTGGACACGTTGTGTCGTGTCGTGATGGACACCTATGGATACCTACGACACGTATACATATGGGGCTAGGGTTACCAACCATTAGATTAGGGTATTAGCTCGATTTTTGGGTTGATTTGGGTTTTTCCCCAAAACCTAGTTAACTGTACAGGATTTCCAAATTCCAGTTTTTTCCAGTTTTCAAAAATGGATTTTGAATTGATTTTATTATCTGTATAGGTGTGTATTTGCCTGTATATACACTGTATATGTATGTATATATGTATATGAGTGTGTGGGTATATGTGTATGTGTATGTGAGTGTATATATGTGTAGATATAGGTATGTATAGGTGTGTGTATATATATAGATAAAGTGTGTCCTGTTTTTGTGTGCCTATTCTCAGATTTCTGAGAACAGAAACCCCCCCTTGCTGTCTTGACACTCTCACATCCCTCTCTCTCTTGTTCACTCTCTATCCCTCTCACTCTCTTACATCTCTCCCCCTATTGATCTCTCTCTCTCTCTATATATATATATATATGTAGGTTGTATCACTACAAGAAAAATGATTTTTTCCAACGTTTTATTAGCGTTAGCAAAACTGTGCAAAACATTGGCATAGGCGTTACCGACGTTTGTTCAACGGTTTTTGCAAACGTCGTCGTTGCTCTAGTTGGCAATTTACAACATTTACGCAAAACGTTGGCATAGGGTTTAGACGAAGTTTATAAATGCCATTAATTGTTCTATAATGATTACCATATTTCCAACAGTTTCTCACAAAAACGTCGCAAAAGAGAACTTTCCAACGTTTTTTGAAACGATGAGTTTTCCCAACCTTTTTCCAAAAACGTCGAATTTTGATTTCCTAACCATTTTAAAAAAACGTTAGGTTTTGTATGGCCAAATTTTTTTCAAAAACTGTTGGATTTTTTTTTTTGGAACCAGGTAAATTGTTTCTGGAATCGCTCCCACTGGGATTCGAACTCCTGACCACTCGGGCCGCATGCATCTCTCCTAACCACTAGGCTAGAGGTCATTTGCTATATATATAAAGCAGACTTTTTAATTTAGTCAATGGTTCACCTTAATTTCCATAAACAAAATCTGCCTAATTTATGTAGGATTAGAAAAAAAAAATTCCTTCACACGTCAAATAAGTGTAAATGCCCAAAAAAAAGTCAAAGAAATGTCGAAAAGGGTTTCCAAATATGTGACATGCTTCACAAAACGTTGGTATATTGCTCAACATTTAAAGAAAAATGCAGGTAATTAACAACGTTTGTTTTCAAAATGTTGGTATATTTCTCGACGTTTAAAGACAAACGCAGGTAATTGTCAAATATTGGTATATTGCTCAACGTTTAAAGAAAAACGCAAGTAATTATCAATGTTTGTTTTAAAAATGTTGGTATATTTCTCGGCGTTTAAAGACAAATGAAGGTAATTGTCAACCTTTGTTTAAAAACGTTGGTATATTGCTCAACGTTTAAGGGAAAACGCAGGTAATTATCAATGTTTATTTACAAACGTTGGTATATTGTGCGACGTTTAAAGACAAATGCCGGTCATGACCAACGTTTTTTTAAATACGTCGTTATATGCTAACTTAGCCAACGTTTACAAAAATGTCGGAGGAATAAACGTTGGAAAAGACCTATTTCTTGTAGTGTATATATATATATAGGTTATGTAGAGATATATATATATATTGATATATATAGTTGAGTGTATATATGGGATATATATATATATATATATATATATATATATATATATATATATATATATATATATATATATATATATATATATATATATATATATTGTGTATATATGTGGGTACTATATATATAATTGGGTATTATATATATATATGGTACTATATAGTTGAATATATATATATATATATATATATATATATATATATATATATATATATATATATATATATATATATATATATATATATATATAGATAGATATGGGTAGGTTCATATTTTATATAGATATGGATACCTATATAAGGTATCCTAGATACATGGGCCTATGGCCTATGGTCTATGGTTAGTAGGTTTAGACTTGACCAATAGGTCTAGTAGACCTAGTTTAACTAGCAAGTTGACCCTTGTTGACCATTGTTGACCAAAGTCAACTATAGGTCAACTATGACCTAATTGACTTAGAAATGACTTGGATGAACATAGAAGGACTAGTTGACTAAAGTTTGACTAAACCCTAACTAATTGATTTAGTTGACCATATGGTTATGAAAATAGTCCTATGTAATTTAAGATATGTATGGGGTTAAGTGGAATAATTAGGAGTTGTGTCATAATTTGTGTTAGCCTTAGAGATTGACTAGAAGTTGACCATTAGTCAAGATTGACCTAACTACCTTGTTGACTAGTCTTTGTTTGACCCAAAACCTTAGTTAGTCTAAGTTTGACCTAGATTTAACTAACCTTGACTTGCTTAACCTTGTTTGACTTAGTTGACTCCTTATGACCTAGTATGACTTAAGTTGACCTAGTTTGACTGTTAGAGTTGACCAAAAGTTGACTTTTGACCAGATTGACCTAGAATTATGTAGTATGCATTGTATACTCTAATTTTACCATTGTGGATATATTGTGACCTGTTTTACTCTAAATATGACTCTGTGACACCAGTTCGGACATCTATTCATATCAGTCATACAGGGTGACAGACGAGTACATTCTCTGATCTTTTCATACTTGTTAGGATTTATATTCTTGCTCTAGAATACCTTACATGATGCTGTCACGTCATTATCACGGATTGGTACTATATGGATCTTGTCATGCGATGTTATCTCCCTCGGGATGCATCAGATACAGTTGTCATATGCTTTTCACGAACATCTTGTATTTCATGTACACCGCTTTCATGTATACTCTTGTGCAATCTTGTACTCTCATGATCACGTGAGCAAACATGATAAAAACCTCTTGTATAAGGTAACGTAACTTGACTGGATCCTTGTGTATTGATTGGGGAGGGTGAGTAGGAAATGGTTATGTGATCAAATCCCATCTTGTACAAATTCTTGTGAA
Organism: Iris pallida; assembly: GCA_029216955.1. NCBI lineage: Eukaryota > Viridiplantae > Streptophyta > Magnoliopsida > Asparagales > Iridaceae > Iris > Iris pallida. Next base: position 99,398 of record JANAVB010019400.1, read on the forward strand.
ATCTTGTATATGTCCTAAACCTGTTTATATAACCATCTCATGCTCTAAATCACAGGCTACCTACAGTTCTTACTTATCGTATATATAGATATTTCCAGTTATCAAATCTCTCTCATTTTTATATATATTTCTTTACACTCCATGTATCTTACTCTATGCATGCTTTACATTTTCCAACATGATATGAACTGCGTGAGATGTATTGTGCTCGTTCCTGTCCTGACTGGACCTGTTGAAAATATTACAGATGATGATAGTTACTGCCCTACCTTCTATGGGACACATGAGGGTAACCTTCAGGAGCCTGAGGAGCATCTAGCTCAGTAGAGGGTGCCTAGTCTAGTCTAGTGTTTACAGTTTTTATTTTGTATCGGACTGTTCCGATTGTTATTTGTGACTTAGTTATATTTCAGGTCTTGTACTTATTTGTGTTGGACATCTACTTTGTGTGGTGTGATAACTCTATATATATTTAGTTCTTCCTTTCATATGATTCCATATCATGTTCTATCTTTCCTAGACTTGTGTTTGAGATATAGAGTTGAGATGTTATGTTATACCTCCGTGCGGAGATGACAGGTTTATATATCTTGTTATTAGATG
>JANAVB010019400.1:105000-430000 GCA_029216955.1 Iris pallida
ATACAATATACATAATGAACAACAGAAGTAGCCATAAGAACAAGTAGCCATACAGATACAGTTGCATATTTGCAATATTCTCCAGTCCAAACAAATATGTTCACAATCCACATACATGAAAATAGAAAGACGACATCTGATCAATATAATGTTACAAACAATGAAAATCAAGAAATACAAATATATTATGCAATATGATCCATTTCAAGAGCTGACTCCAATTTTCAGAGCTGACTCCAATTTCCAGCAAGAGCCAAGGCCCAAGAGCTGGCCAATTTCCAGCAAGAGCCAAGAGCTGGCCAATTTCCAGCAAGAGCCAAGAGCTGGCCAACTCACTATTCAGTCTAAAATCTCACAGTAAGAGCCAACAGCTGGCCAATTTCCAGCAAGAGAAAATGCCTGGCCAATTCATATAGCTTCAGTCTATAATCTCCCAGTATTCAAGAGCTGGCTCCAATTTCCAGCAAGAGCCAAGAGGTGCCCCAATTCCTTAAATAATGACCCAAATCCTGAATGATGGAGCAAAAGAAAGAAAGTATTGTTTGAAGTTTCTGAAGGCTCAGATTGGCAAGTTGTGCATCAATAGATGCAATGTAGTATCCGTCCCTTAGTCGCTATTGCCATCTCATCATTGCCCTCTCTTCATATTTCTTAGCAACTTCTCATAAATATAAGTGCATAATCCAATAGTACAGAAATGAAGTTTAAGATAGTCTACGTTCAGAATTCCTTCATTCCAAGTATAGTTTCGTGCAATGGAAAGAGTATCAGAAATGAAGAAATGAATGTCTGCTTTGAACTACATAAATTCACAATAGGTAGAAACAGAAACTTACTGGATGAGGCTTTTTACGAGGAACAACAATAGCAAAGTAACCAATGAATGTCAGGGCCTAGCAAGAAGGATACTATGGCTAAAGCCTGCAGTAATAAGCATCAACAATTAACAATTTAATGGGTGAGAATTATGTGGAAAATGTACATTGATCGAGTAATTAGTCACCTGTAATTTATCTAAATATTAACCATAGGTACAACAATTAACAATGTAGCAAAAATTATGAAACCTGGTAATGCATACTACTGCCTTCTCATTTGAAGTGCTGCATACAGCAACTTTTAATCCAGTGCAATGTAGTACATAATTTAGATTGCATAATCATCATACCAACATCTCAGTGTTGAAGAGCTGACTACAATTTCCAGCAAGCAAGAGGTGAGGTGACCCAAATCCTTAAATAATGACTGTAGCTCCCCTTCCCGAAATTTGTGAAATATTTTATTTATTATTTAATTGATTTAAATGGTGAAATCTATATTTTAGAAATAATTAATTAGTTATTATTTTGTGGTGATTAATAAATAGTATTATTATCGTAGGTGTATGATTGTGTAAATATAAATATACGTATAATGAGTGTATAAGTATTTATGTATATAAAGGTATATTAAATGTATAGTTATTTATGTGTATAAATGTATATTATTATTGATAAGTTATATATATATATATTAATATTGGTATATCAAGACTGGTAATATATGTATATATATTAATATTGATATGTGTATTTTATATAAATATATACATGTATATATGGACGTAGGGTTGTAGGTGTTTAAAGGTATTCATTATGTTCTATAAAAATATTGGTATATGGTATACTATAAATATTCTAGTATTTTATTATTTTAGAAAAGTGTACGCATATAAGTACATATATATATAAGGATTTTATATATATATATATATATAAAGGATTTATAAGGATTTATATATATATATATATATATATATATATATATATATATATATATATATATATATATATATATATATATATATATATATATATATATATATATAGGATTTATATATATAAAGGATTTATATGGATGTAAATATAAATATAAATGTATATTGTATATATGTGCGTATGGGTGAATGCGTATATATATATATTGTAAATGTATATAGTGAATACGTGTATATATATACGTGTTTGTGTATGTATACCAAAATATATATAGAGATAATTATATACATACATATATATATATATATAAATATATATAGAATACATATTTATAATTGTATGAAAGTGTTAGTAAATAGAATAAGAATAGCAGCAGTTGAGAGCCTGGACCCAAGCCCCATTGGCCGGGCCCAACCACCCCTGTGAACAAATTCCCTTTAGATTCAAATGAAACCCGAGCCCAAGCTCAGCCTTTCCCCCGCACAGGAATCCGCGTATATATACCGGCGAGTTGTCGAGAGGGGAGGAGAATCGAAACGAAACCCTAGCATCCACGCCGCCAACCCCCCCCAGCCTGGGCGCGGCCGCGCGCCACCCTGGGCGCCGCCGTGGGCGGCCAGAACCGCCGGAGGGCGCGCGCACAGCGCGCGAGGGAAACAGTAAGGACAGCAGCGTCCCCAAAGCCCGACTTCGCGGATCCTTTTCTCCGCGCGTGTTTGATCAATCTTCGATTCGTCTTCGCAGGTATAAACACAACCCATACGAGATTATTCCCTTTCAAGTAGATTGTATTTATACGCTTTATATTGGTCGAGAAATCGACGCAAAGTCGAGAGAAAACTGTCCAAAACAGGACGTAAAGTTCAGTCCAAACACCCTAGTTCGCGGCCAGTTTTCGCCCAAACCATGCATGATTTCGAAAATCCATTTGAAGGCAAATATTGACAACATATACGAGATGGAAACCCTGTTTATAGATTTATTTTTCATCAATTATATTGCTGTTAAATTAACTTCAAAGTTAGAGAAAAATCTGTTTTCAAAACAATAAAAACTCTCCACACGACGTCCGTCCCGCCATTCCGGGCGACGTGGTCGCGCACCGAAGATATCGAAAGCTGCGTAACGGCTTCGGGGTCGTGTGTGCTTTGACGGAATTCAAATTGGTCGCGTGTGCGCGACGAATTCGACGCGTATCCGTCGAAATCGCCCCGTATCCGTCCAATGCAAATTCGGTCATAACTTTGTGCACGCTCGTCAGATCGAGACGAAACTTGTGCCAACAGGACCGTATCGTTTTTCTGGTCCTGTATGCCAAGTTTGGTCCGATTCTGAGACAGTTGAAATCGACGCCGTTTTGCGGGCCCCACGGTTCCACACAACGGGCGATTTTGTGCACGGCCCGCCGGAATCCAACTCTGGACATACGGTTGGGTTCGTATCGGAAAACCGGATCCGTAGACATGTAGTTTAACGACTTTAGTGACCGTTGACTCTGGCACGCTTTCCGGTGCAAAGCGGGTTCAACGACGGACATCGTTTTTGCCCGAAATTACCGTTTTACCCCTGTGTCCAGAATTGGACTTAAGGACAGGCAATCCTAGCTAATTTGACTATTCTGAGAACGTTGGTAATGTTTATTTCAGCATCCGGAGACTTCTATATGTGTTTGCTTGATTGTGGCTCATCGTGTGGTACAGTATTGGTTTCTCCAGCTAAGGACCTCAGGCAAGTGCACTTTCTGATTGCTTTTCGATTCATAGTAGTCTTTTCATTTCATGTCTTTACATATATCTTGCTGCTTGTTGACACGCTCGTCACACAGAGTGGTCGGGAGGGGAAATATCTTAGTATACATGTGGACTACCCAGAAATATCCCCAAAATGTCTATTCTTGAACGATAGCTGCTGCACACGACACGTGCAGTATGCCGGATTTTACCCCCTAGCCGTCCACATGGCGAAAGGATATTTCACACCACTTAGATAGATGTCTTTTATTAGCTTTTCCTTGTTTATTTCTCTATCGTGCTATGACATCACTTTATCTTACAGTTTTCATTTCTCATATGCTATTTTCATGTCTTGATAATTCTATTGTGTTTTGCACTGCCGTCGGTTTGTGTGCTTGTTCCAATCCTGACTGGATAACCAACATTTTTCAGGTTTAGCCGCGATCACTCTTAGCACTGGGAGAACTTGGGTATGCTGAAGACAACCTAGAAATAGATAGCCATGTATCATTTCATTAATTGTAAAACTTTGTATTTTTCCTTTAAATATAAATGTTGTAACTGTTGTAATAAATTTAGAAATGTGAATGAGCAGCAATGTGATATTTGAGCATTTATTTCTTGCGGGCTTGACAGCGTTCTACCGCCGACTCTGCGGCGTAGGCTGGCTTGGACACGTCTCGTATCCGAAAATCGGGTGCGGGTCGTGACAATGACCCAAATCCTGCATGATGGAGCAAAAGAAAGAAAGTATTGTTTGAAGTTTCTGAAGGCTCAGATTGGCAAGTTGTGCATCAATAGATGCAATGTAGTATCCGTCCCTTAGTCGCTATTGCCATCTCATCATTGCCCTCTCTTCATATTTGTTAGCAACTTCTCATAAATATAAGTGCAGAATCCAATAAGTACAGTGCAAAATCTAGTGCAGCATCATGTAAACTACTAAATTCAGATTCCAGAATTTAGATACCAGAATTTAGATTGCAGAATCCAGAGCCAAGTGAAGTGCAGAATCTAGTACATTCATACATTGCAGATTCCATAGTGCAGAATCCAGAACCCAGTGCAGAAGCCAGAGGCCCAGAATAATAGAGTGCATAACAGTACATTGCAGAATTCAGAATAATAGAGTGCATAACAGTTAACAATTACAAAATTACACATTAGTGCAGAATCCAGAATAATAGAGTGCATAACAGTACATTACAAAATTACACATTAGTGTCGAATTGACAACGGGGTCATTTGTGGCTTGGGAACTCGTCCCCCCCGCAACCCCAACCTCAAGCTCAATATGATCAATTTCATTCGACATCTAAACAAAAAAAGAAACAAAAATATATTACAAATCTAAAGCAAATCAAGAAATAAAAAAAGATAAGAATACGCACATTGCATGAGTATGACGTTGATGCCATGAACTTCGACTTATTTGATGCAATAAATGACCTATTAATTAGTAAATATCATATAAGCTCTAGTTTTTTAAAACAAATAAGAAATATCATATAAGCTCTAGTTTTTTAAATCTTAATAATAACAGTCTGTTCTTATCAGTTTTTACTTGTTCTTATCAATAGAAATATTCAAAACTCTCCCAAAAGCAATAAGCAAACTCAGTTTATACCTGTTCTTATTAGTTTATATTTGTTCTTATCAGTTTATACATGTTGTTATCAGTTTATATATGCTCTTTTTCATGTGATCAGACAAGCCAAATACAGAACATCAAAATGCAAATTGAACACAAAAACATATACAGTTAAATACAAAGAACAAAATCCTGACGAGAACAAAGAACAAAATCCTGACACAAGCAAACAAACATTTAAATTGTAAAATAAAATCCCAACACCAACCAAAGTAATCATTTAATTGTAAACTTTTTCATATTTTTAGCCATTATAGCATTGCAGTATTTGCCATTTGGCGCATATTGGCAGTATAAGCGATCCTGCAAAATATAAGTCTCCATTTGAAACTTGGAGCATTTGTGCAAATTGGCAGTGTAAGCGATCCTGCAAAATATAAGTCTAACATTTGAAACTTGAAAATTCAAAAGATTTGCTTACAGCGATTGCTGGCTTGCTGAGATTATAATAATAAATAATCCAAGAGTGCACCAATGATCCAAAGATCCAAGCCACAACTAACTGCAAAACAAAATTCATAAATAACATTAGAATAAATATGATCTGCTGTATATGTACCATTTCTCTACAATGCACCAATGTATAATTGTATATGTACCATTTCATAAATAATCCAAGCATGCACCATTGTATATGTACCATTTCATAAATAATCCAAGAATGCACCATTGGCATTGTATATGCACCATTTCTCTACAATTTAACAGAGATATATATATATATATATATATATATATATATATATATATATATATATATATATATATATATATATATATATATATATAAGATCTGAGATCCGAGCCATATATATATATATATATATATATATATATATATATATATATATATATATATATATTGCTAAACAGATATATGATCTAGGGCCTAAACAGAAAAATATAACAAAAAATATTTAACAAAAAATATCTATTTTTATGTAGAGAATCCGAGCCATATAACAAAAGATCTAGGGCCTAAACAGATCTATTCTTATATTTAACAAAAAAATATAACAAAAAAATAATAGAAAATCCGAGCCATATATAAGATATTAAACAGATCTAGGGCCTAAACAGATCTATTCTTATATTTAACAAAAAAATATAACAAAAAAATAATAGAAAATCCGAGCCATATATAAGATATTAAACAGATCTAGGGCCTAAACAGATCCAAGATCTAAGATCTAAGAATAAATATGTAGAGTTCAGAAAAAAAAAAAATCTAAGATCTATGATCTAAGACTAAGCTTTAACATATGCATCATGTAAACTTCGAAAATTATTAAACAGAAATTAAAAGAAAAAAATTAAAAAATACTTACAAAATTACTTGGAGGACCAAGTATTGTTCAGATCTTCAGATCTGACGGAGAGAGTTAGAGAGGCGGAGCCGGGGGCCGTCGGGAGGAGGCGGTGAGAGAGGCGGAGCCGAGATTCGGGACTCTAGGGTTAAGATCTAGAATTTAGGGTTTATTTTTAGTGGGGAGAGAAGAGAGTGAGAGAGGCGGAGCCGAGGGTCGCCGGGAGGAGGCGGTGAGAGAGCTCAGAGAGGCGGTGAGAGAGGCGGAGAGAGAGGCGGAGCTCAGAGAAAACTAGGCGGAGAGAGTGGCGGCTGGTTTAGGTAGGTAGGGGTGAGCCAGCGAATTGTGAGCGGAGAGAGAGAGAAATCAGAGAAAAAGAGTTTATATATTAGGGTTGAGTTGAGGGTATTTAGGTAACTTCACATATCCTATTCGGTTTTCGGTTTTAAACCGAACCCGAACCCGAACCCGTAAACCTAAACCGAACCCGAAAACCGAATAAGCGGGTTTCCAGACCCGAACCCGACCCGAAATTTTTTTAAACCGAACCGAATTGCTTATTCGGTTCGGTTCGGTTCGGTTTTCGGTTTGAAACCTAATAATGCTCACCCCTAGTGATTCCTTTCCTATGTTTGGGAGCCAAAGAAAAGTTGTTGGAAAGGGAAAATGATTCCCAAGAGGTAGGAAAATAGGGGGGAAAGTTGTTCCTCCCATTTATCTAAGGAATCACCTTCCCTCCAACTTTCCCGCATTTATTACAAAAAATTTTGACCAAAATATCCATGTTCATAATATTATTTACCATTTTTATCCATAATATTTTTTAGACAAAAATATTTCTAAGTAATAATTTTTTTTATTAGCACGAGGATATTTTTGAAAAATTGACTTGATTTTGTTTCTTTTCCTTACAAACACTAAACACTATAATGAAAATTAAAGATATATTCCGACTATAATCCGGATCTTTCCAAACATCGGAAAAAAAAGTTTATAGAAATTATAATTACCTAAAGGAAAAAAAATACCAAAAAAAATACCAAAGAATCAATTTTTTTTCCTTTCCATTCCGCGAACCATACGAGGCCATAACGTGGGATCGGGTTCAGATCCATATTCGGTCATTGATGACTTCTACTCTGTCATGCTTCGAGAAAGGTCGGCCTACCTCTACCAAAAGACTATATTAAATATTAAGATGTACAGCGGTTAAATCTCATAGTCACTTGCTTAAATTGGTAAGTGTGTGGGCTCCAACCCACTACTTTTTTTTTCATTTGTTTTTATTTTATTTTTTCCATACGAGTCAGTCTACATCTAGTCCATTCTAGTTCACTCTAGTCTACTTCAACTCGAATTTCTGGTTCTGCCCTTTCTCTTTGATACAATTTAGCCTCCTCATATCTGCGGTGGCGAAGCACGTTTCAACTGTGGCGAGCAGGTTTCCTCGGGTGTTGATCATCTGCGTGAAGTTAAGCATAGTACGAGATCCGCGCATGCAAAATGCGGCCTTGACGTAGGCCGCGTCCTCTATCGTGTCGAACGTCCCAAGCTAGACCCCTGCCTCCATTTTTAGCGAGAGTGGGATCCCTGATCTCTGTTGCACCACTCTGTAGTGCTTTCCCTTCACAAACGACGGAACAAACAGGGACTCCGTCTGCTCTCATTTGACTGTCTTGTCGACGGTGACCGCACCACTGGGGGTCCATAGACCGTGGAGAAGGCATGGTATAGGGTGTCTTAGAGGGACATGTCGCCGAAATGAAAGGGGAAGTTGAGCTAGTTAATTGTCAACGACAATGCCGTTGAAGCTTGAGCTACCGCTTCTGAGGAGGACGGGAACTCGTCGTTGTGGAGCACAAAATCGAGAAAGACGGGGGCAATGGAATCATCGATTCTGTTACGGTCACCGGTCGATGAGGATAAAGGGAGTGAAGTTTAAAACATAGTGGAAGTAGGGGTGAGTATTATGTTTAATCGGTTTCAACTGAAGCGAATTTTCATAAACCGAAATAACTAAAATTGAAAAGAAAAAAGAAAAAAAAACTGAAACCGTACCCAATTGAGAGAGAACCGATTTAAACCGAACCAAAAATAATTGGTTCGGTTTATTCAGTTTAATAGGTTCGGACATTTTTTAATAACGGGTCGAGCCCAAAGTTGGGTTTTTGGACTTTATAAAAAATTAAACACATTATTTCCAAAATTTTGCAACAATATAGATAATTACAATAGTACCAACAATACAACATAGTTCGTAGTTATACACAACAGTATAGATAAAAGCATTGCTCATAGTTATACACAACTGATGAAGTAAAGCATTAGTGTCTTCCAAAGTACTACTGTCTTCTAAGTATATATATGCAAATTAACTTTGATCCAAGTAATGATGTCTTCATTGCAAAGTGAGTACAAAGAAGAAAACAAATGCTACTTACAAAATTAGGATGTGTAGATCGGAGAGGCCTCGGAGTCTTAGACCCTGATCTGACTTTGATTTCTTGGGTTTACAGAAAAGAGCACGGTGGGTTGTATCTCGTTTTCGGTTAAGCGCTCAAATAGGAAGTGACAACGGAGTTGGTAATTTAGTCCCACACCGGTTAGGGGGTGAGATCATATGGTATAGATAATTGTGATTGGTTCAGATCTTACATGAAAATTTTCTTTTAAGACATATGGATCCAATTCAATATCGTACCTCATGGGCCAACTCCGGTTCGGGTCACACCGCGTTCCCAACAAGTGGTATCAGAGTCCATGATTATGAGACTGGTTTGAACGGCTCTTGGTTCGAGACATATGGTGCTGGACGTTCATGCATATACACGGATATATAGGCTCTCTTCTCAAGTTGGGATTATGAGCATATGCAACTACACGGATTGGCTTCAAATATGGGTTTGACGAGTCCAAGGTGGAGTAAGGCATTGTGGTTGACACACAATGGTGGTGTGGATGAACGTGTCGGTTTGGTTCTGTGGTCTAACGAATCAAGATGACAATATGTTGGATCTCCTGGGTGCTCGGCTGGCGGGAACGGATAAAAAGGTAGCAATGAGTGTTAAGGTTATTCGGCTGACGGAAACGAACAGGGATGCTAAGGTTGTTCGACTAGCGAAAATAGACAAATGTAGCAAGGTGCTAAGGTTATTCGGCTAACGGAAACGAACTAAGGTGGAGATTGTTGGATTGTATCTCGTTTCCGGTTGAATGCTCAAATGGGAGGTGGTAGTGGAGTTGGTAATTTAGTCCCACATCGGCTAGACAGTGAGATCATGTGGTGTAGATAATTAGGATTGGTTCAGACTTTACACGAGAAGTCTCTTTTAAGATATATGGATCGAATTCAATATCGCGGACAAGGGAGGCGGCTGTCGGGAGAAAAGCACACGGAGAGAAAATTAGCCTGATCAAGTTCTTCTTCTCAAGTCCTAGGATTTTTTGTTGGAAGAAGAAGAGACTAATGGTTAAACCTATGATTTTTTTTTTAAACTATTATATATGCAGTTTCAGCAAGGGTATCACGGCAAATTTTGGTGTATTAATCGGTTTTCAGTTTTATAAAACTGAAACTGTAAGACCAAGAACTGAATAAAATGTTCTTAATAACTGAACAAATCCGAATTGTTTCAAACCCGAGCCACATCCCTTATTCGGATCAGTTCGGATCTGTTTTGGGTCTAAAATCGATTAATGCTCACCCATACTGAGAAGAGAAGTGAGAGATGACTGTTGGACCTGGAAGAAGAGAGGAGAGAGAATGGCGTGAGAAATGGTTTAACTTAGGGTTTTTTTTTTTTTTTTTCACTTTTACATTGACAGTTTTAGCAAGGCTATTATGGTAAATTCTGATTTGTTAATTTGTTTTCGGTTTTAATGGAAATTGTTGTCCGAAATCGATCTGAATTGTTTCAAATCCGAATCGAATTCTTTGTTCAAATATGTTCGGATCTATTTTTGGTCAAACCTCACGGTGTGAGGTGGGCCGACCCTGTCCAGTGTTGACCGGGTTTAACCGGACCTGGGCTGGCTCAGATCGGATGGAGAACTGGCCCGGGCCGGACTGAACCGGGCCTCGGCCATGCCTGTTCAGAGTAGGGTCCGTGTCGGCTTGTTTTTTCAAAATTATATATATATATATATATATATATATATATATATATATATATATATAAAACACAAATATATAAAACACAAATATATATATATATATATATATATATATATATATATATATATATATATATATATATATATATATATATATATATATATATATTTGTGTTTTACAATTTTATATATTTGTGTTTTATATATTTGTGTTATATATATATATATATATATATATATATATATATATATATATATATATATATATATATATATATATATGTGTGTGTGTGTGTGTGTGTGTGTTTTACAATTTTAAAACAAATATATATATATATATATATATATATATATATATATATATATATATATATATATATATATATATAAAATTAAAAAATTGTAAAACACAAAATTTAAAGTCCAAATTTATTTGCATAATTTGCAAGTTAATAACACGCAATTAACGACTCATACAAGATTTTATTAATGACTCATACTAATATTAGTAATACATAAAGTTACAATTAACGACTCATACTAATATTAATATTCAACCAGAACTTTAGTGAAGTATCTTCTTTAAGTATCGCCACTTTCGCGTCCATTGTAAATTCCGCTGAAATGATACCAAATGTTCGAATTTGATTCCAGATCTTGTCGCGGTGCGTGTTGAGGTTGCGGTGCGGATTGCGGTTGCTGATCTTGTGGTTGATGTGCTAATTGATCATTATCAATGATATTAAATAGCTTCTTCAGACTAGGTTGCTTGTAAATATTGTAAGAGGAAAGAAATTTTGGTGTGATTAATTTTGAAGATTTATGTCTATTTATAGAATTTTTTGGGTTCGAAATTACTCCTCATACCCTCAAAGTATAGTTGTTATAAGGATATTTTCGGTTATTTTCAGCAAAATGACCAAAATGCTCTTAAAATGGTCAAAAAATAACCCTCAAAATAAGTGTATTTCAGTCTTTTTGTACTTCAAACGATCACACAAAAAATCGGTCAGGGTCGACCTGGTTTAACCGGCCAGACCTGTGGTCAAACCGAGCCGGACTACCGGTTCCGAATCCAGTCCGAATCCGCGAAATGCTCGGACCAAGCCGGTCCGGATTGTTGACCGGACTCGGACCCGTCCGGACCGGATTTGACCGGGCCGGACCATCTCACACCATGACCAAAACCAAATTATTGCCCACCCCGAGGTGGAAGAAAAAATAAAAGGAGTTTGGTTTTATATGGTGGGGCCCGGCGGGGGAGAGTCGGACATGACTTTGGTTTGGTTTGGTTTGCAAGGGGGATGTATCTGGCTCACGTGCGTTAAACAGCTCATTTTGTCTTTGTTTAAAGTCAAGTGGGGGTTTTTATTTGTTTGTTTCTCATATGATTTTGGAATTGCTTTGGTTGCTTCTGCTTATTATTTTCTTAAAAGCAATCTCAAATGTTGACAGTTTGTCGTACATATTTAAGAAAGTTATTTATATTTTGGACCAATTTAAGGAGAGAAAAAAAAGTGAATGAATTTTGTCTTGAAATTCGGTTAAAAGAGATGATATTACCGGTGACGTTTGTTATGTAAATTTTTTTATTTTTGAATAAAATTATAATAAAAAATATGTTATAATTAGTTTGAAATATAAATTTTATTTAAGAAAAGTTTGTATATTCTTTCAACAAAGGTCACACCATTCTTTTCAATTTGGTTAGTCACCGAATAAACTTTTTCATATACTTTAATCTTCCAAAGTTCTCTAGTCTTTATCAAAGTCTGGCTTGGAAAAAAAATATAACTTGTGGATTAGATGTATTATGTCTACTCATTCATTCGTGTCCCGAAGGTTGAGAACTATAGTGGTTTTATTTTTATGGTCACAGGAGAGTGGTCCAACGATTAAGACTGATGTGGATTATTGATTTTTTTTTAAAAGTTGAAATAGTTATTTGAATGCAAAAAATAATAATATAAAGTAAATCTTTATGTTCTTTAGTTTCTATATCTGATCTACTATATAGTATATAGCTCTCTCTTTTTTTTTTCCCTATGTTCTTTAGTTCCCTTGTGATAAACATATCGGATCTACAATACAACTCTTTCTAATATATTTGGGCCAATGCACAAAGTATCAGTGGTTGTCATCGTTTTTGTTGTCATGGATTTTCAAAATCTTTATAGTTCTGTGCATATTCAGGACTGAATTTTTTTTTTTTATAATTTTTAACGATTCAGATCAACAAAAAAATTGTCAGTTTAAACACAATATTTTTTTTACAGTGCAAAATATGGTGACAATAGTGCTCTTAGTATTGGCCCATATTTGTTGTGCAGTCAAATGGAAAGTGTTTATATATATATATATATATATATACATATATATATATATATATTCGTCTTAAAAAAAACCACCTATAACTATAACATATCTCTACTATTATAATGAGACTAAAAAACGGTTCAAAAGTAATCCGTCTAAACCGTATGTATATCATCACTTATTAACTTTAAAAAAATTATTTAAAAAAAAAAAATTGTTATAGATAATAATATGAGGAATCGATCTCAACAAACCAAAAAGTATTTGACTATATTAGATATATTAGAAGAAATATTTTTGTCCGTAGTAAAGCTTCCATCAGTAGGCTTAGGAGCCCAAGATAATTTTGTCATAAAATTACTGAACTCTATAGAGTCTTGCATGTAGTTTCCCAGTTTGAATCAATCAAAACTCAGAGGCGCGCCACAACATGTATTTTAGCATAACGACCACAATCCGTTCTTTTCTTCTTCTCCTTTTTTTTTTTTTTTTCTTTTTTTTTCCTAGCAATTTATCACTCTAGTTCTTGTCTAGCTCTTACAATACGTACTATTGAGTGATCATACCACAACTCAAACCTAATCAAATTTAAAATTGATTCTAGTGTGATATAATTAGTAAAATGAGATCAAATTCTAAATTAAATATAATGTGATCTACTCTACTCTACTCCATCCAAAACTCAATACAATTTAGTTTTTAATCCATGTTTTAGATTAAATAAATATAATATAATCCAATTAAATTTAAAATTTAAAACACTATTGTGAATGTTGAACCATCGGACGTCTTTTTCTTTTACAGATGCATTCTTTCCCAAAAAATGTCTAGTTGTAGGACATTTTTAGAGTAAAAAACGCCCAATGGTATGGTGTTTTTGTTGATCTTCCTTTTTTTAATTGTCAATCTCTCCAGTAACTAAGTATTTCAAGAAAACAGGCCTATTAATTGAAAGTTTGTTTATATATAAAACGGCTTTCCAATGGACATTGAACTAATTTTATAATTAGCAAACTATGTACTTTCAGCATTTTTTTTTTCATAATTTTAATACTTTGTATGAAATTTTTCTTATTCACTTGGGGATCAAAATATGTGATTAGTATAACTAAAGAAAAAAAGGGAAAAAAGTTGAAAGTATATGATTTAATTTGGCTTTTCCTGAAATTAAAAAGACAAAAGTAGTATTATTAATTTATCCCATCTATTATATTGTGGCAATAACCAATCAAGTTTGTTTTGACAATATGCCTTTCCTTCCTTTCTTTTTGTTTCCTTTATTTATGGTCCCCCTTTTCCATTGCAACCTAAAGAACTCATAATGGTGAGTGAGGGGCCAAATTCCAAATAGAAGCAACATGCCAAAAATGTTTGATGACATTAATCCATAAATAACTTAATTTTTTCAAAAAAGATAATGGGGGAAAGGACCCATAGATGTTGTCCTTTGTGTCCAACATTCCAAGTGGATGACAGAACTTGAGGAGAATGTACCTCTTTATTTTTATTTCCCCCCTTTTTTTTGTGTTTCTTGTACCTCTTTACTTCTTTTTTTTTACCCTTTTTTTTCTTTTTTTTTTTCTTCTTATTTTTTCCTTTTTTGTTTTTTTAATTTTTAATCAGAAGGAATGTACCTGGCTTGTGTCTATCTTCAGGACAATTTCACTACATTTGAGATCAATATTCTATTCAGCAAATGGTGATTCTACTTTATTATTGTTTATTTTTTTAGTTAATTAATGGAAATGATATTTGGCATGCGCATGTGCACATTTGGTGCACACGCGTGACCGAAGAGTGCGGAGCCGTCGCCGTCATCTCCCTCATGCTCCGCCTTTCCCCCTCCTGCTTCCGAGTCTCCTCCTCACCGACACCTGCCAAACCAACCCCCCCCCCCCCCCCCCCCCCCCCCCCCCCCCCCCACCCCCCAACCTTCCCTTTATCGTTTCGTCCTCCAACGTCGTGTGCGAGCACCGCATTGTGCATCTGCACATGCTAAATAATAGAATTGTTCGTCAAAGGAGGAAAAAAAATATTAAACAACATTAGCATCACAATCTGCAGCACTAATCAACTTCTTACTCTCCATATGTAATATGTAATGAAAACTAATACTGCTACAGTAGGTGTGTGTTTGGTGTCCTATAATAATAATAATAATAATTGCAACGAAAGGGATTGTGGTGAGCAAGAAATAAACGTATGAGAATATGGACTTTTCACTCAAAATATAAGTATAGAGGGAACTTTATCACTTGTAATTGATAAAAAAAATGTTTAGACAAAAATAATTTTAATATAATCTTTTTTTAGTACTCGTCAATCAAAATATTCAAATATATGTATGCCAAAATATAGAATAAAATATAAGAGGAGAAGAATTTTCTCAAAATAGATTTAAATGTTAACTTTCTAGAATAAATGTTGTAATTTTTAGTCTATAGGTAAGAACAAATTGAAATAATAGAATCGAAAGAGAATATTAGGGACAATATTGAAAAATATTTATAATTAATTATTATTATTTTTAAATGAGTGGAGATAACTTTTCTTCGCTCCTACTTCAAGGTTTTTTCGGGCCGGTCCGGTCCGGCCCACGGTCCAATGGCTGCGGGCCAGACCGGGTTCGGGCCGGTCCAGGACCGGCCCAGTCTAATTTGCGGTCCGGGCCAAGCCCGGCCCGGTTTGGCAGTTCCCGACCCAGCCCGGCCCACTGGACCGGACCGAGTGAGGGCCGGTCCGGGCCTAGGTCGGTTCGGGCCGGTTCAGGCCGGGTGAACCGGACCGGCCCGATTTTTTGAATATATATTTTTTTTAACAGTTTTTTTTTCTTTTTATTTGGTTTTTTAAACATTTTTCTTTTGTATTTTAATTTTAAAAAATTTGTAACTTAATTTTAATTTAGGAATATGTTTTATTTTTGAAAAATTTTAATAAAAATTTTTAATACAAAAGTTTGTAATTTGAATAGTATAAGAGGAAAATGTTTATAAAATGTAATTTGAATAGTAATACAAAAAAGTTTATACAAAATATTTATATAAATGTTTATAATTTAGTAATACAAAAATGTTTATAATTTAGTAATAGTTTGTAATACAAATGTTTATACAAAAATGTTTATACAAATATATACAAATGTTTATAAAAATTTATAAAAATAAAAAAAAATATTTCTCCCTCTTCCTTTATCCGGGCTTGGGACCGGCAAATAAAAAAAAAATATTTCTCCCTCTTCATTTCTCCCTCTTCCTTTTTTGGGGTTATTTTGGTAATTTTAGGCCAAATGCCCAAAATATTCCTCCCAACGTTTTAATAACGGCTATATGGGAGGGGTATTTTGGTAAAAGAACCCCCCCCCCCCCCTCCAACAGTCAAAATCAGGAAAAAAAAAAATTCAAAATCTGGCCAACGGTCGGCTGGACCGGTCCCAGCGGGCCGGGCCGGGCCGGTCCAAACCGGACCAAATTCGGGCCGGGCCTCCTTTTTTTAAAAAAAAAAAAAAATTCGCAGCGGTCCGGGCCGGGCCGGGCTCGGGCTGGGGGGGAGAGGCCCGACCCGACCCGTTCGGGATTGGGGGCCGGGCCGGTTCGGGCTATGGGCGGTCCGGGCCGGGCTTAATGGGGGGCGGGCCGGTCCGGGCCTGGGTCGGGCTCGGGCTAAACCGGCCCACCCATCACCTTGACTCCTACTCGTGCCTTCCATGTAATTTCTCCTTACCCGACTTATCCTGATTTTTTTTTCTGCGGGCACTAAAACCAAAATAAGACGACAAAATAACTAATGCCAAATTTAAGGTCTCGTTGATTTCTTTTAGAGTCATTTCTTTTCATCTACCAAAACTAGAATAAATGTTCATCCTTCTATTCGAATTAAAATTGTCGCATGTCAAGCTAATGGTCAAAACTAGTATGTATGTTCACATAACCATTCGAAAAATTATTTTAGATTGGATAAAAATAATATGTGATAACTTCTGAATGATAGGGTTAACATCAACCTTAATTTTGTTAGATGAACAAAAAATGGACTCATATTTTTTTTTTGTGAGCCTTGGCGTGAAGAAACGAACAAAAAGAATGGAATCAAAGAATTCCCAACCCAAACACCAAACTCTACAGTCAAATTCAACCTTGACCCGTGACCGGTCAATTCCAATTTCACCAATTCCTTGACCAAATTGATAAAGATTAGCATCAAAATCATAGAATTAAGGTCCTAAATATATGCATTTGGTAGGCGAAAGAAATGCAGCAAATTATGACTATGACTCTGGAATTTTTGAGAGGGTCTTCTTCACTGATAATTCCTTAGGAAGAAGAACCAATTAGTTTCAAGCTTAGTAGTTAGAATTAACACTCAAATATCCATCTCCTCAAAACTTTGAATTATTTTCTCAACTTTTTTCTTTGGAGTCGTAATCATACATTAATGCATGTGATAATCGTGATAATTATTGGACGACAATCCAATCCTACCTACCTTTTTTTTTTCCTTCCTCCCTTTTTTTTAGGGGTATTTTGTAAAACCTCCCCTAAATAATGGACTAATTTACGAAATACCCCCTAAAGATCTCGAATTGGTAAAACCCCCTTTCCGTCAAGACGGTGTTTAATTTTGGGTGACGTGGCTATCCGTGTGTGTTGTTAAGTAAGAAAATTAATGTTTGACGAAAATACCCCTGCGTACGTGGCAGGGGTCCTCCAACGGTCTTCTCTCTCTCTAACGGTCATCTTCTTCGAACCTATTTATTCCGATCTTCTTCCTCTCTCCAACCTATTTATACCGATCATCATCCTCCTCTTTCACTTGATCCTCTTCCAGCGTGCAACTTGTCTACCGAAGATCAGGTTCCTACAAGCATGGGGGGTGCTCCTTCATCTATAGAGAAAGAGGTAATTTCTGCCATTAAAGGAGGAAACGCAAATTATTATATTTACAGTAAGGAGGAAATACAAATTATTATATTTACAGTTAGGAGGAAACACTAATTTTTAATTTCTAAATTTGCAGAAATCGAGTGATGAAAGTGATGAGATTGATGAAAGTGATCAGATTAAATGCCAAATTTGTTGCCAGTCGACACATTCAGCAATAGGGTGCCCATTTATGTACTCAAAATGCCGAAGATGTGACGGGATAAGAAGAGTTTGGGAAGGAAACACTCGAGCTAATCCGCACAGAAGATTTTTGAGATGTCAACACTTCAATTGTGCTGAATTCCAGTGGTTAGATGAAGCTGTGAAGTTGCCACCACCAAGACAACATTCAGCAAAGGGGTGTGCTAAGTGTGGTAGTCGTGTACATTGGGCCAAAGATTGTCCTGAAGAAATTGGTGAATTGTGTGGTCAGTTTCAAGGTTCACTGAAGTTAGACCAAATGAAAAGAAGATCAATGTAAAATAGACATTTGTTATATATAAACATGCTATCAACTATCAGCTGCAGTCTTCTCTTTCATGTCCACAGTTTCTAGACATACACTCTAGGTAATCAGCCGTCATCCATAAACTGTCGAAAAATACATGCACCAAACATAGTATCATTACAAAAGACAAACTGCAAGACTTCTCTTTCATGTCCATAGTATGTAAACATAGAATCCTTACAGAAGACAAACTTTTCAGAGTATCTAAATGTCCACAACCCAAAAATACATGCTATCAGCTGCAGTTAAAAGACAAACTTTTACATGCTATCACTGCACAAAATACTTAAAGCAGAGAATAACCTCTGTACAAAATGTCCACAACCAAAAAAAACCAAAGTACAACTTCAGTTAAGGCCTCCATCTAGGTGGCCTGAAGATCTGGGATTGGGGTCTTGTTGCTTCCCTCATGCCATCAGCTTTAAATCCATACATGCTATGAAAGTTTGCTGCTGTTGCTGCTCTTCCAGCTGCACCCACCCCTGTATAAGGAGGCACATTAACTCCTCTTCCAGCAGCATTTGGGCCTCTACCTCTTGTTTGAGAAGCACCAGGTTCCATGCCACTAAATGTTGACCAGAACAAGTAATAAGAAAGCATAAAAAACATCCTAACTATTAAATAACATGTTTATTGTACCTTCCAGTAGTCTGTTGCTGAGCTGGAGGATTGCCTCCTCCTCTGCCTCTTCCTCTGCCCCTTCCAGGAGTCTGTGCATCAATCTTTGCAGCATTCCTTGTTGGACAAGTTCTTATATTGTGACTTAGAGAGTGACAATGTCCACACTTTCTCTTACCTTTCTTTGAGCTAGGTGTGCCTTCAATATCAGACCTTATTCTATTTATCCTTGGTCTTCCAGCAGATCTCTTGTGTTTTGGTTTTAGCACTATCATTTCAGGCTGGGTACAAAACACAAACTTTACCTTTATGCCTACTGATCACCCAAAATATTTAGAGCATAAATGTAAGTAAATTGATGACACACAACACAAACTTTACCTCTACCCAATTCTCTTGGCTTGCACATGCCTTTACCACCCCAGCATAAGCCTTCTTGTAGGACTTTACCTTGTGCAAGTCATCTACCAAACTGCAAAAATGTAAGTAAAGCCATAAGTTAATATATAAGACAGCTAAAGTGTAGATATAGAAAAGTAAAACTGAAAGTGTACCTAATGACATCAATCCTCAAGTGTGTGGCCACTGCAACTGCATGCACACATGGAATTCCAGTGATATCCCAAACACAACAACTGCAAGACTTCTCGTTCATGTCCACATCCCACATACTGGAACTCTTGTTGTTCACTACACACCAATTATATTCACTAGCACCAAACAATCTATATCTCTTCTTCTTCTCCATTCTATTCTTTACAATTCTATCTGCCCTTGGCACCAAAATCATACCCTTACCCTCCCACATCTTGACTTTCATTTTTCTCTCAAACATCAATCCCATTACCTTCAAATTAAAACCCTCCATAATTCTGTGTAAGGGCTTTGATCTCACATCCAACATCCAACTGTTGAAACTCTCACTGAAATTGTTTGTCACATGCTCACACTTTGAGGTTAAGTCAAATGTTGACCTAGCCCAAGTATTAGTTTCCACACTGGAAAACCACTCAAATGCACTCTTTGAGTCATTCTCAAGTTGATCCATGTACCTCTTGTGGTCAACCTCTCTATAGGCTTTAGATGCCCCCCAAGCAAGGGTTTTCAGGTGACTTCCCTTGTGTGTGGCTTTAAAATTCTCAAACATGTGTCTAAAACAAAATCTATGCCTACTAGAGGGGAAAACATCCTTTACAGATGGAATGAGCCCCTTTTGCCTATCAGATATGAATGTCAGTGGCAAAGGATGCTCATTAACCCTATCTCTAATGGCATTAAGAAACAGGGTCCAATTTTCCTTGTTCTCAGAATCACATATGAAAATGGCTAAGGGATACATACCATTGTTTGCATCTAGAGCCACTGCTGACAACAAAACCCCACCATATTTTCCTTTGAGATGACATCCATCAAGGCCAACAAATGGTCTGCAACCCTCTTTGAAGCCCTTCAAGTAGGCATCAAAGCCCAGACAGCAATAGCTGAAAGCCCCATCACTATCAGTAGCAACTGAGGCTATACTGCCTTGATTTTTAAGCAAAATCTGCCTACACACCTCTGGTGTCCACTTGTAACCATCTTCATAAGACCCAAAAACTTTTGTTAAGGCTTTACCTAGAGCCTTCCAACAGACCCAGTACTTCACTGGGACTCCATGCCTGTTTAGTACCCTCTCCTGAATCCTCCTTGGCTTCAAGTTGTATCCATCTTCTCTGACATCCTCTTCTATAATAGCAGCTATCCATGATGCATTGGCCATTCTGTTCTTTCCTGACCCAGTCCTGTTTGTGCATGTGTGCCTCTCTACATATTTGGTGATCTTTATTGTGTGACCATCACCTTGCCTGCAAACATGAACAACATTTGGGAAAAAATATTAGTTAACTGAATTCAAGAAAATATGGTACATTTAGAAACTGAATTCAAATAAATTGGGAAACTTACAAGTTACCATTCAGTTGGAAGGAACATTTAGGATCCACACACTTGCACCATAGCCTTTTGGGGTCATCCTTCACTTTCTTCACTTCAAACATATTGTCAATGCATAGCCTGGTCACCCACATCTTGTACTCTCTGTGTCACAAGACCATGGTACATGGTCTTCACCCTCAACATCTCCATACATATCATCATACTTGTCATCAACTTTGTGGTATTCTCCAAATCTCTCAGGCTCATCTGACTCTTCTGACTCAGATTCAGAATCAGACTCTTCCTCGGATGTAGAGCTGTCAGACCTAGCACTATGATATTCATGTTCAATTGGCAAATCATTAATGTCAACCTCATTGAGATTAGTACTCTCAGGGAGCACATCCAACTCTTCTTCATCCATGCCTAGAAGCTCCTCTGCAGTCTCATGCTCTTCATCAAACTCTACTTGTGCTTTCTTCTTGCTTGTTGCAGCTCTTCCATCTACATTTTCCTTTGCCCTCTTCTGTGGTGTCTGCTGCTCCCTTTGTGAATGTTTTCTAGGTGAAGCTCTTCTTGCAGGAGATGTGGCATATACCACATTGCTTGCTGTAGCCACATTCTCAGGTCTTTCTCCCTTACTAGCAACTCTTTTCTTGTAGCATTTCTTAGTAGGTGTTACTGGCTTTTGAGTGACTGGCTCCTCTGGTTGGCTTGGCTGAGTTGGCTTTGTTGGCTGCTCACTAGAAGGAACTCTTCTAGGTGGAACTCTTGGTGAAAATCTTCTTCTCTGCCCACTGGGAGGCTGACTTGGCTGCTCATTCACAGGAAGGCCAACAAGGTCATTGAAGAGTTCTTCAGCAACTCCTTCAGATTGTAAAAACCTAATCAAATCTTCAACTCCCTCATTTGTAGCTACCTTAATTGGATTGGTATGCACCATAAATAAATGAACTTTATCAGGTCCTTCATGATCTGAATCAGTCCAAAACCTCAACAAGTCTTTGTCTCCATCTGCATCAATTAAAAATCCACCCTCCAAATATTGAAATGTTATTAGCCCTCCCAAACCATGCAGATGCTTTCCCATCCCATTGATCAAATCTAGCATACACAATTCATCTCCATCAAAGACTCCAAAATCTACTACTTCTCCATTCTTGTAATCATAGTATCTTAGTCCACCAAATGGTTGTTCGTTCGGCCAAGAGCCCCCATAATGAATGAGTAGATGTTTCTTGCCAAAATCTACTCTAGCACTACAAATTAGCAAAACAGGGTACAAATTTAGGGCACAGATTTTGTAAAACAGGGTACAAATTTAGGGCACAAATTTCTAACATTAGGGCACAAATTTCTATCAAATCTAACATTAGGACACAAATTTCTAACATTAGGGCACAAATTTCTACCAAATCTAACATTAGGCCACAAATTTCTACCAAATCTAACATCGAAGAAATAACAGATGGTTTAAAAACCAAGAATCGAAGGAAAACAAAGAATTGAAGAAAACAAATACTGCATGTTCGAAAAATAACACAGAATCGAAAAGAAACTTACAACGTTCGTGGATCTAGAGACTGCATGTTGGGTTCTCCTCTCCTTCGAGCCTTCTCCTCGCCTTCAGACCTCCAATTTTGCCAGAATTTTGGAAAAATTTTCCTCCTCCTTCTCCTTCTTTCTTTCTTTCTCTCTCCACTGTCGAAACGTCTTCTCAGTTGGGTTTTGGGCGGACTTTTGGGGAAGGGTATTTTCGTCAAACATTAATTTTCTTACTTAACAACACACACGGATAGCCACGTCACCCAAAATTAAACACCGTCTTGACGGAAAGGGGGTTTTACCAATTCGAGATCTTTAGGGGGTATTTCGCAAATTAGCCCATTATTTATGGGAGGTTTTACAAAATACCCCTTTTTTTATTGTTTAAAATTGAGGCAATGCCACTCAGAGGTTAATTATGACTTCTCATTTAGACAATATTTTAAATGGGGATCTTTTAGGCGGTAGACGGTCTCTCTTCGCATCGCTTTTCGGTAGGCGATGGAGTAGGCGGGGCCAACGGAGGTTGGCGGCATAGGCGAAGGTGAGGCGGCGTAGGCGGACGCCTAGACGGACTAATACCTAACAAGATCTTTTGGTCAAAAAAAATTTGTAAGCATTATGGGCCTATGGTTCACTTTTACAAAACTAAAACTTTATAAATCTTCGTTCTACAACTTAGTTATGCATGAGACACCATTAAAATATGTATATTCAAAAAACAGTAGTAAAATAGTAAAAAATATTCAAAATATATCGACCGTCTAGGCGGCGCTTAGACGGTAGGCGGACTCTCTCTGCTACGCATCCGCCTACCGCCGTTTAGAACCTTACCTTTAGAGTATCAATAGTAAGTATCTAGATTTTTTATTCGGAATGCATGAGCTCATTTTGTAGAATAACAAGGTCCAATTGAAATTTCATAAATGTCTCGTTCCAGCTACATGAGCTATAGTTTGGGCCTAAGAATTTATTCATTCATAATGTACGAACTCATTTTGAAGAACAACATGGTTAAATTTGGAGCCCCGATTTCTAAATTATAGATTTCACATTATTTTTTGACCACACAACCTTTGTCACTAAAATTATTTTATTATTTTCTATGATTTTCATACCGATCTAATCTATTCTAGATTTATTTTTTTGTTGTAAATTTGGACCTTCAGTTATAATTTTCGGCTCCATCTATTGTGGATGCCCTTACTCAATTCAAGTCTTGTTCACTAGAATCATCGGATTCCTCTGGTGTAGCATTACTAACTAAGTTTATGTGATAAAAGATTAAGCTTTATTTTTAATTTATAAGTTGATGCATATGTTATGGTATAATGTGGACCGGACAGCAAGCAAGCCGGTCGAGAATCGGCCCGACTCATTCTATATACGGGTCGGATTGAATTTTCATATCTCGGATTCGAGTCAGACCGGCCTTATCGATGGCCGGCCTAGAGTTGGTTCGTCGGCCTAAGCCGGTTCGCCTACTCCCTTAGCAATCCAAACGACGTTATGGAAAATTTGGTCAAATACAAACTTTATAGGTTGGAAGAGATCATATTGAACGTGAAATTAGGGATTTGAAGAGAAGATCACTTTTGGACTCTTCTAAGTATGTTTAGAACCAATTCAATAAAAAAAAATGATGGATAAGAGGGTTACATTAAGTCAAGGATCGAAAGGTCATTTATTATAAATTTTAATAGTGTTATGCTTTGAACTGATGGTTGAAAGTTTATGGTACACTACAAAAAAAATGCACATTGATAGCATAACGTAATAGCACGTTTTGCTGAACTGCTATAAAAAATAAGTTTGATATTTTGGTTACTTTATAATAGCATTTGATAAACGCTAAGATAGAGTTTCATTAAGCGGGAACCTAAAAACACTTATACCGCCAAACACTTGACCAAAAAACTCTAAAACTCACCACACTTACGTTATAGGTTTATTTCATTTCCTCTTTTATTTTAGGTTTCTTTTATTTCCTCTTTCAGTTTCCCTCTTTTTTCAAAAACCCTAAAACTCACCACACTTACGAATTCGCCGTGAAGGTCGCTGACACCGCCGATTAGAGTCGCCGACGCCGCCGTGAAGGTCGCCGAGACCACTGACACTGTCGTCGGCCCTGTCGAAGGCATATTTTTCTTCCTTCCTTCGATTTTGGTATCATGCATTTGATTTTGTTTAGGGTTTGTAGGTTTTGTAGGTTGATAAGTTTAGGTTTTGTAGGTTGATAAGTTTCAATTGTAGAGTTTTGTATCATGCATTTGATTTTGTTTCGATTTCATAGTTTTGTTTCGATTTCATAGCTTTCAATTTCATAGTTCTCGATTTCATAGCTTTCATGCATGTGATTTTTGTTTCAATTTTGGTATCATGCATTTGATTTTTGTTTCATTTGATTTTTGTTTCAATTTTCATAGTTCTCGATTTCATAGCTTTCATGCATTTGATTTTTAAAATGCTAATTAGATCCTGTATATGTTTTCTAATCTCTGATTAGTTGATATTACATATTAGAATAGGTTTTGATGTGAAATGGAATATTTGATTTGAGTTTTGGGTTCAATGTTCGACTGATACATGGCTATTTCCCATTTCCTAACTGTTAATCCTAATTAAATTGATTTCTAATTGTTGTTTCAATTGTCAATGATTCCCACATATTTGTCGTTCATGTTTATTTCATGTTTACTTTCGAATTTGACTTGTTGGGTGTGTTTTCACTTAACTGATTAAGACCTGAGATTTTGGGGGTTTGTTTTGATAAGAGTTGGCTCATAATACTGTTAATTCATGGTGGGACTGTTTTTAACTAAGTTTGAAACTGGTTATTACATTGTTTTGTGTGATGTTAGTTCACTCCTTTATGATGCAACTGCTAATGCTTTCAATATAAATCTGTGAGTGTAATGGGCTGTAAACTGATGGTGTGTTTTACTGTTAATCTGAAACTGAGCTCTGTGATATACCTGAGAGGTTTCCCCTCTGATTTCCCTTCACTTAATTCTGAACCCTGTCCTTGCCATTCCTGAAATCACAGTGATGACACACCCTCTACACGCATGTCACATTGCAAGGCTTGAGGGTTGGAGAACATGGTGTGTTTTACTGTTAATCTGAAACTGAGCTCTGTGATATACCTGAGAGGTTTCCCCTCTAATTGTTGTTTCAATTTCATAGTTCTCGATTTTAGTATTGATTCGAAATTAATTTTTTTCTTTTTTGCATGCGTATGTTATTTGCGAAGAATGTTCTATTTTGACATTAAAGTTTTTGGGAATTGATTTAGCTGTAGCCATAGATAAATAGAATGAACAATCTGTTGTCTGATACTTGCGATGCATATTCATTTTGTTGTGTTGTTAAATTCAAACAATTGGATATTATGAAAGTTGGATTTGAGTAAACTGTGGTTTGATACCAATAATATAATATATTAAAATAATATTATGTTTTCTTAGTTGGATTTTGGTTTTGATGTGAAAGTTGGATTTGAGTTCTTATGTGAGAGAGTTTCAAATCTGTTGTTCTCCAAACCGCTGCATCATCTACCTTCACTATATCTACCCAAACTCTAGCTGCATTAGGCCCCAAGCGAACAAAGTGTACCTTTTGCTCTGGGTCGGTTGAATGCACACGCCCTTCAGCAACATGTTATTGTTATTCGAAATTGAATTTCCCATGAGGGACTGATACGCTGTGTTCAGTTCTATTTACCAGTGATTAAATTCCAGTTTTATTGTTTAAATTATGATTTAAAATGCTAATTAGATCCTGTATATGTTTTCTAATCTCTGATTAGTTGATATTACATATTAGAATAGGTTTTGATGTGAAATGGAATATTTGATTTGAGTTTTGGGTTCAATGTTCGACTGATACATGGTTATTTCCCATTTCCTAACTGTTAATCCTAATTAAATTGATTTCTAATTGTTGTTTCAATTGTCAATGATTTCCACATATTTGTCGTTCATGTTTATTTCATGTTTACTTTCGAATTTGACTTGTTGGGTGTGTTTTCATTTAACTGATTAAGACCTGAGATTTTGGGGGTTTGTTTTGATAAGAGTTGGCTCATAATACTGTTAATTCATGGTGGGACTGTTTTTAACTAAGTTTGAAACTGGTTATTACATTGTTTTGTGTGATGTTAGTTCACTCCTTTATGATGCAACTGCTAATGCTTTCAATATAAATCTGTGAGTGTAATGGACTGTAAACTGATGGTGTGTTTTACTGTTAATCTGAAACTGAGCTCTGTGATATACCTGAGAGGTTTCCCCTCTGATTTCCCTTCACTTAATTCTGAACCCTGTCCTTGCCATTCCTGAAATCACAGTGATGACACCCTCTACACACATGTCACATTGCAAGGCTTGAGAGTTGGAGAACTGGTGTGTTTTACTGTTAATCTGAAACTGAGCTCTGTGATATACCTGAGAGGTTTCCCCTCTAATTGTTGTTTCAATTTCATAGTTCTCGATTTTAGTATTGATTCGAAATTAATTTTCTTCTTTTTTGCATGCGTATGTTATTTGCGAAGAATGTTCTATTTTGACATTAAAGTTTTTGGGAATTGATTTAGCTGTAGCCATAGATAAATAGAATGAACAATCTGTTGTCTGATACTTGCGATGCATATTCATTTTGTTGTGTTGTTAAATTCAAACAATTGGATATTATGAAAGTTGGATTTGAGTAAACTGTGGTTTGATACCAATAATATAATATATTAAAATAATATTATGTTTTCTTAGTTGGATTTTGGTTTTGATGTGAAAGTTGGATTTGAGTTCTTATGTGAGAGAGTTTCAATCTGAACTCAGTTTTCAGAGTTGATGGTAACATGGGTTGTTTAGATTTCATATTAAAATAATATTATGTTTTCTTAGTTGGATTTTGGTTTTGATGTGAAAGTTGGATTTTGGTTTTGACACTGTCGTCGTCCCTAATTTCGCCCATCCCTGTCGAAGGCATGTTTTTCTTCCTTCCTTCGAGCTTTCGTGAATCTAAATAACAATTGTTTAGGTTTTGTAGGTTGATAAGTTTCAATTGTAGAGTTTTGTATCATGCATTTGATTTTGTTTCGATTTCATAGTTTTGTTTCGATTTCATAGCTTTCAATTTCATAGTTCTCGATTTCATAGCTTTCATGCATTTGATTTTTGTTTCAATTTCATAGTTCTCGATTTTAGTATTGATTCGAAATTAATTTTCTTCTTTTTTGCATGCGTATGTTATTTGCGAAGAATGTTCTATTTTGACATTAAAGTTTTTGGGAATTGATTTAGCTGTAGCCATAGATAAATAGAATGAACAATCTGTTGTCTGATACTGCGATGCATATTCATTTTGTTGTGTTGTTAAATTCAAACAATTGGATACACCAATACTTATGTTACTGTCTGATTAGAGATGAACTTGTTTGGTTTAAGAAATTCAGATTTTTTGACTATAGCTTAATCTGTTATATGAAACGTGCGATGCATCTGTTCTGTATTTTGGATTCTAGCTTCATTTGTTCTTCACGTTTGCATAACCTTAGACTCATTATGTATTTTTCTTTTGCAAGTACTGCTAAGTGCAATTATGGGAATTTGAAGCTTTTCTTTGGTATCACACGACAGGTTAGTACCATCTTTCTACATTACTTAGGCTGTTAATTGATGTCTTGAATTTTTCTATATTGTTGTTGTTGTTGTTTATTAGGTTTCGTGCTTTTAGTTTTATTGGTTTTAAACATGGTGAGATATGTTTGATATATTAAACAGATCTGGACTGAGTTTGAATTTTTTTTGCTTGAGTAATTATAAGCGGTTGAGTTATTTGTTAAATGGTCTGAATATTGAATAATTTTGTGTTGTGGAATACTCTATCATTATATCTGATATGGCGCTTATGGTACTAAAGGTTTAGATTAAAGTTATATCATATAATGGTGGACAAGGCATGGGTGCATCTTTGCAGGTAAAACTTGAATTATATAGGTTAGGTTTCAGTAGGGGTTTGGAGACTTTATTTCTTCTTTTTTTTTAACTTAAATTCTGAAATGAAGAGCTGATCCTGGTTATGAGAGAGGTGCTACAAATTTTGTGCGAGCTGTGGCTGCGGCTTTGGGAGACGCTGATATGATTGTATGCCCTTGTATTGACTGTCGTAATATAGATCGACACTCAGGTAGAGTTGTAGTTGATCATCTTGTTACTAGGGGAATGGATGAGGCTTATAAGATGCGGTCTGATTGGTACCATCATGGAGAACTGAACTCAGGCGTTGAAGGTGAAAGTAAATTAAGTCATTGGAATGATGAGATTCTTGGTTTATATCAAGCTGCTGAATTTTTGGATGAAGAGTTAGCTAGTAAGGGTCAATTGGGTGAAATTGCAGAGGGTGAGGACAAGAAAGAAGATGAGTTTCTTGCAAAGATTGTAGATGCTGAAACACCATTATATCCAAGTTGTGTAAACCATAGCAAGCTTTCGGCTATTGTATCACTTTTCAGACTTAAGACGCAGAATGGCTGGTCTGACAAGAGCTTCAATGATCTGTTAGAGACATTGCCGGATATGTTGCCAGATGATAATGTGTTGCACACATCACTGTACGAGGTGAAGAAATTTCTGAAATCATTTGATATGGGATATGAGAAGATTCATGCATGTGTCAACGACTGCTGCCTATTTAGAAAGAAGTACAAGAAGCTCGATAATTATCCAAAATGCAAGGCTTCAAGATGGAAGACTAACATGCACACTGGTCAAGTAAAGAAAGGTGTACCACAGAAAGTATTACGGTACTTTCCAATAGTCCCACGGCTGAAAAGAATGTTTAGGTCTGAGGAAATGGCTAAGAATTTAAGGTGGCATTTTTGTAACAAAAGTAGCGATGGAAAACTTCGGCACCCTGTGGATTCGGTCACATGGGATCAGATGAATGACAAATACCCTTCCTTTGCAGCTGAAGAAAGGAACGTGAGGCTTGGCCTCTCCACAGATGGTTTTAATCCATTCAACATGAAGAATACAAGGTATAGTTGCTGGCCTGTTTTGCTAGTAAACTATAATCTGCCACCTGATTTATGCATGAAGAATGAGAACATCATGCTAACATTGTTGATTCCTGGTCCACAACAGCCGGGTAATAGTATTGATGTGTACTTAGAACCCCTCATAGAAGATCTCAACCATCTGTGGAACAATGGAGAGTTAGCATATGACGCCTTTAGTAAATCGACTTTTACTCTTAAGGCAATGCTGCTTTGGACGATTAGTGATTTTCCTGCGTATGGGAATCTTGCAGGCTGCAAAGTAAAGGGTAAAATGGGTTGTCCTATCTGTGGGAAAAATACAGATAGTATGTGGTTGAAGTTCAGCAGAAAACATGTCTACATGTGTCATAGAAAGGGTCTGCCACCAACGCATAGTTATAGGGGAAAGAAATCTTGGTTTGATGGAAAAGCAGAACAAGGGAGAAAGGGAAGAATTCTATCTGGTCGTGAAATTTCTCAAAACCTGAAAATTTTCAAAAAACGACTTTGGAAATTTTAAACAATCTGCAAGTAAGAGAAAAAGGACAGATTGTTCTGGGTTCGACTCTGATAGTGAGGATTTATCCAGCGAATCAGAGGAGGAAGAAGAGGAAGAAGAAAACGTAGATGAAGAAGAGTTATCAAGATGGAAGAAAAGGTCCATCTTTTTCAAGCTACCTTATTGGGAGGTATGTTATTCTGTCATTTGTTTCTTTTAGTTTTTTTTTCAGATTCCATCAATTAAGCGTTGTTTAACTTTGTTTTATTTATTGTATATGTGTTGGTTAGGAACTACCGGTTAGGCATAACTTAGATGTAATGCATGTGGAGAGAAATGTTGCTTCAAGTATTGTATCTACATTGTTGCATTGTGGGAAATCGAAGGATGGCCTTCAAGCTCGTAAAGATCTGGAAGATCTTGGTATTAGGAAAGATTTGCACCCTAACACCCAAGGAAAAAGAACATACCTTCCCGCAGCACCTTGGAATTTGTCCAAGGCAGAGAAGAAAATCTTCTGTAGGCGTCTATTTGACTTTAAGGGACCTGATGGGTATTGTTCTAACATATCCAGAGGCGTATCATTAGATGACTGTAAGGTCACAGGTTTGAAATCACACGATTATCACGTGTTAATGCAGCAACTTCTTCCAATAGCACTTAGAGGTTTACTACCTAAAGGTCCTAGGGTAGCAATTGTTCGCTTATGTGCATTCTTCAACCACTTGTGTCAGCGAGTTATTGACCGAGAGCAGATTTTGGTTATGGAAGCTGAGATTGTTGAAACTCTCTGCATGTTTGAAAGATTTTTTCCTCCAAGTTTCTTTGATATCATGGTGCATTTGACGGTACATCTAGGAAGGGAAGCTCGTCTTGGTGGACCAGTCCATTTTAGATGGATGTATCCATTTGAGAGGTAATACTTGTATTTTATATGATTTTTACAAAATTTTTGCATTTGACAGTTTTGTTGATCTTTCAGTTTTCACAATTGTCAGGTATATGAAAGTTCTAAAAGATTTTGTGAGAAATCCTGCAAGACCAGAAGGTTGTATTGCTGAGTCTTATCTTGCTGAAGAGTGCATCCAGTTTTGTAGTGAATTTTTGAAGAAGACAACAAATGTTCAAGAAAAACAAGATAGAAACACTGAGTATGATAACAACTCAATCCTAGAGGGTCGGCCAATATCCGCAGGCATTTCAATTACTCTTACTGAAGTAGAGAAGAGAATAGCACATCTTGCTGTCATCCAAAACATGGCTGTCGTCGACCCTTATGTAGAGTAAGTTCCACAGTTTTCTAGTTGATTACTCATTTCTTTTAATGATCAACAAACTGATACCTTTTTATTTCAAAATCTTGTACAAGTGAGCATCTACAGTTTCTGCAAGACTCAAATGGAAGATGTAGACGTGATGCTTCTACGTTATGGAGTATGCATACTCAGAATTTTGCAAATTGGCTAAAAGAAAAGGCTAGTTTTATCTTCTCCGTTTTTTATGTTATAATGGTATGTATATGTCTATTGGTGTCTGACTTGTTGTTTTTATTTGTTAGATACCTCTTGATTCAAAAGAACATGGAGAAACACTTAAGTGGTTGGCATATGGTCCACGTACTTCTGCACGGTCGTATTCAGGTTATATAGTGAATGGTCAACGGTTTCACACAAGATCAGTAGATAGAAAAAGTCAGAATAGTGGGGTTTTGTATGAGGCTACTGCAATCTGCAGATCTAGTGCGAAAGACACTTCACAAGTGGTTGATTTGGTGTCATACTACGGCAGAGTAACTGACATTATCTTGTTGGATTATAATGTTTTTTACGTTCCTCTATTCCGGTGTCAATGGGCAATAATGGGTAATGGAGTGAAGATAGAAGATGGTTTCACACTTGTCAACCTAAATCATAGTCAAGTCTCTTTTTTAAGGGATCCTTATATCTTAGCCTCTCAAGCAAAGCAAGTGTTTTATTCAAGGGAAGACGAATCATCAAGTTGGTATGTTGTTATGAGAGGTCCGGCAAGAAGATACAGTAAGGAAGATTTTCAAGAAGGAAATGCTGACATTGGGCCACTGCCATCAAGTGTTGACATGGATGTTGACATGGATGATATTGAAAATGCCCGAACTGATTGTGAAGGCATATATGTGTGAAATTTAGGTTTTTGATTATTTTCAGTTTCTTCCTTGTTTGTTTGTTGTGTCTGATGTGTGATTGGTCATTGTGTGCTTACTTGATGTTTTCTTGTTTTGCTTCCATAAATGTGAATTAACTCGTTTCTGTCATTTGTTTCAGGTGAATTAAAATGGGAGGTGGAAAGAAGAAGCAAGGAAGAGACCCGCAACCTTTGGCTGAGGAAGAGACTGAAGCTGAGAATGTAAGAACATCTACAGCTGAAGATGGTGAAAAAGGTGTAGATGAAGAAGAGCCTGAAGGTGAGTTTGAGTTATCTGAAGAGCATGAACATGAGGTTGAACCTAAGCGTAAGAGACAGCGAGGACCGACAAGGATGAAAGACATCACCAAGGACCCAAATACCAGAGTGCGAGTTGACTTCACTTTCATGGGAGAACCTTATGGTCCTGGGTCAGTTAAGTTGTCTTCATACTTAGGTCCACTGGTACGGGAACACGTTCCTGTTACACTTGAAAGTTGGAAAAAACTCGGTGAAGAAGTCAAGACACTTCTTTGGAAATCTGTTCAGGTTACATCTTTAAACTGACTTAGAAAGTGCCATAATCAGATTATTTCTGTAATTTACTGTTTTATTTTGCATATGAGTTCAGGCAAGATTTGAATTAGATGAAGATTACCAAAAGAGTGCAGTGCTTAAGCAGATGGGATGTTTGTGGAGGTCATCTAAATCACGCCTAGTTTCCCAGATTAATGAAGCAAAGAACAACCAAAAAAGGATTTATCTGAGACCTAAGAATGTTTCTCCAATTGATTGGCTTAAATTTGTGAAGCTCAAAACAAGCCAAACATTTAAGGTATTCATTTGGAATTAATTGGTAAGTGTTTTAGTAGATAGAAGATTACATAGTAACATTCATCTATTAGGCTCTGAGTGATAGCTATAAGAAAAGAAGGCGCAAACAGATTCCGCACACTTGTAGTCGTAAAGGAATGGTTAGACTAACAGAAGAGATGGTAAGCCTAAAGTTATGTTCTTTTATTATGATCAGCATATTCAAAGTCCTTTTTATACACCTCTTATATTTTCTCTCCTCAGAAAATTGGTAGTGAAAACCCAGCTGAAGTGACAAGGCTAAGGGTTTGGGTCAAGTCGCGTACCAAAAAAGATGGTACACCAGTGAATACAAATGCGGCTGAGAAAATTGTAAGTTCTTAATTGGACTTGAAATGATTTTGATTTGAGTTTTTAAGATGTCATGTTCTGTTACATTTTAGCCTTTGGAATCTGCATTTTATGATTTGTAGAAAAAGGCAGCTGAGATGGTTAGTAGTGATGGTCCATCTTCTGCAACGAATGAAGGACGAGATACACTTAGCCAACTTTTAGGACCCGACAATCCTGGTCGAATGAGGGCAATGGGTAGGAACATGAGTAAGACCAAATTAGCTTGTTTCCAAGTGAAGCACAAGTGTATGACTGAAATGGAAGAGAAACAAGTTCATCTCCAACAAAAAGTCAATGAGTTACAAGCTGAAATTGCCAAAATGAAAACCAGGTAAGACAATTCTCAATAAATACGTTGAGCCACTGAATTGATATATAATTTTGACATTTGTCCTTGTTTAAAACAGAGACAAGAACCTGAAGTTGGTGAAAACTCGGCTGCAAGAGTAAGGCTTTCATATCATATCAATGCTTTCGTTCTTACTTTACGATCTGATAATTTATATTCTAAACATTTTCTAGAGTGTGAACAAAAGATCACAACCTAAGTGTGTCTTGATTGATTGGGGTGGTACTGATGCAAACGTTGCTGAGGGGCGTATTATTTCTTCTGATCCGGAAGACTTGGTGAATGAGAGTCGCTTAGGCCCTATGGATGTTAAAGTCTTGGTTGAAACTGCTACTGTACCAGAAGCATTCCTTTGGAGACCTGCGACTAACATGTTCACAATTGAGGAAGCTGTTGGACAGATGATTGCGTGGCCTGCCTCTAAGTGTGTTAACCTAGAACAGGGGCTCCAACAAGAAGACATTGCACCACTGGTAAGGTTTATTTGTCAGCTAGCAAACTGAATTGGTCATTGATGAGTAGGATTATGTGATTGTTACCTGAATGTGTTTGACAGGGCCCAAGGACAAATTCTGCAAACAAGTGCAAACTATTGGATTTGTCTGCAGATGATTTGGTTGTTGCTGAAGGACGTTGGCAAACACAAGAACCAAAAGCATTGGTTAATGGGCTTCCACTCGGACCAAAGGCAGTTAAAGTATTTGTGGATGTCATACATCAACCTGAAACATTCATATGGAGGCCTACGATGGACAAGACATATCTTGAGGACTGTTTAATGTCTTTCGTGGCATGGCCTGCCATCAAAGTTGTATTTGAGAACACAACAGATGCAACAGGTCAGAAATCTTCTCTTCAGAATCCTGCATCATCTGATAAAACATCAGGAGGAAAATCAGCATCAACAGGTCAAAAATCTGCTGGAACAAGTTCTACATCTCATATAGAGACATCTCGAGCAACAGGTACAAAATCTGCAGCAACTTTTCCAAAACCTCCTGCTGAGAAGGTTCCGACAACAGGTCCAAAATCTCCTGTAAGGAAATCTCAACTAGCCTCACAATCCCCTATCCGAAGATCTCCGGTAAATTTTTGTAAATATGATCTGAAGTTGGTTCTGCTTATTACTGTGTGTATTAATTGGTTTATGTTAACTGGCAGCGTAAACATGGAGCTGAAGTTATCAAAGAAAATCAAAAGTGCAAGTTGATGGACATTAGCGGAAGGAAGCGGGTTGTTGCTGAAGGGCGTGTGCATTCAACCGACCCAGAGCAAAAGGTACACTTTGTTCGCTTGGGGCCTAATGCAGCTAGAGTTTGGGTAGATATAGTGAAGGTAGATGATGCAGCGGTTTGGAGAACAACAGATGAGATCGAGTTTATGGGAGATGCACTTGGTTCGTCTATCGCATGGCCAATGGATAAATTGGTCATCTTTTGATTTTAAGAAACTTGGTAAGTGTTTTAATTAGTGTAATGCTTGTGTTTTGGTTTTCAATCTGATGTTTCATTGCTTAACTGATGTAAGACCTTGTTGCTTTTTTTGCAGGGGAATGAACAAACTTTGGTCCGAGTTGCAGTTTAAATTAGATTTAGACTAGCTAGGCTTATGAACTTATGACTTGTCTTATGTATTTTGGATTCAAACCTATGTTATGTATGTTGAATGAAAATGTTGAATGAAACTCTAGACTTGTGTTATGTATGTTGAATGAAACTCTAGACTTGTGTTATGTATGTTGGATTGGTTTTAGACTTGTGTTATGAATGATCTTATTTGTGTAAAACAGGTTCTTATTTATATCATGTGAAACAGGTTCTCTAATATTACAATAGATACGTAAAACAGGTTCTTATTGAATGAAAATACGTTTAATAGCAAAAAAAAAATGTTATAATCATATATTATAGCACGAAACGTTAGCCGTGAAATAATTAATTAACGCTATAACAAAATATTTTAAAACAATAAAAAATTGCTATTGTAGAACGTCCTATCATAGCACAAAATATGAATTGTCATCAAGTTTTTAACATAAAACGGATGTGCCATAATAAAGAAAATTAAGGCATTCAGATATTGCTATTGTATCTGAACCTGTCGTAGCATTTTAGAAAAACGCTATCGTATGGGTGGAACCTAAGATAGCTGCCGATGACATAGCATTTATGAAAACGCTATGTAATACGTACGATAGCAGATTTTTCGCGCTAAAAATGTACATATTTCTTGTAGTGGTAATAATTTACTTAAAAAAGCTTTAAGATAGTAATTTATAAATAAAAAAGTGAAAGTAAATAGTATTTAAGTACAAATTAGTGCAAGTACTAGGTTGAGAGGATGGTAGTAATGGTACGACACTCAATTTTTATTGAGGCCATTTTCCCATAATACCATTTCTTCTTCATGCCTTAGTAATATTCCTTTAAAACTACAAGTACTTTTGTTAAGTAGCATGAACACCTAGAAGGTTGAAGCCATATTACTTTTTAACCTTAACCAAAGTTCGTCTATATCTACCTCTAATTCAAATATATGTATGCGTGTTACATTATTGTCGCTAATAGGCTCCCCTACCTTTCAAATAAATAAAAAATCAAAAATTTGAAATAAATACAGTGAACCACCCCCACGTTTTCATGAGTATTACAAGAACACATATTCCGAAAATAATTACTGACCGTCACTCTCCTTTATAAATTTTATAAAATATAAAGGATACCAGTGTTATAAGTTTTTATAGAAAACATGAACTATATGGATGGTCCGTGTAATTAGTTTATTTCAAAATTATAATATTTTTTGTAATAAATACAAAATATATAAATAGTTAACGTAATTTGCACTTATCTTAAAGGAGATATTTGAATTCTAAAAATCCACGATTTTTATAACTAGTATTCTGAAAACTATGTTCGACGTGACACATCCATCCCTTGTGGGCCAAGCAAATGTCCCCACCTTCCCCTTCTTTCTTCCCACGGCCCAAAACTCGCCAGTAGACTTGACGCTGACCTGGCATCTGCTGACGACACCACTGCTGACCTCAATATTCTCGGTGTGGCAATATAAATTAATAGATTAAAATAAATAATAGCACGTGCTGCCACTGAGGGAATTTCAAGGAAGTAAGGAAGGACTTTTAAATAAAAAAAAATTCACGAATTTTACTTTTCTTTTCAACCTATATAAGAAGTGAGTGGGAATCGAACTTCCAACTCACCCACTCGCCACTCAACCAAAGGATCAGCTTCCGTTATCATCACCGCCCGGTGAATCGTATGGACTCCGAGCCGGCCTTCCTCGGTTCCGTGCGCCAGCAGCCTCCGGCGAGCTACTGCCGGAGCACGAGCTTCAACAGCATCGTCGCCGAGAACTGGCTCGACCTCCCCTTCCGTCCCGACGACTCGGACGACATGGTCCTCTACGGGACCCTCCACCAGGCCTTCGACCACGGCCTCTGGGCTCCGAGCGGCGCGGTCGCCGCCGGGGCGGTCGGGTCGGAGCCGGAGTCGCCGCCGGCTCCGGCGACGCCTCCGGCGAAGGGGAAGCACTACAGAGGGGTGAGGCGGAGGCCGTGGGGGAAGTACGCGGCGGAGATCAGGGACCCCGCCAAGAACGGGGCCAGAGTCTGGCTCGGGACGTTCGACGCGGCGGAGGACGCCGCCCTGGCCTACGACCGGGCCGCGTTCCGCATGCGCGGGTCCCGCGCGATGCTCAACTTCCCGCTGATGATCAACGCCGCGGAGGAAGCCGGCTCGCCGGATTCGCCGTCGAAGAGGGCGTCGCCGGAGCCGTCTCCTCCTCCGTGCGTGAAGACCTCGGATTCGCCGAAGAGGAGGAAGACGGGAGACACGTGTCGATCAAGTATTGGATGAACGAGTAGCAAAGTGAGAAGTAAATTAACGGAAAAGTTTTGGTGGAAAATGGGTGGACCGTGGAGGCAGGGACTGCTTCGAGAGGGTTGTTCGATTTACTTTTGGATTTTCATAATTATCCCCAAAAAAAAAGTCGATCTAGAATTGTATGTATTGGTTTATTTGTATAATTTGATGTACATAAAGATTATTAAGAACTGTCTATTCTTTACGAAGGTTAAGCTAAATTTGAGGGCCATTCTGAATCAATGTCACAAAATAAAGCTGATGAGCCAGTTGAGGAATCGGCTAAATATATTTACAGAAGGAAAAATAAAACCATATGTACCCAAAGGAGAGAGAATTTAATACGTTTGATTACAAGATAAAAAATATGTGAAAAATAAATTAATTTTATGGAATTATTTTTCTAGGAAAAACTTTCATGAAAAAAAAAACTACGGAATTAATTTGGATATTTGATCATCGTTATTTTTCATGAAATTTGAAATTTTCCTATGAGCTGGGACAGTTTTATTTTCCATCATTTTGGAGATAAAATATGGAATGTAATAAATTTTTAGAAAAAAATTTCATGAAAAATATACCCTATCAAACACTACAATTGGTGAAAATTTTGTCATGAAAATATTTTCCATGGAAAATAAGCTCAATCAAATACAGCCAAAAGAAATAAAGCAGGGCCCACTAGGGAAACAACCAAGCTTTTCAGAAAGAAGTTAGAGAAAGGATCAATGCTTGCAAAAAGATACGAACAACTGCAATAGTGACAATTTGTTTGATCTGTTAGAACATGTAGTCAAATGCAAAAGATGTACGACCACTTGTATAGAAACTTATTATTCTTATAAAGGCCTAAATATGGTTAATGATGTAAAAACAAGTGGATTTCATGTCCAGCGATTGTAGCACTTGTAGCCCATGTAAAAGAATAAGGGTCCGACTATATGCACCCCACCTATTTCTAAGTTGACCCCAATTTCTAAGTTTACCCCACTAATAGAAAACTAGACTGGACAAATTTCTAAGTCTACCCCAATTTTGGACAGAAATGCCCCTAACCCAAATGAAACATAACCCCACCCCAATCCACCATATCATTCAATTATTTCTAAGTCTAACCCAAACCCCAAACACACATTCAAACCCATCCCAACCTAACCCTAAAACTCTCCTCCTCCTCCTCCACCCCATTTTCGAACCGAACTCTCCCATTTGTACGACCCTAAAATTTCGAACGAAAACGCAAAAAATTTTAGGGTTTCCATCGGCACTGTTCGACCCTGGTTTGTCGGACGGATGTCAAACTGTTCGGCTCACGACAGTCGAACTTTCCTACTCTGTTCGACAACATCCTGCCGAACAGTTTGTATTTGTTCGACCATCACAGGTCGAACAGTATGGATTTGTACGTTCGACCTGTGTATGTCGAACAGTACGAATTTGTCCGACTCGTTCAGGTCGAACAGTTCGCGAATTTTGTTTTTTTTTCAAAATCGAAACAGCCCAATCACTACTCGAAACAAAAACATTAGTAGGGAGATCTTCTATCATTACTTTGGCCCTCCATTGTAATTTCTTTAAGCTTCAAATAATGTCTTCTAGGGTTTTTGGGTTTGAGGAAGATAGGTTGGGGTGTAGAGTTAGAAATAGAAAAATGATAAATCAGTCATTTAACAATACAACTTAAGTTACTCAGAAAAGTTGGGATCAACTTAGACATAGGTGGGGTGCGTATAGTCGGACCCAAAGAATAAATGCTGACACCAGCAAAACCGACAAGATTCGAACCTCCAACCGTCACATGTAGATGTGTGTGGTTTGTTAATTCAAAAAGAAAAAGAAAGAAAGAAAGGTTCCTTCATCCAGATAGCTTGTTAAAATAGTATTATGACCCCCTCAATCATAGTAAATACTAACTTGAGAACAATCCTTTCAGATTTCTTGCCATTTATTAAAAAACAAAAAGGTGCTTCAAGAAATCGCAAACATATCCAGCCCATAAAATTTAGCATCATGCGAGTCGATATCAGTAGACTAGCAAGTGGATGTATTATCATTGGTTTTCCTTCCATTTACTGATGGCATGCTTTATCAAAGCACCCGTGTCCGTAACGTCTTAGACTCGTCCACATTCATCAGCTACCATGTGACAAGACAGGCAAAGGTCCTTAAACTAATGTAAAACCCTTCAACGAGAGAGGACCCATTATCCACAATACAGGAAGGCCACAGCTAGTAACCTCATCTCAAAATGGTTTTGCATAATCCTTTTTGCCACGATGACAGTCTGGCATCTTACAATTAATTGATGATGATACCAAAGCTGTTCTCAAATCATGCACTCTAGATTATATAAACAATGCCGAAAGCCATATATATATATATATATATATATATATATATATATGATCAAAAGAGTAACATTCTGTTTGAAAATAAGACTAAACTAATCCAGATTCATGTCCCCAATGCAAGGAATACATTTTAATTGCAACTTGGAGGTTGCCAACTACTTGTGCATGCAGGGGGCACTAGCCATGCTTATAAAACCATACGCCGCAAGATGGGCTGAACCAATAGTATATTATTTGTAGTCATTGTAACTAATTGATCAACTGACAGACAACAAGATTATGATGGAGAAGAAACAACAAATAAGTGTGATGTCACACACACAACCCCAGCAACCTTGCCTGAAGGAGACATCTTCGAGAAGAAAGAGAGGTGACCCTTTTTGGCCTCCAAAAATACCCATAACTACCATTAAAAATCCTGTGACTCTTCCACCTGGCATTTAATTCAGACACTAGCAGAACCCTAAGTCTTTGTCCTGGTCAATCAACCTCCCATGAGGTGAGACTTGGAAGGAAGTCTTAGGTGAGACTTGGAAGTCTTTGATACCATTCAAAGGTTCTACAAAAACTTTGTTCCGTCACTCGTTGATTGTGGTCTATTTTCAGACACAATTTCCACAGAATCTTACTATATTTCAGGATTAGAACCAACTGTCAAACGTTCAGAAACTAGTTCTCACAAAGCTTGTGGGGCCAAAAAATTTAGTCCATCTGCAGGTTGCTAATTTGGGGTCAAGTCAAAAGGCTCAAAAATGGCAATCATATGGGTTTCAAGACTCTCAACCCTGAGTTGAATTTGTTAGCGAGATAAATAATAGATTCGAAGGATGATAGAAATAATATGCAACCACCAAGGAAACTATGATTTCTGCTTCTGCTAGATAAGTTTAGGATGTGATTCATGAATTGAGTATAAACAAATGTCACATAACCACATGTTTTAAGGCAATTTCAGAATAAAAGTGAGGGATAAGAAACATCAGTACTGGTTGTAGAATGAAAACGAATAATTTCTCGGATGCCTATAGTGCAAAAAAGAACTAGCAACCTGGTTGCAAAACTGCCACACTGATTGTTTCTCTCTCCAAAACATTGGTCATCGCCTCCTGCAGTGTCATAGCCGTTAAAAGGATCAGAAGTAGCAAAACTATAGTTGGTATGATTTCATTAACAATGAGTGTAATAAGGTATGTTCATGTTCTTACGGGTTATCTAAAATCAAGTGTAAAGGTGTTTGCAAATGATATCTAAGCATAAATTTGAATAATAATCATATAAACTTTTGGCTAAAGATGTTAACAAATACTCTTATTACCTATATCAGTGAACAAGTGTAACTCTCTTATGGGAGTAACTTACAACTTGTACAATTTGGGTTTTGGCAGGGATAAGAAATCCCTTAAATACTATGTAGGGCAAAAAGGTAAATACAACATCAAAAAAAATCCTATTTTTAAACAATTATGACAATTTGTAAAAGATTATGTTTGATAACTCAGGTTAATCAATAATATCAAAGTTGTAGATGTCAGACGCCGGATTGGGTTTGGGTGTTGGCGAATGTCGTGCTCCTGTCGGATTTTGGTTTTCAAATGTCGGATGTTGGGGACATATTTAGTGTCAGACATCCCTATCGGGGTGCTTAAATAATAATATACTTATTACATATTTGACGTAATTTTACATTTCCCTAAACTTGAGAGCAAACTTGATTTTAGATTTTCATAAAAAGATATTGTATCCAAGTAATACAAGAGAACAATATTATAGAATTTATACTCAAACTTTTATGTATTTATATCAAGTCTATATAATTTATACATAAAGTAATTACTTCTTGAAATTATTACAGTTTTGTCACCCCTTATAAAAGAGCATCCTCAACTAACACCGGACAGAGTGAAAACTGTTCAGCCTGCTTGCTTTCTGGGGAGGGGTTTCAATCCTGGCTAAGAGAGAGAGAGAGAGAGAGAGAGAGAGAGAGAGAAGAGTCGAACAATTGGGCTACAACAATCTTGTTTACATAGTCCAATTGAATTGAGAGGACAAATAAAAGAGCAGCAGGAATGGAATTGCATTGCACAGATAAAAGAAGACAGAATAACTGGACTAGAAATTCATATTAGGGATGAGCTAATGAAAAGAGACCAGGAAGAAGAGATGGACATGGCAGCTAAGATACCCACTCCCTACTCTCCAAACCTCTCAATTTCAGATCTCATCGCTACCAACTCCAATTTTCATTTTCATGGCTCCCCTCAAAAAGAACACCTCCATCTGCAAACCCACTTCGGTCACTTGGAGATCACGGGAGAGCTAGAAAATTCAATCAGCCAGGCTTTATATATATATATATATATATATATATATATATATATATATATATATATAGGGTGCGGATCAAAAGCCCCCCCCCCCCCCCCCCCCCCCCGGGTGCACCATCGGATCGGGGGGGGCCCGCGTGTGCGCCCGCTCGATCCAATGGTCAAGGGCGATGAGGCTCCCGATCCGTATATATATATATATATATATATATATATATTATATATATATATATATATATATATATATATATATTATTTTATTTTTTGAAAGAAGGTAACTATTTTTTTGAAAGAAGGCAACTGTGGCGAACGCTCTCACCGGGAATCAACCTCCTGACCACTCGGGCCACATGCCTCACCACTACCACTAGGCTACAGGGTCATTGGCTATATATATGTGTGTGTGTGCGCGCGCGCGTGCGCGGATCAAGATATCCGCCCGCGGAGCCCCCCCCCCCCCCCCCAAGCCCCCCCCCCCCCCCCCAGGCGACCACGACCACGCGTGCCCTAGGGAGGCGGCGGCTCGGATTCCCCCCCCCCCCCCCCGCGCGGCCACCGGATCTCCTTGCCGGCGGGGGAAGGTCGACAAGAAAGGGGGGGCGACCAGCCCCCCCAGTCCGGCGTCGGCGGCCTAAGCGGCGAGGAGACGGGAGCGGGTTCTCAGGTGGGGGGGTCGGGCGGACCCCGCAGTGCTGGCGCGGGCGGTGGGGGGGGGGGGGGCGGCAGGACAGGTGGGGGGGTCGGCCAGACCCCCCGGGCGGGCCGGCGCCCCCTCCGGCGGAGGGGGGGGGGGGGGGGCGGATCTGATGCCGAGGGGGTCGGCCGACCTCCCTCGGGTGGTGGCTGCGGCGCGTCACATTATCGGGAGGGGGGCCGACTCGGTTCCAAGGCCCCCGGTTTTCGAATTTGGAGCCGGCTCTAGTGCTCAGGGGAACCAGGCGGATGGAGGAGGTTGGACGACGGTTACGCGCCGTCGAACGGTAAAGACCGGGGGGAAGGCAGTTGGCGGTCAGGGGGGGAAGGCAGTTGGTGGTCAGGGTAATGTTCGGAACCGACACCTG
This sequence comes from Iris pallida, assembly GCA_029216955.1. Taxonomy (NCBI): domain Eukaryota; kingdom Viridiplantae; phylum Streptophyta; class Magnoliopsida; order Asparagales; family Iridaceae; genus Iris; species Iris pallida. The sequence goes on from JANAVB010019400.1 coordinate 148,252, forward strand.
GCTGACAGCCGTCAGAGCGGATCAGGGGCGAGGACGGCTCGTGGCCCGGGGGGGTCTGTTGGGAGATCGGTGGGATGGCGGCCAAAGGCGACCGCGGCGGACAAAGGGAGGGGTAAGGTGGTGGATCCCGGTGTTCCGAGATCTAGTCCATCCAGGCCGGAGGTTGCGCCCAGGCCTCATGGGGCGTCTACTCGGCCGGCTGGACGGTCCTGGGCAGAGATCTGCAAACCTGTGGGGCCGAAAAGTCCCACATCAATGGAGTACGTGCCGCCGGTCAAGGCGGGGAGGGATTTCCGGGCCTCGTTTCCCGCGGAGGAGATTGAGAAGGTGTCAGCATATTGGGAGAATAAACTTGTCTTGTATGTCCTAGACAACAAGCCTTTCTACGGACAGATTCGGGGGTATGCAGCGCGTGTCTGACAGCCTAACGGGAGTATGGAGTTCTTTGCCCGCGAAAATGGTTTCTACTATGTGAAGTTCGGACTCGCGGAGGATGTCGCTAGGATACTCCAAGGCGGCCCCTGGACGTTTGACGGCAGGCTTATCATTCTAAAGGAGTGGACTCCGGATCTTCGCTGTGAGCGGGAAGTTCTTAATGCCATCCCTGTATGGATTCGCTTTCCTGAGTTCCCTGTCCGGTTTTGGAGTATTCCTTTGCTGATGCGACTGGCGAGCTTGGTGGGCACCCCGATCAAGGCAGACGAAGCCACTGCCTTTCGGTCGAGGTTGATGTACGTCAGAATTTTTGTGGAGATCAGAGCTGGGGGGAGTTACCGGAGGTGGTGGAGTATGAGATTCCGTCTGGAGAGGTGCTTACCCAGAGGGTGGAATACGAATGGGTTCCCCCTACCTGTACTCGGTGCTCCTGTTTCGGGCATCTGGCCAGTGCTTGTTCGGCGACCGGACATCATGTGGAGCCTTCCAACCCCCTGAGTGGGGCCCCAGATTCTACATGTGCCATGGATTTCAGAGTGATGGCGGAGATGAGGCCTTGGTGGGAGAGGACACCCTTCCAGTGAGTGTGGGTGGGACGTGCCGCATTGTTTCTACCCAGCTGGCTCCCACGAGTGGGGCGTTGTCCACACTCCAGGGGCAGAGTAGTATTGTTACGAGAGGCATGGCGGCATCGGGGATCGTGGCGCGAGGGGGTGGAGATTCGGCTGAGGGGCAGGTGTACTGCAGGAAGAGACGTGCTGTCGGGCCGTTAAGTAACGGCTCCTCCATGGAGGGGATGCATCCTTCTGACAGAGAGGAGGCTGTGTGTTGACAATCATTCCTGGACGCTGGTTCTCTCTCAGGCCATTTCGCAGCAAACTAGTCCGACTGGGATAGAGGAGGATCTTCTGGCGACGGATGTGGCGCTTTCCCCAGGTGCCAATCCGGGTGTTTCCTCAGGGGACCCTTCCTCTCATTAATTAATGGCTATTATAGCCTGGAATGTGAGGGGGACGTGTTCGCTAGGGAGGTGGAGAGAGATTTGTGGGGTGCTTCTCAGAGAGAAATGTGACATCTCTGTTTGCTTGAAACAAAGATTAAAGGTAAAAAGACTCTTGCTCGCAGGACCCCAGCTCATTGGGCCCAACTGCATAATCTGGCTCTGTGTGACATGGCCAGGATCTGGGTTCGATGGAACTCGAAGAGCTGGGATGAAGATTTGCTCTTGATGACGGAGCAGTTGATTGCCATTTCTCTCTAGCAAGGGTGGCTTTCGGTTCTTATTGGGGGCAGTCTACGGCCACAACGACAGACGGAGGAGGGAATCCCTTTGGAGTGACATTTCCCGGATCGCAGCTGCTGCAGATTCGTCGACCCTTCCTCTTCTGTTGATCGAGGACTTCGATGCCCTTCTGCACAGAGGGGAGAAGGTAGGCGATTGGCCAGTTCCAGACTCTATCCTTTATGACTTCCAGAGATGTCTCCTCCTGGCGGGTCTCCAGGGATTGTCTCGCTCTGGCTTCATCTGGACTTGGCATAACAAAGCTATTCGGAACAGGGTTGCGTGCCAGCTTGATCGAGCTTTGGGTAATGGAGAATGGTTCCGTCATTTCTCTAACACTTCGGCGGAGGGCCTGGCTGCGGGGACGAGCAATCATTCCCCCATCCGGGTTGGCTTCACTTGTCGGACCCCTGGGAAGTCCCATCCTTTTAGGTACAACAACAGTTGGTATCTCTCGGAGGGCTACCTGGAGGCTGTCACAGAGGGGCTTGATAGTGGTCAGGGGGGGACGGCTCAGTTCCGATTGGTCCGTCGTCTCAAGGCCACGAAGCAGGCTCTTCGGAGATGGGTGAAGGGGTTGCCGAAGTCTACTTTAGAAGATAAGGAGGTGGAATTACGGGCCATCCAGAAGGACATGCAGGCGGACATGCTCAATAGGGACTTGGCGGCAAGAGAGAAGGGGCTGATTGAAGAAGTCAGCATCTTACGGTTGCAGAAGGAGATTAGCACGGCTCAGCATGCCAAATGCTCCTAGCTCAAGGACGGTGACCGGTGTTCCAAGTTCTTCTATGATGTCATCCGGACCAGGCAGCATAGAAATCACATCTTCCAGCTTCTGGATGTGGATGGCAATCTTGTGGGAGAGCCGACTGCGATCCAGGACGAGGCGGTCAGGTACTATTTTGAGTTGTATTTCCAGACTGACTACTTGTCTGTGTTCCCAGAGATTATTACGAAGAGATTGGTTACTCCGTACAGGAATAGCATTCTCCTTGCACCTGTTACATTGGAGGAGGTGGAAGCTATTGTCAAGCTGGCAGATCCCAACAAGGCTCCAGGCCCGGATGGTTTTAGTAGTGGGTTCTACAAACGCCACTGGGACACTCTGAAGCATCAGGTCTTGGAGGTGGTACAGGAATTCTTCACCAAAGGGAAGCTGCTGAAAAAGCTGAACCACACCTTCCTGACCTTGGTGCCTAAGAAGGAGGGAACGACATCGCTGGCGGACTTCAGACCTATTGCGTGCTGTAATTATCTATATAAGATAATCACACACCTTATGTGCCGGCGTATTGAGGAGATCATGCAGGACTTGGTCTATCCGAACCAGGCTGCGTTTATCAAGGGGAGGTCGATTGCTGAGCACAGCCTCCTGGCCCATGAGATGGTGAGGGGGTTTAACAAACCTGGAGGGGAGAAGGCTTGCGTGAAACTGGATCTGAGGAATGCGTATGACATGGTCAACCGTGACTTCCTCTGTCATCTGATGACCGCCATGGATTTTGGGGACCATTAGGTTGCCCTGGTCCGGGAGTGCATCACGTCTCCCACTTTCTCGGTGCTCATCCAGGGCATCCCATATGGGTATTTCCAGAGTAATCGTGGGCTTAGGAAAGGCGACCCCCTGTCTCCTTACCTGTTCACGATTGTTATGGAATACTTCACATGTCTGATGGATTTAGCAGCGCACCGTGGGAAGCTGGTCCCACTGTTCCGGAGGGTGGACCCTCCAGTCACCCACCTCATTTATGTTGATGATCTCTTGGTATTTATCCAGCCTTCGATGGAGAGTATGCAGTCGCTTGCAGAGATTATGGGAGAGTTGCATTCCCACTCGGGCCTCCAGCTGAACAGGGAGAAGAGCAGGGTGTACTTCAGCTCCTTATGTCCCCAGAAGGAGGAGCGGACTGACGTGTTGGGTATCGAGAGGAGTGATCTTCCAGTGCGCTATTTAGGAGTTCCCCTCACGGTCAACTATGCGCGGGATCAGGACTGTCATAGTTTGGTAGAGTACGTCCAGAGGAGAGTGGAAGGTTGGCAAGCCTCGGGATTGTCATTTGGAGGACGCATTGAGCTGGTTCGGTCAGTGATTACAGCTGTAGCTCATTTCTGGCTACAATCCATCCTACTTCCTATCGCCACTATTAGGAAAGTGGATCGGACTTGTGCAGATTTCATTTGGCGAGGGGGTATGCATGCGATCTCTTGGGAACAGCTCTGTCGTCCCAGGAAGGAGGGAGGAGTGGGGCTTAGGCCGTTGCTGGAGATTCGGGAGGCCTTCGTGCTTAAGCTGGCATGAAAATTCATTAATGGGGGGTGTCTCTGGGCTGCCTGGATGCATAGCAGATATGTAAAACATGACAACTTTTGGACGTGTACTACTGACAACAATCATTCCGTCACGTTCAAGACTGTCCTGAGACACAGGAGGATTCTTAAGTCTGCTATCAGGAAGGTCATGAAGGATGGGTCTGGAACGGACCTCTGGCGGAATCCCTGGATAGATCGGTGCTCGTTATTGGACATTAGGGGGCTCAGACGCACCAGGAGGACAGGCGGGGCCTGACGTGTAGTCGGATCATTCGCGATGGGGAGTGGAGGCCGAAGTCCTATCGATTTACCGTGGAGCTGGGAGAGATCATTAGCTCTATTGCCATCGATCCGGACTTACCTGCAGATCGGTGGATTTGGGAGCCGACTGGTGCGTCCCCGGGTACGGGAGAGTTCCAATTCCGGAGCTGCTACAACCTTATCCGGCACGTGTTTACTCAGAGCCCTGACTACGAGTTCGTATGGTGCAAGGGCCCGGCCAGGAAGATGCAGCTCTGTATTTACAAGTTCCTACTGGGTCGCCTTCTTACTAGAGATCGGTTGAGTTCTTTTGGAGTGTCGGTCCCAGATCCCAAGTGTGTGTTGTGCTGCCTGGAGCAAGAATCTATCAGACACATCTTCTTCGATTGTGACCTGGCCTGGCAGATCTGGAAGGAACAGAGTAGAGTGTTAGGAGGATGCGACTCCGGAAAGAGTATTGGGGACATCATCACGGTGATACGCGATAGTAGAGGTTGATGGGAGGACTGGTTCCGGACCGCCAGGGTTCGACTGGCTGCTTCGGTTTGGCATGTCTGGCGGGAACGAAACCGTCGGATATTCGAGGGACTGGTTACACCTCTGGTGGGCATGCTTCATAACATCGAGTTTGATGTAAACGTTATGAGGACTTGATGAGTGGGAGTCCCACTTGATTGTATGTTGTACGATTACTGAGTTGCTTTGGAATAAAATTTAACCTTTTTCCAAATATATATATATATATATATATATATATATATATATATTGGCGTACCCCAATGGAAAAACTTTTGGCAAGTTGTACTACATGACAAAGAATAGACAAGTTCAATTAGCTTGTGATAGTTGGATTTGAATAAAGTTCAATCTTTTCAACCATATATCTTCTCCTTGTTTTTTTTTCTTGTATCATAGAAGTTTTCCACCACCCGTAACTCCGCCTCTGCTTGAGATTGAGCCCTCCAAGGTCGAGATGTCCGAGTTTCATGCCCTGCCTACGGCAGAGTACACAATCATCTTGGTACATCGGTAACCTAATCCCACTGTCCACATCTTTGTTGTATAGACACGGATAGGACATGACACAGTAAGAACATGACGACACGACCCCTCTTTTAGTGTGTTCTAGTGCATTTTGCAGTCTCCGACATGATACAGCCCACATTTTGGGTGTTTGTGCTCCCTAGGTCCACATGCACCCCTCATCTAAGGCTTCAAAAGGCAGCCACCTATCCATATATATAAACCCTATATAAGTCCCTAAACAATAACCAATAACTGAATCTAATGTTTGGAATAAGTAACAATAACAAAAAAGCTTTTTCTGTTTGAATCATTTTCTTCCATTCAGTTCTTTAATGGTCAATGTCCTGTGAAATGCTAACCAAAATAACACAAGAAACTTACTGAATAAAATTTTAGATATCCCCCAGCCAGTCCCAACATTTAGAGAAGTATGTATAAATAACAACGTATGTATAAGTCAAACATTTTTCTGGAATGCCATCATATAATGTTACTATCCTTGCGGAACAAATTTTTTGTAATCATTACAAAATAGTTTCACCTGATTAATTTCGGTCATCATATCTAAATACATCAAGAGTTTGGAAAACCATGATTAGTATTTCTTACAAGAGAGAAACTTAGAATAAAAGGCTAGAATGTTACAGAGAGGCAGAGTTAGTAGATACAATCTTAAACTTCTTAACTATACTAATAGGTTCAAATAATAATAGTATCTGTTGAACTAAATCCCAACCACACTAACCGGGTACACCCAAACTCCTATGGAACAACATTTTGATACAAGCATTCCATTTTGTGGTACATTTGAAACGGATAGTTACGGTACTCGATCTGGATTCGAGTATCCGGATCGTCATGGATCGCGACATTTCATAATATGAATCTACCGTTTAAATCTAATCGTAAATCTGCATTAAGAGAAGTTCCTTTTGATGACGAAGAAACTTGGTAAAATAGAAGTTGAGATTTCTTTATCAATTTGGAACCCATTAGCTACAAATTCTTATGAATTTTGAAACTTTGTAGTTTATAGTTGTTTCTTGATGCCTCCTTTTGATGACGAAGAAACTTGGTAAAATAGAAGTTGAGATTTCTTTATCAATTTGGAACCCATTAGCTACAAATTCTTATGAATTTTGAAACTTTGTAGTTTATAGTTGTTTCTTGATGCCTCATGAGCCACGACTCTGTTTTCTATGTTACTCATGCAAAGACGACAATCAGGTTTTGATATTTTACGATACTTCTAGTTTTATTATTGCGTACGAAAGGTTACGAGCCTTTTGCCATTTTATTCTATTTGTGGATTATTTACATTTTTTGTCTGGCATCCTCGTACCAATTTTTGGAATGTTTCCTTTTCCTTGTTGTGCATAACCATGAAAAGTCAAGTTGTTTATCTTATTGAATAAATAAAATAACAAGTTTTAAATTTTTATTGTTTTATATAACAATCATTTAGTTCTTTTAATATAAAGACGTGATAGTTGAGTTGAAAATTGAACGTACTAGCATCAGACCAAGAGGTATTTTAAAGCGTACCGCAAACTCAATTGGCAAACCAACCCACTCATCTCCCTTGTACCGAAAATATAGACATGTGGGGTACCCTGTTCACTAATCCATACCATGACCCAAGACATACAATGTTCAGGGGAACTATGATCCCAACTAGAAGCTAATAAGAATGTAACCAAACCAAAGTCCAAACTTTGATTACTTGAAAGTCATATTGCCTAATCTAATTGTGTTCGGATATTGTCGTATTGCCTAAATCGGATACTAACTTGATCCGTTCATAGTGCTGCCCACATTAAATATATTTCATTGACATTCACATGTTTTTTCAAAATTGTGATAAGATAATGCTTTCTAGTATGTCATGCAGTGTCATGTTATACCTTTTGAGTGGTTTTGTGGCAATATCTAGACTATGTTGCATGGACATGAACACAATGCAAGTGTTATGTTAATACCTTTTGGATGGTTTTGTGGCAATGTCTAGACTATGTTGCACGGATATGAATACGGTGCAAGACGAAATGGACAAAGTGACACAGACATGGTTCCGTTTTTTTGCACGGTTCGTATTATCGATATCTACCCCTTCTTATGATTATGAGCATCGAGTTTCAGAGTTATTTCTTTTGGGAAGTCAAAATTAATAATAATTATTATTATTATTCAAAAAACTAGATAATTATATATATATTATTTTGTTATGTCTTGTTAGCTAGCTTTGAATGGAATAATATTAGTTGTGAATCTATAAATATACAACTTCAACATGGAATGGTTAGTGTGTCGATAAGATCATAATCGACACATTGTAGCATGTAGATCTTTGGCACGCCAAATCATTGTCAATACCGGTTTTTTTTCGTTTTTTAATGGTTTGTTTGTTGAATTGACCTCGAAAAGAGTCCTAAAGACGGTATCAGTAACTGTCAACATCGGATCCGGACAAGCCAAAAACAATATGCTATGACCAATGTATATTGGTATCTATCAGTGTTCTAAAAATCGTCCTATGCGAGGCGGCCGCCCGCCGTACCGCAAATTCCATGTTCTGCAGTCCTAGGCGCTTGTTTGGCTATGTTCGGCGTCTACGCAGGCCTGTTCGACCCTGTACGGCTTATCAGTTTTTGAATTTATTTATTTATTTATTTTTGCTTAGTTGTATAGTAGTTATGTTGTTTGAGTTTTAAGATAAGATTTGGTTTTAGAACATTGAACTTTCAAATTGCAAATTTTTAATTTTTAAAATTTGAAATTTCAAAAAAAAAAACTATGAACTGTATTTATGGATTTAGAAGTTAGAACATATATGGATTTCAAATTTGTACTATGGATTTCAAATTTCAAATATGTTCAGTCGCCTAGGCACTAGGCGGCCGTCCGCCACACCGCCTAGCAAAATTTAACACACTACTACGAACCTTGGTTTTTCGTGTGTCATGATATATTTTGGAGTTTATGTATCGTGCACAACATGTGTCCTGGTATCCGATTCGCTCACAACAAACGTTATGATGTTTCCATGCTTCCCAATGTCTAGATCATGGTTACTAAATTCAGCATATAGGAATTGTTCGGCGACCTAGGAACGAACATTCCGGAATGTGGAACGCCGGCATATTAGAACGTGGATATCTATATTCCAACAAGCGAACACATTATATACTTGTTTCTTGATGCCTCATGAGCCACGACTCTGTTTTCTATGTTACTCATGCAAAGATGACAATCAGGTTTTGATATTTTACGATACTTCTAGTTTTATTATTCCGTACGAAAGGTTACGAGTCTTTTGCCATTTTATTCTATTTGTGGATTATTTACATTATTTGTCTGGCATCCTCGTACCAATTTTTGGAATGTTTCCTTTTCCTTGTTGTGCATAACCATGAAAAGTCAAGTTGTTTATCTTATTGAATAAATAAAATAACAAGTTTTAAATTTTTATTGTTTTATATAACAATCATTTAGTTCTTTTAATATAAAGACGTGATAGTTGAGTTGAAAATTGAATGTACTAGCATCAGACCAAGAGGTATTTTAAAGCGTACCGCAAACTCAATTGGCAAACCAACCCACTCATCTCCCTTGTACCGAAAATATAGACATGTGGGGTACCCTGTTCACTAATCCATACCATGACCCAAGACATACAATGTTCAGGGTAACTATGATCCCAACTAGAAGCTAATAAGAATGTAACCAAACCAAAGTCCAAACTTGATTAGTTGAAAGTCATATTGCCTAATCTAATTGTGTTCGGATATTGTCGTATTGCCTAAATCGGATACTAACTTGATCCGTTCATAGTGCTGCCCACATTAAATATATTTCATTGACATTCACATGTTTTTTTCAAAATTGTGATAAGATAATGCTTTCTAGTATGTCATGCAGTGTCATGTTATACCTTTTGAGTGGTTTTGTGGCAATATCTAGACTATGTTGCATGGACATGAACACAATGCAAGTGTTATGTTATACCTTTTGGATGGTTTTGTGGCAATGTCTAGACTATGTTGCACGGATATGAATACGGTGCAAGACGAAATGGACAAAGTGACACGGACATGGTTCCATTTTTTTGCACGGTTCGTATTATCGAAATCTACCCCTTCTTATGATTATGAGCATCGAGTTTCAGAGTTATTTCTTTTGGGAAGTAAAAATTAATAATAATAATTATTATTATTCAAAAAACTAGATAATTATATATATATTATTTTGTTATGTCTTGTTAGCTAGCTTTGAATGGAATAATATTAGTTGTGAATCTATAAATATACAACTTCAACATGGAATGGTTAGTGTGTAGATAAGATCATAATCGACACATTGTAGCATGTAGATCTTTGGCACGCCAAATCATTGTCAATACTGGTTTTTTTTGTTTTTTAATGGTTTGTTTGTTGAATTGACCTCGAAAAGAGTCCTAAAGACGGTATCAGTAACTGTCAACATCGGATCCGGACAAGCCAAAAACAATATGCTACGACCAATGTATATTGGTATCTATCAGTGTACTAAAAATCGTCCTAGGCGAGACGGCCGCCCGCCGTACCGCAAATCCCATGTTCTGCAGTCCTAGGCGCTTTTTTGGCTGTGTTCGACATCTAGGCAGGCCTGTTCGACCCTGTACGGCTTATCAGTTTTTGAATTTATTTATTTATTTTTGCTTAGTTGTATAGTAGTTATGTTGTTTGAGTTTTAAGATAAGATTTGGTTTTAGAACATTGAACTTTCAAATTTCAAATTTTTAATTTTTAAAATTTGAAATTTCAAAAAAAAACTATGAACTGTATTTATGGATTTAGAAGTTAGAACATATCTGGATTTCAAATTTGTACTATGGATTTCAAATTTCAAATATATTCAGTCGTCTAGGCACTAGGCGGCCCTCCGCCACACCGCCTAGCGAAATTTAACACACTACTACGAACCTTGGTTTTTCGTGTGTCGTGGTATATTTTGGAGTTTATGTATCGTGCACAACATGTGTCCTGGTATCCGATTCGCTCACAACAAACGTTATGATGTTTCCATGCTTCCCAATGTCTAGATCATGGTTACTAAATTCAGCATATAGGAATTGTTCGGCGACCTAGGAACGAACATTCCGGAATGTGGAACGCCGGCATATTAGAACGTGGATATCTATATTCCAACAAGCGAACACATTATATACTTGGATTTCCAGCAAAACTTTTAAAGCAAAGATGCAAAATAATTAGTATTTCTCATCATAAAGTCTTTAAAGATTAAGATTTGTTACTTCTTTTTGAAAGTCATTATTGTCAAGAATTTTTTAAAATCCAAACTTTTGAATCTTCTTTAGTTATGAAACTTTTTGATGATGCTATATGATGGGAGTCATGGGACGTGATTAACTTTGCTTTTTGTTTTTTTATAGAGATTTAACTTTGAATTTTAAATACATATTATTACATATTTGTTTCTTAAAAACCTTCCACGTTATGAATAAGCATACCTACCCCCACCGTACAGTGTCCCCCACCCCGTACGTTGTATTGCATTCCCGTTTTCGCTCCGCGTTCCGCGTTACACATAACCATGGTTTAGATTTGTCCTCAATGCACCTGATACTTTGTCCGACATGTTCTGCTCCATAGCAAAGTAACCATGGTTCAGATTCTGTCCTCAATACACCTGATTACTTTGCCCGGCATCTGCTCCATAGCAAAGTACCAACCAGTTAACTTGCCTTCTACGCATAATGAGATGCATTTTCCTTCTAGATTGGTTAGTAACTCGGCACTAAGAGCATCTCCAACCCTATTGTGACTTTGGAAAAAAGTTAATGCCACATAGGAATGACAAAATTTTATTCAAAAGTTCTTCTCCAATGCAATTGTCAAGTCAATTGTGAAGCTTATGTGGCAAAAATTAAAGAAGACATTGTGAAGTTGATTGTCTTGTTCTAGACAATGCACTTGACAATGTCTTCTCTTCCATGTCATCAATTATGAATAAAAAATATTAGAAAAAAGAAAGAAGATGAGTAGTTGTCTTAAAAGTTGCCTTGGAAGTTGGAAACAATATTTTTTATGATCTTCTCAATACTTTTGCATTGGAGAGAGTTTTTATATCTCATTGTCTTTTGAGATATAATTTTGCCACATAAACAAGACATTGTCTTGTGGCTCATGCCACATAGGAGCCACCTAAGACTCACAACACTTAACAAGACAATAGGGTTGGAGATGCTCTAATACTGAGTATTGATCTCATGTCACCACTTAGTAAGGAAACTTTGTCAATGCTTCCACAATTCTTTGCACAACTAAGAGATTGTATTACACAGTCGAGCAAGAAGTTACGGTGGCTTGGTGAATGAAGATGATCGTCTGACTGAAAACTGAACCCCATGTTGTAACCACAACAAATTTTTGGATATTTGTTATTGTTAAGGAATGGAAGAAAAGGATTCATGAATCCAACCCCAAATTTTGGGATAAAGGCTTTTGTTGTTGTTCCTGTAGTTATTCTTGAGGATTATTTTGGGTAAACAAGGTACATGTGATGGACGATAAATTGTTTACATGTATTACTTCAATTTTTGCATAAGCTACATATAATGAAGATTTTAGGAATTACCTCTTGGGCGGTACATGATCCTCGTCAAAATCCATCATTCCTCCAGATTCAGAGTATACCCCATCATGCCCTCGTAAGTCAAAGCTGGCCTGCTTAAAGTGTATGGCTTCTGCCACCAAGTAAGTAAGACACATCGACCAACAGTGCATGCAATTGATAACCAATTCGTTACTTATATTCATTCTATATTATCGAGAAAAGTGGAAAAACTCATGAAGATAAGTTATAACTGAGCAAAACTCTGAACATAATACATAGACAAGACAAGTCTCAAGGATCACCATGTAGACATTAATATAGACCTTTAGGGCTGCAATTGAGCCGGGCCAAATCAAGATTTGCATGTTCAAGCTCGGGTCGTTTATGAAAAGAAATTATCGAGCCAAGCTCAAGCTCGAGCTTGAGAGTCATGTTCAAGCTCGAGCTCAAATTGACTATCGAGCAGTCCGCTCGGCTTGATAAGAGCTTGCGAGCTGCAGGAGCTCGAGCTTGATTATGTAGCTCGACTCCCAAACACTAACAAGTGGCTGATTAATACATGGCTTTGATTATATGGCTTGGCTCCCAAACCCGTTATGGGCTTTAGATTGTAGGCTTTGGTCCACTATGAATGTTCCCAAACACCCATATTATTGAGTCAAGCTGCACTAGGTCGGGTCAAGCCATGTCCAAGTCGATTCATAATCAAGTCATAAGAGTCAAGCCAAGCCGAATACTCTTTGAGGTTGACAAGTTGAGCTTGTTCACGAGCTCTCTGAGCCGAGCTTCCTATGTTCAAGCTCGGCTTGACAAGGGAATCGAGGACAAAATATTGTTCAAGTTCGGCTCATTAAGAAACTCGACTAGAGCCGAGTCGTGATCACGAGCTGCTCTTTGCAGCCCTACCTTTATGTAAGCCCAAGTCATCTGACTGCAAATACGAATAACCTTTGGGTCATACAAGTAATGAGGCTCACCTTGACTGATTTTTTTGCATCTTCGACCTTGTCTTCAATTTCCTTGCGGTGTTTCTTGTTTGCTTCACTCATTGCATCTGCCCACTTGATCTTTTCTTGAATTGTATGAAGTAAATCATCTGAAGTGCTCAACCTGCAGGGAATTTATCCATTATGGAAGACGATAAACAACTAAGCCCAGTAATGTGGCTGCTGGCGCCAATATAACAATGAAATAAAGCACAATTTCTCATCCATGAAGGGAATGATAGAAGCATAGAAATGTCATTCTAACGCAAGCGTAAGTTTGTAACAAACATCAGAACTTACCATAATCGTATTAGCTTCCCTGTGAAGAACAAACTGCCACATGTTGTGCAGATCATACAAGATACCAAGGTATAATATAGTAGAAGGTGTATTCCACAATCTCAGGAACAAGGACCTTGGGTGTTTATTACATACAGGTTTGCAAACAGAAAAAGCCTTGATAGGGGTAACCACACTTCCAAATGAAAACTCAGCATCCTTTGTTAATGCAGCCAGTTAAACTATTGTCGCCTGTCAATAAAACTAGGCTACTCTGCTTAAAATTTCTAAAATCTTTTATTGTTAGTAGTTCTCTACAACCGAAAACAGAAACCTTGGCATGGGAATCTAGCCAAGTGACAGCCAGATCTATAGCTAAAAAGTAAAAACATGATATTGCCTCAGACCAAGAAAACCTAGGTCTAGTTTGGTTCCCATTTGAATCGGCCAATTGCGAAACATAAAACGCCAAACACCAAATGCTAAACACTGTTTGGTTCATAATATTAAATTGCAAACAGCAAACAGAGTTATATTTGGTTTTTCATCTTTAAAATTCGGTTTAGAAATATAAATAACTAAAAAGGGCATTTGTTATAAAAATTCAAATGATAATGACAAACTAATGTAAAGTATGGCTCTCATGATAATAGTAGATAACCTCCTCAAAAAGCAAGAAAAGGATAGTTTCCTCAACAGAAAGGCTGCACATATCTTTAGTTACGCAAAGAATCCCCGCCTATATTTAGTTGGAGTCATTTAAAGTTTAAATGGGAAAAGCTTGTTACCAAGAAAGAAAACTATCTAAAGGAAACTTGGCCTTAGAAGCTTTTAATTGGTAGGAGACTTGGTCAACTGTGAATTGATACAACTCTCTAGAGCCGCTTTGGTCTGGAAGGAACTACTACCACCCCAAGGAATGAATGTACTATCCTTTCTTCCCCAGAAACAAAAGAAAATTTTACCATTGCATCCTCCATCATCATCCTTGGGTCCCAAACCACTACCAACTCTTTCTCTACTTCCACCATCTCTTCCATTCTTCAAACATGCAGCAATAGCACTGAAGCATTCATCCCATCCCCCCATCCACCATCAAATTTCCAAACGACAACTGCAAAACTGAGCATGTATTGTTGAGAACCGTGGGGCGGGCCACTGAGATCGCCACCACTGACTACGACCGCAGCCACAACCTCCACAACCTCGACGACACTGCCCTCTCCATCTCCCTCCATCCACGACTACAATATCGAAAGCATAACACTAGACGAGACCCAACAAAGTTGATGCTGGCAGGAACGGAAGTGGAAAGTACAACAACGTTCATCATCCCCATGGTGCCCCCTGGCATTTGTTGTTTGCAATTTTCGCCCATTTGTGTTTAGCGAGGATGACAAGCGGTAAATGTTGTTTTCGCCAATGACACATTTCAAATGGGAACCAAACTAGCCCCTACACTATGTTTCTTGCAATCTTATGAAAGAACTCAAAGGTAACGATCTAGCTTGTCCTTTGGCCTTCCACCTGTCCTCAAACACATGCCCCTATCTTACATCAACCTTCTAATTGCTCATCAATTTCAAGAGTATGACTGAGGACAGAGGTCTGGTCCTTAAATACTTGTATTTTCAGACTAACTTATTACGGTTATGCCAGTAAATTCATCTCCATGGCACATTAAGCATTTTGGGGTTTTCCATGAAGATGGATGTGATGTGCTAAAGCAAAATGTACGATCTTCCATCCTCATCTAGAATATTTACTGGTCTAGGGGAACTTGGAAGGTGCTTGTTGGTTGCACAAGCTTAAACTGCAGGAAGAATTGAAAAATACGGTAGGCCAACCTACATATTGATTGGTCTTGTAGCTTTCACGACAAGGCCATCTCTTACTCATAGTTTGCCGGTTAGACATTAGGGTAAAAGATCAGCCAAAGTTGATTCTCATTTGAAGGCAACAATCTGAAACCAGCAAGAAAATAGTTAAGTGAAGTCTGAAAGAAAAAGGAAGATCTCAGAGAGTAAGAAGGTTCCTAGCAACGCGATCCGACAAATCCGATGTCTTCTCAGGCGAACAAATGACTTGATTGGCGACGGCCATTCGAACCCTAACCCTCATCTAAGTCCCCTTCTCGTGTACGTGAAAATGGGAAGAAAAGGTTGTTGAACCCATCTGAACCAAATATCATTTAATAGGTGAAGGGTTTGGTTCCTTTCAGTTTAGTGAAAAGGGGTTGATTGTGGTCTGTTTAGCAAAAGGTTGGGTTCAGTTCTGATTTAGTGGTCGATATAAGGATTTTTGCCTAGTATCATGCATGAGTTCAATTGGTTTGATACAATTTCGTGAAATAGGTCGCATTTGGATCTGGTTTAAAAGGTTAATTATTCGACAATGCTACAAAATCATCACTAGCTTTCACTTTTACGTCATTCTTCAAAATCATCTATCGCCTGGATGAAAGAGTACGTACATGTATGTCTCAACTCTAAACATTCATCCCAGAAAGTGGCTTTAGGTCAATTTCATACTGCTGAAGGAATTCTTGTCTTCAGAGCTCTCCGACTAAGAAGTAACTTCTACTAGTCGTCATCTTTCACAACAGTAACTAGAGATTGTAGTAGACAACCATTTCTCAACCATGTAAAACCAATAATGCTAAGGGGACACCAAAATCTGGCCACATTTTGCCGACGACATGATGTGGCAGCCTATATGTTGATAACATATTAACTTAATGCGGTGGTCCCACACATGATCAACACATAACCGGCAACATCATGTGGTCAGCAAAATGTGGTCAGATATTGGTGTCCCCCTAGCATTGCCCATGTAAAAAAGGTAAAATGTGGTTATCAATGACTTCTATATTTCTAGGGGTGACTAGTAAATCTGGTCAAGATCTGACTAAGCTCACAAATCTAGCCGTACACGAGCTCAAGCCACCACTATATCAGGTTGAGCTCAGTTCAGTAAATATAGTTGGAGGATGGTCATGCAGCCACAGGCAGAGGAAGAGAACTCATGTAGAGCCTGGGTAGACCCTTCAGCCAGGCTACAGGAGTTACACCCCTACATTATGACACTTAGAAATTATCAGCCCAACTAGGCAACTAGTACTTCCTTTTTGCACTTAGTATGGCCTGAGTTAGTATCTAACATGGGCAGCTATCTACATTTTAATTGATTTCGGATTTTCAAATCAATGTAACTTCAATTAGCATGTAATTACGAACTGATGCTTTATTGACAGCAATCACCCCTCCAAATAGTCTTTTCAACAGTACAGCGAAAGGGAATTCATAAGCACGAATAATGAAATAAAAGAATACCAATTCGCCAGCGTATGTATCATATTGTTGAGTTGCTTAGGTCTAAGATCTCTCCCAGCTGCAAACTGTACCTGTATTACAATTTACAACCCTCAATGGTCAATAAAACATACAGAAATAGCTTAATTGGATAAAATATAATCTGGAGCATTTTATACTGACCTCAAAGCACCTGCGCAATTGGTCTAGTTTCCCTCTAACTATACCCTTCAAGAAAATTATTTCACAAAGCTTAATTGTATTACTAACCAAAAGTACATATAACAAGCACCCACATTCAAGGTTTTACTTGAAACAAATATCTGGAAATAACTTAAGACAGAGAAGAAGAAAAACTTGAAGCATAGGATAAGTCAATCTGTTGCTTGTGTCAGAGCCTTCACATCAAAATCATTTTACTAGATAACATTTGAAAATTGTGGCTAGGAACATACTATAATTTACTTGCACGATAACTCTAAGAAAATAATGTAAAAGGTGATGCTGACATTAATTAGTGAAGAGTAAGACTGTATCGGACTTGATGAACTAAAGTATTACTAAGGAAAATGTATAGTAGAGCAGTGCGTACCGCATACATGCACTCATTGATGAGGAAATCTTCAAGCTCTCTTACATTTGAAACGTCTAATTCCTGCATCAATTGATCATAAGGCAAAACCTGACAACAAAGAAGTGTGCATTAACAAATAGAATCCAGATGGTAAGATTGAGGACCTTGAAAGCTTGAGATTGAAACATGACGGAAAATTCGTTGCGCAATTGTGTGAGCATAATAAAAGCTAGTAGTGAATTGTGGATATGTTAAGGAATGTACAGTGTGATCAATTAAAAGAAAACAAAGTGAAGAATCTTCTTCACTACTAGATTGAAACATCATTCTCCATATAAATAGGTAATAAGTTGACCAGAGAGAGCATTTTCATGATATTTTCCAGATCTTTTGGAGATAAATCTACCTATTATTTTCATCTCAGCTGAACAATTTGCTTGCTCCCATTTAACCATCACAAGTTACTTACCAACTTATCAGATCAGATATTTTCAGGAATTGATCATTGCATATGTTTGGGGCTCATTTAATGACTTCAGATAACATTCTAAACCTCTATGGGCATCTCCAATATCAATCATTTAACATGAAAAAAAAGTTTCTGTTTATTATCCCAATCATTCACACGGAATTTTCCTCCGTTATGTGATATATTAACTTCTTTTTATCTTCGTATTCCTGAAATTTTGAATGTGTTTCTCCCGTTATCTGCCTTATGGTATGGCAACAATCAAACTCCAATATCACTCCCTCTTCTCTTAAATACCTTGAACATTTATTTTAAACTATAAATACCCACAATTTTTGTCATGTTTTAGTTAAATGAGTTTAGCCAAAGGGTGGCATTTGGGTTTCGACCCATTAACCCAACTTCTAGACAGGTTTGGATCACGCTCAAACGAGTTCGAGTAGAAATGGGTCGAGTCCGGGTCAAGGGGGTGATTTGTTTGACCTTACATGTCCTATTTAATATACGGATCAGATTTAGGCACATTTGTATCCAACTCTTCTCTTCTTCCGGTTCTTTTCTTTCTTCTATTTTCTTACTTCTTCAACTACTACTCCAATTTCAATCTCATCCCATAAAACTTATATTCCCAAACCAAACACTTAAACCCCAATCCTCTCTTCCATTCCAGTTGCAAGTCCCTTTGCTTGAACCTTACCACCAACATCTCTTTGCCGTCTGTTTGTTGTCCACTCTCCTAAACGACTTTACAGGACGCCAACATGCCACCATCGATCACTGCATTTGCTCTACATAGGCAACTCCGCATCCATCAAAAAGATAGGCAAAGGTGTGAAGAAGAATATCGGTCGTCATCCGCTCAAACGGGATGCATATAGCCGAGATCTCTCGCCATTGTCGAGCTCACAAGGACGATATAATCAACAAACAAATTAATCAAGTTAAGCAAGCAGGTTTATCCATAATTTCGTGGCTCAGGTTTGGATTTAGTCTAAACAAGTAAAGTTTAAACGAATAGGATCTGGGTTACGTATTAAAGCGTTAATACAAAAATGACATGAACCCGACTCTTGGTCCTATGATAAACCTCCAACCAGCCAGCGGACACACAATCAACAAGTATCTATTTTAGGCTCCTCCATCATCGAACGTTGCGTGCACTCCGTAAGCGATTAGCATCGTCATAGACATAGGCAAAGATAGTGATCCTCCATCACTAAACGTTGCGTGCTCTCCGTAAGCGACATAGCACCGTCATAGACATAGGCAAATATAGTGAAGAAGAGATATGAGTGGTCATCTGCTAAAACAAGACGCATACGGCCAAAATCTCTCGCCATCATCGAGCCTAAAAGGACGATATAGTCAGCAAA
The DNA here is from genome assembly GCA_029216955.1 of Iris pallida. Lineage (NCBI taxonomy): Eukaryota > Viridiplantae > Streptophyta > Magnoliopsida > Asparagales > Iridaceae > Iris > Iris pallida. Next base: position 167,173 of record JANAVB010019400.1, read on the forward strand.
AAATTAATAGGGTCAAGCAGAACGGTTTACCCATAATTAAGTGGCTCAAGTTTGGGTTCAGTGTAAATGGGTCAAACTTAAACGGATTGGTTTTGGGTTTCAGCTTACGGGTTATGTTAAAGGGTTAATACATGAGATCCGACCAGAAATGTCGTCCCCATGATCGTCTTCATCCAGCCATTACACATGCAATCAACATGTATCTATTTTAGGCTCATGTTACCTCTTCTATCCCAATGCTATTTTCACCGGTCATCTTTAATCTACTACTCATGTTGACCTTCGCAACAACCTTCCAGCCTTCGACAAGCCCAAATTTGCGACTACCGCAGATTCGTCACAGGATTTGAAGAGAGATTAGAAGAAATCTCATGATGGAGGGAAGGAGAATACACTTCAAGAAATATAACCTATCGGAGATGATGAAGGGAATCGGTGAGAATGAGAGAGGAAGTAACTGTTAGGTTGGATTGAAGATGGGGAAGGGAGACATAGTTCTTAATAATGTACTGTTGAGGTAGCATAGTCATTTTAACCTCTTTTTTTAATATTGTTGGTACGGGAAGACATGCTTGCAACGAGTTGGGTGTATCTGATGACGAGTTGGATGTATCTGATGATCATACATGCATAGATTATTTATTTTGGAAAGATTGGAAGTTGTAGGTACTTCTATGCAATTTACCGTTTTTGCAACTTGATCCTTCCATGAAGTTCATGAAGTTGAAAGGACAACTAAAGGAAGAACATTTCATATTGTTTCCGAAAAATATTTAAACATAAAAAATACCTTGTTTGCCTCGGCCAACGTCAGAACAGTAAGTTGCTTTAATTTGCGGACTTGATCAGACAGCAAGATAGGAAGATGAGCAGCACTACCTACAACAAGAGAACAAATATAGGTAAGCATGAACTCATAGAAACTCCATGAAAAAATGATACCATGTAATAATGTCAGTCACCAAAAAAGGAAAAAGAAAACATTCAGCAAAAGACACTAGTACTATTAGCCAAGGTTCAAAATATCGGTATCAGACCGTCCTTATGAGTATCGTTATCGGCGGTATCAGCATAATCGGCAATTTTGGATTGGAGTATCGGATTTGTTCGATCTCGGCTAAGTCAAAAATTAATTAAAATTATAGAAAAATATAGGGGGGGAATTGTAATAGTTTAAGCCTAATTAGATTAGATTTTAAAATTTTAAGTTATAATCTAAGTTAAATTACGCACTCCATTAGATTGGATTTGAATCAAATTTAAATTCTAAATTAAATTAGATTACATTTAACTTACCAATTAAATTTTATTCAGCTCGAATTTACTTTCTAAATTAAATAAGATTGAAATTAAATTACGTATTACATTAGTTTTCAAATTATATTAGGTTAGACTTTAAATTAAGCTATAAATATAATCTTACCATTCTCTTTATTTAAATGGTAAGTTAAAATGTATTAAATTTAGTTTACAATCTAATCTAATTTAATTTATATTTATTGAAAATCTACTGTAATCTAAGGACGAGGTAAAATCTTTTTTGATTTTTTGTGCATTAATAATTTTTATTTTCTAAAAAGTTGGTGTTTTTTTTACCTTATGAGCTGACAAGTGGGAGATATTCAAGATAAAGCTTGTTATCGAAATTTTCTTAATCTTTCTCGAAACATAAAGAGAAAAAAATCGGGTAAAAAGAAAAGGCAATTAGTTGCACGTGGGTTAGGAATTTGTTTCAAAAAACTTCAAATTTTTATGACAAGATCAACTACTTTAATGGCCAACATGTCATTAGTTGTAATAAATTAACAGAATGCATGATTCATTAACTGTCATTTAATGAATAGAATGCATGATTGAGAAAAAACAGGAGCATGATTCATTAACTGTCATTTAATGAATAGAATGCATGATTGAGAAAAAACAGGATAGAAATATTAATTTAACAGAAAGTAGACTCCACTTCATTGCTGTTTTTAAAATATGGTGTCTACGTCTTCCTCTTCTGGCTGCTACAATTCCTTTTCTATCTGCTGCTACAAGTAAAGAAAACAAACAAACTAAGAGCTGCTACAAGAAAAGACATGAAGAAAAAGAAAATGGTAAAGACCCAATACTATGTCGTTGTGGGAGCCAGGTACACACCCCTTTCCTTCTCTTTTTCTTTTTCTGAGGTTGCCAAACAACCGACCTAATTTCGTCCGGTATCAGTTGGTAGCATCTGGTGTTGACTGGATTTCGGGATTCGTGTCGACTGGTAGCAGCTAGGGGTGAGTATTCGGTCGATTCGGTTTAAACCGAACCGAATTTACGAAAACCGAATAAACCGAATTTACGAAAACCGAAACCGAACCGAATCCAGCAGAAACCGAATTTAAACCGAACCGAAATAATTGGTTCGGTTTTCGGTTTAATCGGTTTATACATGTGGGCCTTTTTTTGTTAATGGGCCAATCCAAATTTGAGTTTATGGGCTTTCAAAAAAAAAATCAAACACAATTGTTATAATGTTTCGAAGATCCCAGTCAATGTTTCCAGCACAAAAATAAACACAAATAAGGACATTGTCTTCATGTTTCCATTCAAGAGATCCTGGTCAATGTTTCCAACAGAAAGAAATTGTTACAAAATATGTACAAAATGTTACACAAGCAGATAGCAAATGAAGATTGGACAATTCAAACAAAAAAAACTTTTACGTGGTTGATGAACCCAATATACAAACGTTTCATACTATGAATCATAAGAGAAAAGTGGTAGGAAAAAAAGTATAAATCTACAAACTACTTGCACAATTTTAGGGGTCAGAGGTTTATAGATCCAGATAGTATTCTCCGAATTTCGAAGTCCGATCTTAGATCTAAGATATATTTTTTTAGAAAGAGGAGAGAGAACGAAAGAGCGAGAATGGCGGCTAGCTTTTGAAGATGGAGGAGAGACCGATAGAGAGGCAGCATGCTGCTATTTTTGGAGATGGAGGAGAGACCAAGAGAGGCGGGAGAGGTGGCCGGCTGCTGTTTTTGGAGATAGAGGAGAGATCAAGAGAGGGCCAGAGGCGGCTGGAGAGAGAAGTAAAGAATGTGAAATGAAGAGATCTTAGGGTTTCAAAGCTTTTATATGGATTATATGGATTGTTTTTAGGAAGGATAATATGGTAGTTTCACTTAATCGGTTTTCGGTTTTAAACCGAACCCGAAACCTGTAACCAAACCCGAAGCCGATTAGTGAATATTGAGATATTGAAAACCGAAACCGACCCGATTTGTTTCGGATCCGAACCGAATCCCTTATTCGGGTCGGTTCGGGTCGGTTCGGGTCGATTTTCGGCCCAAAACTGTTTAGTGCTCAGCCCTAGTAGCAGCTGGTATTGACTGGGTTTCGGTCTGTATCAATTGGTAGCAGCCGGTATTTACTAGATTTTGGTTCGTACCAATTGGTAGCAGCCGGTATTGACCGAAATTTTGGCCCGTATCGGTTGATAGCATACCGACTGATACCAACCGATTTTCGATCGAAATCTTATCAATTATGGCTATATTATACCAATATTTTCCTTAGTAATGGATCGGACGTCTCATTTTCCGACCTGATGTGGCTAATATGTATCGGTAGCTGGCGATATTTTGAACCCTCCTATTATCTTATGGAAAATCACAAGGGTGTATTATACCACGGTTTCCAGGGTATCCCCCTAATCCCGGAGTCGTGTTCCGGATTCAGGACCAAGAATTTGACAGGTTCCTTAAACGGATAGATAAAAGTGGCTAGCCAGGTGATTCGAATATTACAAGATGAAGTTAAACAAAGATATCGTTCAAATTATAATATGAAATATAATAAAATCGGTTAATTGACAAAGGAATAAAATAATACATTGTTGAAGGATTCGTGTAAAACCCATTTCTTAAAAAAAGAAAAAAGAAATAAAACTCACTCACCCCCACCCCATCCCAAGTACATACCCTCACCCCTCTATTTCCTCTCCATCACTCCCTCTTCCCTATTTCTCTCTACCACAACCTTTTCCATAAACCACCTCACCCTCTCCCTTCCCCAACTCCACACTCAGAACCCCTCCCCTTCCTCTCCAAAGCCCCACACCACCATCACTCATTCTTTCCCCATCCGCCGACCCTCGGCAACCTCCACGACCGGCCGATCTCCCCCGCGGCCAGCCCTGCGCGCCAACAGCGCGCAGCGCTGTCCCGCGCGTGTCGTCCAGGCCGTGCTCCCCCGCCCGCGTGGCAGCCCCGTCGGATGTCCTCGCCGGCCGGCAACCGTGCGCTCGCGCGGTAGCCTGTGCGCCTCCCGCGCAGCACCAGCGCGTGCAGCCCCCCGCTGCCGCCAGCAGCCGCGTGGTCAGCACCCCGCGCACCAGCGCGTGTCTCCGCGCGCGCCCGTGCACGTGTTCCGCGACCCGTTCCGTGCCCCGCGTGCGTTCTAAGTCCGAGGCATCCCCTCGGTACTCCGTCACAACCTGTCGGTAATCTTTCTATCTTCTGTGCATTTCACAGAACCTAAAACCCCATTCTGTTCCGACCGAAATTGACAGAATGAAGCTCTGTCAATTCCGAGATAATTTAGTATAGTTTCCTTTTTAGGTGTTGTAATAATGTTAGTAGCCTATTTCTTTATAACGGTTTATTACCATTAGTTAGCTTAGTGATTACATAATATGAATAATGTAGAGATTTATGTTAGTTAAATCCTTAATAGGAATATTGCCATAAAATCATGATTTATTATTAATTGGTAAATTAGTTTCAAAATGTATAATTATGTATCAAAATGTACTTTAATATAGAAAATAGTGTTTTAGGCCAATTCTATATATCTATGCATTTTTAGATAGAAATGTTTATTTTTGTAATTAACCATTATTTTTATTAATAAATTTTATGGTATTAAAAACTAGATATTTTAATGATATTTCTAATAAAAACTGTAAGCTTTACAACAATAAGGTTTTCGTATTTATATTATTAAAATGGTTATTCTTTATTAAAGAAAATAGTATTAATAAATATTTCGTAAAGTTTATTTAAATAAATATTAAACTAGATTCGAATAAATTCCGAGTTTATGTAATATTTTATATTAAAATGATTTACGATAAAACCGCTACTATTTTGATAATATTCCAAAATATATATTAATTTCCACTCTATTTACAAAATCCTAATAAAATAGTTTTATCAAAACATTATATAATTAAGTTATTATTTTCTCTAATAAAAAGGGCAGTGTTTATAATTAACGTAGATATGTTTAGTGGCTCTTTTAGCTAACCTTGGAATAAGTCCTAAGAACGGTTTATATATTAAATGTAGGTTCGGATTCCGGACCCTAGCTGATACCTTCATGTCGTTACACCAAGGAACACCCAAGACAAGTTTCATATCTTTCATGTCTATATTTTATTTAATAATTAAATGTGTTGCATCAGTAGAATCAGGTATATTGTAGCGACACTAATTCACAGTGGATCCCTCTCGGACTCCACATCGATTGATTGATTGATTGCCTTATTGACTCATTGACTCGGGGATTGATTGGAGGAGTAGTATAACATCTGTGACCAAAGCCATTGTTACCAAATATTGTCTCTCTCGCGCTAACCCCTACTGCACATGTAGGTTGAGTCGTACCGTATACTATCATTTGGCCAAAATGCTAGTATACACATTGTCTCTATCCAGCCGATCACAGATCAGTTATATACTCAAACGCACTATTGACTCATTGTAGATTGCATCATTGTAGCTTCTGAGATTTATTGTCTGTTGTCTCTTTTATTATTATCTAAAAAAATTATATAATGCTTTTAAATTGTCTTGCATCATTTATTATTATTTAGAATGTTAGATGTGAAAACATGTCCTTGCTCCCCTCCTGACTGGAGACCAACATTTTTAGGTGACTGCGATGACGAGGATCTTGCCTTTAGTTCTTTCTACGGATCCGATCCGAGTCCTGATGAGGTAGCTGAACCTCACCAGGGAGCCCCAGACTCCTAGCTGTGCCATCGGTTTAGTTTATTTCATTTCCAGTTGTAATAAGAACCGTTGTAGTAACAAAATGGTTGTCTGTTTTGTTTTGTGTTATTTTCATTCAGAATCTTAGTTACATTTCAGATTCAATAAAATGTTATTTCTTTCTTTCTTTAAATATTATTTGCTGGTGTTCTCACTGCTTGACACAGCTTACTGCCGCCGTCTCACAAAGGTGTAGGCTGGACATGATCCGACTGGACCCAATATATTGGGATCGGGTCGTGACAATTTGGTATGAATTCTTCACTAGTAGACGCAAAGATAAATATATATAAACCCAAACAAAACACTCTTAAGCGACCGAATGTAATGGTTAAGCCTACCACCCATCGTACCACGTTCGAGGTGAAAGTAACATACCCGTACCGGTACACATTCCGCATATCGGAGCAACCAGTGATCCAAGTAACTATGACTAAAACAGAAACATTACTCCCAAAGTCAGAAAGTATAAAATCCAGTTATCAACCTTGAGAAAATATCCAATACATAATAACGGATTAATTGACTGTTTGGACTATCCAGTGCATGCTAATCTTAGAACGGTTAAAGATGCAAATAAAATACAATACACACACATAAGCAGCTCAAATTTGATCCTTTCTTGACCCTCTGAGCTGAGGTGATGTGAATGATGTATACCTTCACATATTAAACTATAGTAATTCTCTCAATACAATAAATATGTGAATACAATCCAAACATGTAAAGTATCAGAAATTTTATGCCGCTCTTCTTCGAGGAAAGAAGTATCCTATGGGTTTAGGTGAAGTGGATGTTGTCTAGTTTCACTAATACAGAAACTAGAGTACTTTTCCCAGCCTAGATAAACCAAACGTCTTATCTGGCTTATGTGCTGATTCGGCCTAAATCTAAAAATCTAAAACTTATTCTTTGATTACCCTGGCAACTTCTGCATAGTTACTTTCATGTTTACTACACAGACAAATAATCATTATAATTGTTGGAGTAAGTCCTCATTATCAAGGTGTCTAGATAACTCTTTAGATATATATCCTCAACATTGTGATGGGTACCAAAGTTGTGAATTTGCTAGGCAGGTGTTGGGAGATGAGTCCACTTGGTTGCCTAGGCCAACACAAAGGTCCCTACAACCAAACTTAGAAAATCATCACTGGTTTATAGTTATTGTAACTAAAAATTGTCATTGATGTTTTACTATACTTAAACTAAAGCATATTATGTCATCCTCAAACGAATCTTAAACTTTCTAAACAGAGTTTAGTTTCGTAAAACAGCTTATTAGATTTCATCAAGACTTTAGGGATACTAAACAACATGTTAGGAGACAACATAAAATAGCAAAATAACACCATAAACTTACAAATATTAATCTCGGAAGCACCAAGAAGAAAAAAACGAGTATAACTTGCATAGCATGATTGTACCAATACTGTAGAATTTAATGTCTATCCACACACAGATACATAATTACAATTTACACGTACACGTACACGTACATTCATACATACACACGCAATATATAAATAATAGAAATTTTATAAACACTTGTATTTAATTAGTACTATTCTAACTATTATACAAGTTACGGGATATAGCATACAATAGCATTCCCTCTAAGAACTATGCCGTCATAGGAGCCTAAGATGCTGCCAAGGTGCTAGTCTAAGCATTCAGACAACCAGCTAACCAGGACCATGTATAAGTATTTTTTAGATGGGACAGTATTAAGTGATAAACATCTAGGCATTGAAGTGGTACAAGTGCCTAGGCAACTACCTGTGACCAATGTGTTCCCATAGCGCCTAGTCCATATGGAGGGCACAGCCCATTAGCAGTATATTCACCCTACTTTTCACAATTAGTAAAAAAATTGTGAATTTAAGGTGTATAAGTTAGTAAACACCAGAATAGTAATATCATTAAGCCTTTATGTTCTTACTCTTATACTGAACTTAACGGGGGAGGCAATATCGTCAGTCTTGATTTCTTCCACCTATATGAGTCATTCCTTGAATATACTTTATTATCCAATTGTCCAAATTTCTAGAAGGAACTAAGTATTCAGACTGTAGGTTGTTCCCATTGAACAGTCTGCTAGAGAGTCTGCTCTTGACCCGTCTGGCCATCAAATCAGTCGTCTAGCACTTTTTATTGTGGATCAATCAGGTACGTATGTATAAGTTCAATCGTTCTTATCCTTATTTTTTCCTTTTCCTTCTATTTTTTTATCTTTTTTTTATCTTTCCTTATGGCTGTACCACTGTCAGTCTTTTTGCACTATACTTCTCTTCTTTTTATTATTACGCTGATTAACGTCTATAATTATGGTGGTCACAATCTATTGATTGGTTTTCTTATCATAGCTAATAACTTCTCAAATGTATAGCTTTTCTCTTTGGCATGAATTGTTTGCAGTATGTATGGTTTGCTACTGCTCCAGTTTACTTTTTTTTTTTTGCTTGATTGATGTCAATAATGGTGTGTATATATTTTTCTACATATATCAAATTTTGGACCTACTATATCTATACTACTATATAACGGAAAAAGTTGAGCTTCACCGTGGAACTTTTGTTTCCAAATATACCTTATATATAATAATATAAGGGTAAAGTGCATTTAAACCCTCCTTAGATGCACGAAAATGCAAATAAAGACTCGCTGATCCGAAAAACCCAACTAGATACGAAAATGCTCAAATCACCCCCTCCGCTAACTTTTTTGTTTACGGGTGTTAAAATGGGGTTGTTTTGACCATTTTACCCCTGGGCTATCTAATATTAACTTGTTAAAAACGGTTAGTTCTAAAATTATTTTGTTAAAAACGGTTACGCAAAAATACTTGTTAAAAAGTGGATAAATATTAACAAAGGAAAAATGGTCTTTGCTAGTAAAATTATTTATTAAAATTATTTTAATTAGTATTAACTTGTTAAAAACGGTTAGTTTCGTCAAAAAAATGGATAAATATTATTTAAAATTATTTTGTCATAAATTATTTTTTATTTAACAAATATATAAATATTTTTGGGAAAAATAAAACTGAAAAATACAAAAAAAATCAATTCTTAAAAAATAGAAATGATGAAAAACTGGAAAAAAAAACCAAATAAAAAACAAAAAATACTATTAAAATATGGGGAAAAAAAAATAGACAAAATATTCCAAAAAACCAAAAAATGAGGATAAATCTTAAACAATGAAAAAAGACAAAAACAAAAACTATACAAATTTGAAAATAAAAGTCACTCTTAAAAAACTAGAAAAGATTATTAAAAAGATGAAAAAAAAATATGAAATAAGAACTAAAAAAATGGAAACAAAAAACAAAATATTAAAAAGATTATTAAACAAAAATCAATTCTCATGCTTGACGTCATTTTCGAAAATAAATGTTTATAATCTAAATAGTAGGTTTTCATCTTAAATTTTTTCTGGAAAAAAAAATCTTTTAACAAATGTCCGATTAGTCCTGAACTTGTATCGTAATTATTTATTAGTCATGACTATTATCGTAATTATTTATTTATTAATTCTAGAAAAGATTATTAAAAAGATGAAAAAAAAAAATATGAAATAAGAACTGAAAAAATGGAAACAAAAAACAAAATATTAAAAAGATTATTAAACAAAAATCAATTCTCATGCTTGACGTCATTTTCGAAAATAAATGTTTATAATCTAAATAGTAGGTTTTCATCTTAAATTTTTTCTGGAAAAAAAAAATCTTTTAACAAATGTCCGATTAGTCCTGAACTTGTATCGTAATTATTTATTAGTCATGACTATTATCGTAATTATTTATTTATTAATTCTAACTGAAATTGTAAATCTTGGTACAAATTTATTTTCATCACATGTATTACTTAAACAAATAACTTAAATATTACTAAACGTATCAAAAATTCAAAAATAAATTGCAAAACATGTATATCGAAGCATGGTCCGGGTTCAGTGGCTGCCACCACCTTTGTCGATTATCTACGAATAGGCTTCCATAATTTCTATTTGGACGTCTTGAAAAAAAAAGGAATAAGTAAAAAAAGTTTCAAACATTAAATGGGAGCAAATAAGTAAAAAAAAAAAAGAGAATATAAAAAAAATTTGCAGTTGGATTTGAGATCTGTAGGTAAGAAAAAGTTTCAATATATTAAATGAGAGCAAATAAGTAAAAAAAAAAGAAATATAAAAAAATATATTATTTTTCCTTCCAACCAACCGGTCAAAAAATAGAAAATATAAAGTTTAAGTTTTATGTTTCAAACAAACATTGTCTTATACATAGAGAATGAAAGAGAGCCAACAGCCAAATGTAAGCATTAAGGGTATTTTGGGAAGTGCACTTTTTTTTAATCCAAAAAATGGCCTCTAACGGCTGTTCTAACGTCAATTTGACGGAAAGGGGTATTCTGCGCAAAACAGGGTTTGCGGGAGGTGCAAACTGCTTAAGTTTTCTAAAAAGTCTTATTTTGCGAACGAGGCAACTCTAAGGAGGGTTTAAATGCACTTTACCCAATAATATAATAATAAATTTAGAATAACTAAAGCGGTTGTCTTTTAGTCTCCCTTGATAAAAATTAGAATAATTCCAACAAATCTTTTTGCCTTCTTAATAATAATCTATGAAATAAGTGCTTTAATAATAATCTATAAAATACGTGCAAAGCACGTGCATATATATACTAGTTTTAATAGTAGACTAGTAGTACGAGTATATGGTTTGCAGATCAACTACAAAAAGTCAAATAGGAACTCAAAATAAGAACTTGCAATATGGTTATGACACGTGGACGAATTTTTCTATTTAGGTCATTGACATTTTAGGAACTTGCAATCAAGGGATGAGATGCATGTAATCCAACGGTTTGTAATTGATGAGTTTGAAAAAATAGGAACTCATGAGTTCCTCAAGGATTTTTGTATGGTTTGCCTAGTTTAGGTTTTTGAATGGGGTGTCACTTTCAATTCATCAGTTTTTGATAAATTTATTTCATAACATAATGAGTCTAAAGAAATGTCATTCAGTTAGTTCATACAACGGAGGTGACTAGGTAAAGCCTTGATCCTTGACCGTTTTCCTAGATGTTTAGGGCTCTTGGCCGCTTTGGATTGTCTACGAGATGATAGGAATGTAATAAAACGTAAAAATTTAAAAAGAATTACAAATTGAAATTTAGTTTTTCGCCTCAAATGTACAGATGATTTATTGACTATCCAGTGCAATATAATTGAATATGGCAACAAAAGCCCATATACATATAGCTAAAAGATATTAGTACTTGACCAAGCAAATCTATCACAAACTATATTAGATGGACATGAATATGAGACGACACACATCGATTTTTTAGTCAGTGTTTCCTTTATCAGAAATTGTCCCATGATACTCGCTCAAATCTCGCCATCACAACTCAAGCATTAAAAACCTATTTTTTGACAGGATAAATTCTTACTTGGACCAACTAAACACCAACTAATTGTCAAAACGAAACAGGTTGCCATGAAATTCGGTATAAAATCACCCGTACCAAATATCTACACACCAGACAAAATGGCCCGCTCTTAAGCGAACTACAAACACAAATAGCACACGGGTTAAGCCTAACCTCTCGCGATACGCACCGGACACGCACGCACCCAAAGCATACAGCGACACGGCTGACTATACTAAGGAATCGATCAACACCACCAATGAATCCTTTGTCCCAAATTATTGCGATCGGCTACTACTAGAATTTCTAAAACTTCCAACAGAAATCAACACAATTATAAACTGAAAGGAACATAGTGAAGATGTGCTTACTCTTGTAATCGCTCAACGTGCCATAAGCGAACAAGCGGAGGAGGTCGAGAGACGAGGAGTACTGCGTCCCGCCGAGCTGCATTCCGAACACGACACGGAATTGGAAACCCTAGAACATTTTTTAGAACACGCAACGAATCACAAATCAAAGGGGGGTGCAAATTAGGGTTTCGGACCTTGGAGAGGTTGGGGACGGAGAGGATCTCGGAGAAGGCGAAGAGCGAGGGGTGGGAGGTGGCCTCGACGACGAGAGCCGCCAGCGGTGCCGCTTCTTCCAGAGCCGACGACTGCTTCACGAAGTGGTCGATGAGCTCCGCTTGCTTCAGTTCGATGTCCATGGTTGCGAATTGGGATTGGAGAATCGGGATTTAAGAAGAAATTCTTGCCATAAAAAAGGGTTTTCTTCTCTTTTTTTTCTTTTCCTTCGCGTACAGATGACAGAGGAAGAAAGTGGAAAGAAAAGAGTAAGATGAAGAGAGCTGGAAGGGGTTCGGCTGGGGTGGGCGTTTTATTTATAGTATGGGCCAAATTAAATTGGCCTGTTATTTGCTACTGTTCACTGTGAAGACGACGTCGCCGCTATATTGTATAGAGGAAAGCGAGGAGCAGGAAAAGGCCCAAGATTGGAAAAATTGGAAAGCGAGGAGCAGGAAAAGGCCCAAGATTGGGAAAATTGCTAAGAGGAGGCAGAAGAAGGCCCAATATTGAATAAGCGGCTGTGATATCATGCATATTTTAATTTCATTCGTACTTGTCATTGTGTCAACCATGCTTATATGGTTGGGGTTTGATCCATTTAAGGACCCGGACTCACTTTACTTTCTTAATAATTTATTATTTATTTATTTAGTTAGTTACTTTTACGGGTATGGTGTATTAGATTAAGTGGTATGTATGCAGGGCCGGCCCTGGGATAAGTCTGACAAGACTTCGGGCTTGGGCAACCCCCCTCCATAGGGCAACCATCCAGGCCATTTAGTTTTCTTAGGACCGGTCCAACAAAAATTCAAATTAAACATTTATCTTTCAATAAGGGTAAAGGGCAACAAAAATTAGCTCCGGCTAAGGCAACCCAAACTGCGGGGCCGGCCCTGTATGTATGTTATGATTCTTTCTAGTGGACAATGCTCAGATCCTACAACCAACATAAATTTTTATCAGCATTTTATGGAGAAGCTCTTTCAGGACCTAGTTCGGACCTAGACGAACGACGTAAAGTAGTGCTTGCACACTTCACACATATGCATCAGACGAGTTTTGGTAGCATTGGCGTACCCAAGCGAGTAGCTTCGTCGTAACGACATTGATGCGGAGCAGGTCACGACGCAGTTGCTCCGTGACAGCTTCGTTGCGGGAGCTACGCTACGCGTAAGCAACTTCCCCATGAAAGCTACATTGGGCATGGACAGCTTCGTCGCAGAAGGCTTGCCGTGTCCCAGATTCGTAGAACCAAAAGTCTCACTAGACGTGATGTCGTACAAGTCTAAATTGTACTTGTACAAGGCATGAACAAACACGGTTGATAAAATATCTTAGAAACAAAGACGATGCAGCAAAAATAAGCAGAAAATTGACAAACAAAATATATATGAAAATGATTCTCTTTATTTATAATTTGTAACCAAATTTACAACGACTCCTAGGATGTTGCATTGAGAGATTTACAGTATTTCATACATTATGTCTTTTATATAAATAAAAATAATGGTTTTTTCGTAGAGAAAAATAGTTAAACAATTATCTTTTGATAAATCTTTTATAACTTGTCAAATACAAAGAATTTATATTATAGCGTATATAATTACAAGAATGTTCTAAGTACAAGTAAAATAGATTTAGAAAGTGCAGTTAGGGATGCTCGATCGGCGCTTGATCGTTTTACTCCATTGACTATTCGACATAAAAATGATAAAGGCTAAGTGCTCTCGGTGCTCACAAACGAGAGAGGACAGAGTGCTATGGCAAAAGATTGTTGTATTAGCTCTGATTGTTAATGAGATTGTACAAAAATTGAGCTTTTATGGCATCTTTGAAGAAGAAAGTTGGTTTCAGGATGATTGTGTTGTTCGTAGCTACTAGTGGTTCGTACCTACTAGTCATGGAACGAATAGTTATTTTCCCTTACAGCATTACGTTGTCTTTCTGTTCCTTTGAGATATCATGATGCACTTGGAAAATTTTTGTTGGAAATTATTCCAAAATATCTGCAAACAAAATAAAATAAAATAAATGTTACCGGCCTACGGAAAAGTCGCGCACGAAGCACTGTCCTAAGAGTTGATTCGGGTCTATATGCAGACTTGTTCCGAATGCTCCTAGTGGTAAAACTTCCGCTCTACCGGTATCTCCTCGTCGCACACAACTTGGAAAGAGCGACCCCGAACTTAGCTTTTCTGTCCAGAGCACAAACCGAAAAATAATGCTTTGAATTGAATAAGAGAGAATGAGAGGGAGAGAGTGGAGAGAAGATTGTGATTTTTATTGAAAGGATGCTCTCTTATATAGCATTAAGCATATGCTAAAGATAGTCTATGCTTAAAATAGCCTATACTAAAATTAGCCAAAAGAGGCTAAGTCTCCAACTTAAAAATGACACATGTTGAAGACTTGGCTTTTGAGGACTTGGCTTTTGCATGTAACATGCAACAATCCCCCCCCCCCAAAAGTCAAGTTCCAAAAAACATAGAGATGACAAGGGAATAAGAATTGATAGAGGATTTCTGGGCAAATATATATTATGCATAGATGAGATGGACTACAGCCTTGAATCTCACTTAGTTACTATTGTCTTTATCTGAAGAAGTGCTTGATGGACTATGCCTTGAATCAAACTTCTTGAACCAGATTCAGAAAATAGCACACATAATACGCTAGAGGTTCTTTGGGTCTATCGGGTGGCGCTTTGATTGGCCATGCACACTTTTACACATTCATGAGAGTTGTCTAGGATCGCCCTGTCCTATAGTCGCGGCCTTCACGACCTCTCATATAGGTAAGTCCTCAAGGGTTGGTGATAGGTATCAACCCTGCATATCATGCTTGGACTTATTAAGAGTTTAAACTCACCCTAACCATATCACACCGGAACACTGTCACCATAGGGATGGGGTATCAATGTACACATGTACAGCCTCCTGGGCTTTTATTTTAAAGAAAATTTAATCTCAAGTTCAGTGTTCCATATTAGTCTCCTAGTCCAGTTTGTTCCTACTCATTGAACCGGCTTCTTGGGATCTCCAGTCAGACTCGGTTGGATTGCCACTGCTGGTGACTAAATTATGGGCTTAACCCCATCCCCCTCGATGATTCTAGGATCAATGTCCTAGACAGACCCTTCGTCAAGTGGTCTGCAAGGTTCTTTTCTGATTTTATATAGTCAAGAACCACATATTTGCCCAATAGGCATTTTATATGTAATGACCCGCTCCACCCTAGCGGAACACCGATTCAAACGGTAAGTGCAACGACTCAAACAAGCCGTCGACCCGAAGAATTGGCATTGACCTGATGAAGAATCGATGCAAGGCTTACATTGGCCCGTCAAGATGAATCCAGACTTAGACTTTCAAAGGCGCGCTCGGAGTATCGCTCGGCAGATACGAACATCGCTAAGGTGGGTGGCTCCGATGAACCCGCCTTTGCTTAGCCTAGACATATAACAATACGGACACTATTGCTAGAATCGCTAGACGATAACATCGCGCATGCTAATAAATGACTCAACGCACCTAGCTAAGGGAATAATCCCATCTTGTATGCTTGTATAGAATATGGAAAGGAATATGGAAAATGTGAGAACTCTCGCACCGCACTCCGCACTCGTGCTAAGGCACAAGATTTCGTTCAAGTCCTTTATGCGTTCAAACAATGAAACAATGAATGGTTTACAACAATGAAACGGAAGACTATCGATATAGTCGTTTCGAGTAGAGTATAGCAACATTGAAAGACTTCGGGACCGATGGGTCGCCAAGGCGACTCCCGCACGGGGAGTTGCATAATGTATGAATGAAAGAATAAACAAATGAGTGAATAAATGAATCAACGAATGAATGAATGAATGTGTGAATGAATCCATGAACGAACGGACAAGCGAAAGAAAGAAAAGGAATAATGAATAAAAGATAAGAAAGAAAGGAATGGTTAGCGACAGGTATGACGGGCACGTACAACGGGGCTCGCTACCCGCGCTGCACGGACACCAACGTGGTCGATAACGCATTATGGCTAAGGGTTAGCCTATGACAATAAAATATGAAATGGTCATGGACGGACCCGTGCACGGGTGATAGAGATTCCGCGGCATGATCAAAGGGAGGATCGTGGCCGGCCTAGACGGAATCAAAACGTGGCTTACGTGCTGACTGGGTGCGGACTTGGCCACCCAGGGGACGTAAGTGCAGGCATATTTCAAGAGACTAACGGGGTGTGTGCCAGCCCGCACCCTATGCTAGTTGAGAAATACCACGGCTTGGTTATGTCCAAAATGGCTTGTGATGCCAGCGACCGGTGCATATAGATTTAAGTGGGCTTTGCTGGTGGCAATCCACGTGTAAGTCCTTGCATTGAAATCAAAGTAAAGTCTAAGTTAACTAAATGTAGTGCCTTCTGAATAGGCTTGAATATAACACACCAAGTAATCGAGAGTACTTCGGCAAAGGAGTTAGAAAATACGCCTACGATGCGCTAGGACCTGAGGCAGGGATACGCCCTTGACATTGAAAAGTTCACATGAATCACGTTAAGTTATTTCCTATGAATTGTTGACTAACTTGGTTTACTTTGGACAGGGAAGGCCGGACGGTAAGTATGGGTAAGTCATGCATGTATTTCCATGCAACACATTGAATTTGGCAACACGAGATAGGTTATGAAATATGCATGAAACGGATCCTAAGGCAAGATTAGAAAGATAATGAATGATAGACGGTGTACGAAAGTAAATAGAACGTGTTTGGTAATGATAGCATTGTGGGCGAGCTAGCCTCCCCACCAGTGCATAATAATGTACTGATAACCCCACAGTCTGTTTGCAGGATGCAGGAGACGTCATCGGGTACGGAGCTTCCCTCGAACGTGCTAAGGCGCGGAGCTATCTCTGGAGCCTTGGAGCGTTACAAGGAGCTGGAGCACCATATACAGGACATAATGTATCGGAACATCGCCATGAATCATTCCATGTTGTAAGCCACTTGGCACGCCTTTTATGTTCCAGAGAGAGAGCTTGAGCGATTTGTAATATCGGTCTAGCGCCGCTTGTAAACTTCTTGAATATCAATAAAGAGTTGAATTCGCTTCAATTTGTGTTCATCTACTTTCCGCTACAAACGGGGACACTCTGTGCGACTCTGTGGCCTAGCTCAAATTGGCCGTTTCTGGACATAGCCTTGCACGGGCGCAACCTAGGCCCGTGCGGCATCATGCCTTAGCGAGGACGATCGCTCCTGCGGGAGCGGGGTGTGACAGATTGGTATCAGAGCACGGCTTTACGTCTTTGGACTTCACGTCGATTTCTCAGTTTTGAAAGCTCGTCGTTGGAAAAAGAAGTGTACGCTCTCTCTCATTGTGCCTTGGGATGTTCCATATAATAAGTCTAATACTTTCAAAAGCTCGTACAAGTACTCGGTTGAACGGGATCGATAGACGAAGGCCTTTGTGCCAAACCATGACAGACTTAAGTCGGAAGAAAACTAAAATGCTAGAAGTTAGCAAACGCAAGGCGTGCTTGAATAACCTTACGCTGACAATGGCGAACGAGTACACGAGACCAAAGTATAGTTCGAACGGGATGGTTATGCACGTAGCCTTTTGGCTAAGTTGTGCGGAGTATCGCGCACCAAGACTTCTGGTGCAAATGAGTTGCGAGCGAGATTGATTATCGCTCGAACGAGAATAAGTGAGCGTGCAAACTCGAATATAGTCTGCACGGGATAGCTATGCACACGGCCTTTTGGTTATATTGTGCCGCGTGTTGTGCACCTCGACTTTTGGTGCAATCGAGTTGCGAGCGATATCATGTACCGCTCGGTCGAAAACGAAGCTACACTTAGAGTGTATATCGATAGGAACGCTATCAAACTAACGCTTAGGCGTGCATGGAAGATTGATTTAGATTTTGAGGAATGGGCGAACGCGCGATTGAAGATATCGAAAGGGAATCGAATGATCATTGAGGATTTGCAGAATGACTTGACCCTGAGTGGTGTATGTGATAGCTTCAGAAAAGAATAAGAACGAGTGTCGACGATTAGTCGAGTGGCTCGAACCCTGAGTGGTGTATGGACGTTATAGAAATTGTTCGAATGAGACTAAAGGATTTACGGATAGAACGAGTAGGTCGGCAAGCGATGATATCGCACAAAGCCTTAGAACGAGTAACGCTTAGTTGGTTTTGACTTCGATAGTCTCAAACGAGATATCGTTCGGACAAATTAAGAATGCGTAGTGCGAATTACGAAACGATTGAATAGAGATCAGAACGATAAAACGAATGGAGGTCTTGGTCGAGGAAACATAGAAGATCGTGCATGCGATTTTGAATTTAGTCGAAGATATTGAAACTTGAGTTAAGGTGAAATACGCATGGACGAGATCGAAGATAGCACGATCGGAAGATAGCGTGCGGTTTGGAGATACGAGAATGACTAAGGATTTGGAATAGATGTTGCTCGATGAAGAGTTAGCACGCGACAATGTGAATTGAGAAAATTAAGTTGCACGACTTGGAATTCGTTGCAAAAGGAAGATCGTCAGGTTATGTACATCATCGATGGTATTGAGACGTATCAAAGATCGATGTACGATAACTCGGGGGTACTCTGATTCGACGAAGGATGATCGTGTTAGAAGCCAATGTGTTAAAGGATGCTATATTGGGGATTGACTTGATTGTTCAATGACAACCACAACGACAACGATCTTGTCTTGCGCGAGCGCAACTCCAGTCTCGCACATGCGTCACGTTGGATTTGGGACGATCATTCCGCGTGAGCGTTGGCATGGTGATTCATGTCCAGCGGGAATGATCGAACTCGAAATACCTTGACATGGCAATTTTGATTGCTTCGACTTGTGGTTTGAAGCGAAGATAAATTCGAGGATTGTTAGGACTTGCGATTGAATAATAAGAAAACTTGAGGATTGAGTAGACCCAATCCGCGTATCGAAAACGAGTAAGTCTAGATTCAACGCAAGAGTTACGTCCCGATGAGGACGATTATTCTGCGGGAACGTTGACGTGGTGATTCATGTCCGTCGTGGATAATCAGACTTACGTGAGATCGGGACACGACATATTGCAAGGCTAGACGACCTTATGATCGACTACGTGAATTGGATAGAATGGATAGGTAGATTGTATCAAACACACTTGAAGAGATAGACTGTAAAAATTGTTAGTACGGACACACGATAATAACATGTCAAGGATTAGATTGAGGACAACCTATCGTAGGATGACATTCCTAACGAGCTCGAACTTGAAAACGGAGAATGTGTTGATACGAATAGGGTGAACACTGCTTGATGTTTAGAAATTTGAGCGAAACGAACTTGGGTAGAAACTCCCGTACGAACGAACAAAATGGTTTGACCATAGGATTGGGGCGAGCGTCGTGCAATCACTTTGCACGAGGAACCATCAACTTTTCTTGTAACTAGGACCTGGTGAGATGACCTAGCGGATAGGCGGATGACCCTATGCCGAGTGATTGAACCTGTGTGGTTTACGGTATCGTCTGGACGGACGATAGACTTGGGGCAGCAAGACTTAGAGTAGGACGGGGAACAGGGAGTTTGCGTGAACGACGATGAGATTGGCCCCAAATAAAGCGAATGATAGGAATGGACGACGCGCAAGTAAAGTTGGGATAACAAATTGAATCATTGATAGGAAGACGGACTCGATGATAGTACAATACTTGGTCTTGAATCGGATGAAAGTTACTCAGACTTGGCCGACCCCGCTAAGAAGAAATCGTACTGATTTCGTGGACAAGAACGCTTGAGAAGCGAATCGGGTCATCTCGATGACCGAGATAAACGATAATGAGATGCACACGAGTTTGATTTTAAATCGAAGTTAGCAAAACGATCGGCAAATCAAAACTATCACAAGTAGCTTGTCCGACTTCGCTAATCGCTAAGCTTGGTTAAAATGTACGTATTCGGGGGACGCCTTGGATACGTGCACGATCCAAACTTAGCGATATGATAAACTCGAATGCAGCTGCAAGTGGGTGTTGCGATGCGCATGAACGAATGAGTGAGTTTGCCTCAGCCTACGACTCTCGAGTTTGATAAATTACAACGCACCCTGTACGACCGTTTCAGTCCCATGATACGTCAAAATAACAACCAAGTCGAAGAAACACTTGAATTGAATAAGTGCCATCAACTCTAAAATGAATGAAAAGTTATTCAATAAAATCGACCAAACGTATGCGACACGGAACTTGAAAAGGTATCGAGTATAGTTCGGTGCCATAGAACGATAGAGCCGTCCGATAGGAATTGTCTAAGAAATACGACGACACGAGTTAAGGAATGGTAGGATGACCTGCACTCAGAAAGTCTCGAGGACGAGACTTGTTTTGAGTGGTGTATTATGTAATGATCCGCTCCACCCTAGCGGAACGCCATTCAAACGGCAAGTGCAACGACTCAAACGAGTCGTCGACCCAAAGAATTGGCATTGACCTGATGAAGAATCGATATAAGGCTTACATTGGCCCGTCAAGATGAATCCAGACTTAGACTTTCAAAGGCGCGCTCGGAGTATCGCTCGGCCGATGCGAACATCGCTAAGGTGGGTGGCTCCGATGAACCCGTCTTTGCTTAGCCTAGACACATAACAATACGGACACTATTGCTAGAATCGCTAGGCGATAACACCGTAAATGCTAATAAATGACTCAACGCACCTAGCTAAGGAAATAATCCCATCTTGTATGCTTGTATAGAATATGGAAAGGAACATGAAAAATGTGAGAACTCTCGCACCGTACTCCGCACTCGTGCTAAGGCACAAGATTTCGTTCAAGTCCCTTATGCGTTCAAACAATGAAACAATGAATGGTTTACAACAATGAAACGGAAGACTATCGATATAGTCGTTCCGAGTAGAGTATAGCAACATTGAAAGACTTCGGGACCGATGGGTCGCCAAGGCGACTCCCGCACGGTGTAGGCCTTAAAAATGAACAATCACGCTGAGTTGATCAGAACAAGGTCAAAAAGTCACGCTGTGTTGATCAGAACAATATTAAAAAAGTCACGCTGGGAGACAGCTCATCATTTGTCAGAGTATCATCATGACTGATAGCACGACAGTCAAGGAATGTCTTCTCGTATGCCACGTATGCACAGAACTCTAGAGATCACAGCCGACTATTGCGTGACTTTCGAAATCTTCTTCAGCAAGACTCAGCCTTCGTCAAGTTGGCGTACCAAAAGAGCTTCTTATCATTTAATGTGACTGACAAAAGCAATCACTGTCAGAGATTTTGTGTCAGTCGAGGCACGTCGAATCAAGATAGCTGGCAGTCTTGCCTCAATCGTGCGTGGATTTTGAGCCTTCTGGCTCAAGCCTGCGTGTATTTTGAACCTATATGTTACTTCCTCAAGTCTGCGTGTATTTTGAGCTTTCTGTCTCAAGTCTGCGTGGATTTTGAAGCTTTTTGCCCCAAGTCTGCGTGGATTTTGAAGCTTTTTGCCCCAAGTCTGCGTGGATCATGAAGCTTCTTGTCCCAAGTTTGCGTGGATTTTGAAGCTTTCTGCCCCGAGTCTGCGTGGATTTCGTCTTCAACAAGTCTGCGTGGATTTCATCAAATTAGAGTACGTGGCAGCCATGCCACTGATCTCTCGCCTGCGTGTCCTGTAACTTGCACACGACTCATGCATGATTGCCATGTGTCCAACAGTTACAGGCCACGTCCAGTAACTGCTCACAACCTTACGTATGTTAAATCCTGCGTGATTTTCAACTAGGCACAGGTTGTGAAGACAGTTATCTTTTAAGTTATTTTTGACTCTATAAATAGAGTTCTTTTTCTCATTCATTGTACAGATACATAGTTATCTAACTTACTGTCAAAATTTTGAGAGCTTTTCTTCTTCGCATAGTCCAAGGGATAAAGCGATCGTCTTCTAGATCGGATTCCTACAGTTGTAATTTTCCCAGATACACAATAAATAAAGTAAATTTATTTATAGAAAACAAATTGGCGACTCTGCTGGGGAAAACCATCTCCTCTTCCGAGATGGCAACAACTCAATGCGACACTTCGTCAATTGGCTCGACGAAGAAGGTGATGACGATCCAATTCGATCAACTCGCCTACGAAGAAATGCAGTGGGCTAAGAGTGGCAAGCCCACTTCAGCCTCCATCATCACTGCCAAGTCGAAGGGACACTCTATCTATGTCCCTAAGATTCAGTTAGCAGCCAATGGTGAAGTCTCTGCCACAGTGTCTACTCCTAACACTGGCAAAGACTCTACTGCAAGCTCGCACACTCTTGTGCGCTCGAAGATGACAGCATTCAAAAGTCATGCTGACAGTACTGGCTCCTTAGCCAAGTCTGTTCCAGCGTGCAATCTCACATCCAAAAGTCACGCTGACAGTATTGGCTCCTTAGCCAAATCTGTTCTAGCGTGCAAATTCAATCCCAAAAGTCACGCTGACAGTATTGGCTCCTTAGCCAAATCTGTTCCAGCGTGCAAATTCAATCCCAAAAGTCACGCTGACAATACTGGCTCTTTAGCCAAATCTGTTCCAGCGTGTATTTCCAAAGTCAAAAATCATACTGACAGCACTGGCTCTTTAGCCAAATCTGTTCCAGCGTGTAATTCTAAAATCAAAAGTCACGCTGACAGTACTGGCTCTTTAGCTAAATCTGTTTCAGCGTGTACATCATCTAAGAAGAATAGCTCTTTAGCTATCTCTTCCTCTTTGCCAAGTTCTACTAGAACTGGGGGTGGTCTTCCACACAAAGTCCCTTCGAAAAGAGATAACTCTTTAGTTGTTTCTTCTGCTCCTGTAGTTTTTACTTCAGGAACAGCTTTGACTGACAATTTTGTTAGTCAAAGAAAAGAAGATGGTCTTTTGACTACTCTTCCTTTTGGACATTCTATGTCTCAAAACTTGAATAAGTCTAAGAAGAAACATTCTGTAATGTCTTCTTTTACGACTTCTTTAAATTGGGCACAGAATTTGTCTATGAAAGAGGGTCTGTTACCAACTCCTAATCAAGGGGGTGGTTTAACTCTTCCTTCTCTGCAAATATCCAGATCAATGGAAGGAAAACTCCAAGTTTCCAAAACCAATGTGTTACCTCAAACTGATTTAAGAACAAAACTTAATCAAATCCGTTTGGGAAACACTTCTGGTGTTAAGAAAACACATCAATCGAAAATGAAAATAAAAGATCCGGATGCAGAGTATGCTAAAAATTATGTGGCTCATATTAATCACTCCCTATATAATCAAGAGCCATCAAGACCCAGGAACAAGAAATATACTCCTAAAAATACACAAGGAGTATTCTCTGATGTACCTCAATCTTCACAAACAGATTTACGAGAACACCTTCAACAGAAAAGAAGGAGTAATTATGTGACAATGGACCATGCTGAATGTGACTTCCAGCCAAAAGTCATAATTCAATGCAGATGTCAATCAATGGTTCAAGACTATATTGATCATGAATGTGACTTCCAGCCGAGAGTTACAATGCAATGCAGATGTCAAAATAAACGACAATCTGCCTTCAATCGGATTCAGTGTGAACCTATGCCTGATGAAGATGAGCCTTTGTTTGCTTCAGTCAACATGACCTCTCGGAATACTGGGGGTAGAGCTGATAGTCCAGATGGAGTATATAGAGGCACAAGAGCAAGAGTCCTGGTCTCTAGTCAAAGAACTTTGATCTCTGAAGATGATTCTGAATTCCTTGGAGAATCTAACTTCCCACATCTTCCTACTGGGGGTAGTTCTCCTATAATTGACTTTGATGCACAAAGCAATGATTCAGAACAAACAACATCCACCAGTTCATCAATAATCCCTCGTACAGTTACGACTTACATGGTTGATGGGAATACTGATGAACCTTCTTCTTCCTTGACTCCTCAAGAACAAAGGATTGCTTCTTTGGAACAACAAATGAAGTCTATGGCTGATACTATGAAGTCGATGTATGAACTCATGGCAACTCAGATGCAAAATCGACAGACTGTACCAGATGCCATACCAATTGACACTGGTATGAGTCTACTACAAGTTCCTCCAGCAGTACAATCCAATACTCCTGGACCAGCTCAACCAAATCCTAGTCTCTCTGGAGCTGGGGGTAGTGCTTATAACGTTGTTCCTCCTCCCAACTATTCTCTACAAGCTACAACTCCACAATATTTCGGAGTTGTCTCTGAAGAATTGAAGAATCTCAAAACTCAATTCGAGGCATTCAAACAGAAAGATGGTTTACAAAGGTTAGGCATCAAGCAACCTTATCCGATAGAATGGAAGCAAGTATCGTATCCTCCTAAATACAAGCCTCCTACTATCTCATTCTATGATGGAACCACTTCTCCAAGTCAGTTTATTAATCACTTTGAAGTGATGACTGATCAATTGCAACCAAGCGACGTCCTCCTTACTCGGGTGTTTGTTGGATGTCTCAAGGGAACGGCTTATGAATGGTATAGAAGTCTCCCAGATGGGTGCATTACCTCATTTGCCGGTTTCAAACAGATGTTTCTTGAAAGGTTCTATGAAGGGCTCAATGACATGACTATGTCTGCTCTTATTAGAATCATGCAGAAAAATAATAAAACTACAGAAGATTTCATTGAACGATTTCGAAGAGAAGCTCTGAAGATGCCTCTTGGAACTCCTGATGCTGTCACCATTGACACATACAAATCAAACTTGTTGCCAATCATCAGCATGTGGACAGGATCTACCCAATTTCAAGACTGGCCTTCTTTCATAGTCAGTGCCAAGGCCGCAGAAATTAGTGCTGAAACCTTCAAAGGTTTAGGAGTGCAGATGACTCTCAAAGAAACAGGTTAAGGTACTAACAATAATGCTAAAAACAATGCTCGCAAGGGAAAAGAAACTATTGAAGTTAATCTTCAGAGTAAAGATGCATCAACTGTTCAAACTTCTCCTACCTCTACAACTCGACAACCAAGAACACCTCGCCCCAAAGAAGAGTACTCTTTCGATGACGACGATGTCCTTGGTATCTTTGAATGTCTGCTGAAAGGTAATAAAATACAATTACCTAAAATCAAGAAACCTGATAAAGCTGGGAAGACAGATCATCCTAAATACTGTCCATACCACAGAATGTTGGGTCACACAATTCGTACATGTTATGTACTGAAAGGAAAGATCCAAGAAATGATTAAATCTGGAGCTATCTCCCTTACTCCAAAAGAGAAGACCGTCACCTCCAACGTCGTCTCTATGCAATTCGGAGATTTCCCTCCTCAACTCCTTAAAAGTGGGATCATTCCTATTCCCAAGGTAACTCTTGAGATAGTGAATATTCCTCCTCCACAATCTGAAGGATTAGTGCCAATCACTTTGGAAACAGGAGAAATCATGTGGATTCATCCTGATCTAGTGGCAGATTTTGACTCTCCTCCTCTTCAAAAGACTACATCTCGAAAGTCCAAGAAGGCTGGAAAGATTAAGTCATGTCATATGACTTCTCTTGGATCTACCTCTGACACAGAGCCAAAAGAGAAGGAAGAAGCACTTGCTACTCGAACAGGGAAACCTTATCTAAAGGATTATTCCAAGAATCCTGAGGATACTCCTGATATCCCTCCAGCTGATAAAGATGCTCCTAATGTTCCTCCTGAAGAAGAATCATCCACTGCACCTGTTCCTTCAACTACACCGGTTGAACCTATTTCTTCCAAGCCTACAGCTCTTGAGAAAGGCAAACAACAGGCTCGGTTTGATAAACCAATCAAGAAGTCCCCTTCTCTTGGGCTTCAGAAGCCTTATAATTTCGACATTCTAGCTCAACTTGCTAATACTCCAGCTAGAATGTCCCTCTTTGAACTTCTACGTCTTTCTAAAGAGACTCGGAAGACGTTAAGTGAAGCACTTCTTCAAGCCGACTCTTGTCTTGCACAATTGAAGAAGCCAGATGCAGAACCTGCCACTTGCTTACATTACAACAGTGTATTGGAGATTATCCCAAATATCACCTTTACACAAGACGACATGCTATTGGAGGATAATCGACATGATCGGCCTCTCTACTACACTGGTTATATCGATACAATGAAGATAGATCGTATCCTCATTGATCCAGGGTCTGCTATAAGTATAATGCCAAAGAGTCTGTTGGATGAACTAAAAATTCCTCTTCACAAGCTCTCCAAGACGGTTACTACTATCCTGGGATTCAATCAAAGCCGAAGCGAGCCTTTGGGAAAGATTCATCTGAAGCTTCAGATAGGTGATTTCAGATCCAAAGTCACTTTCTATGTGATCGAGATCGTGGGATCCTACAATCTTCTTCTTGGGAGGCCCTTTCTTCATGAAAATAATGTGGTGTCTTCTACTCTTCATCAGTGTTTTAAGTACATTGATAACAATGGAAGAGTACAAAAAGAAGTTACTGATATAAATCCCTTCCATGGGGTCGAAGCTTATTTCAATGATTCCCGAATGTACAAAGAAGAGTATACAAGGGTGATACAAGCTATGGAGAAAGAGGATTCACAAAGTGAGACTTTAATAATCCCTGTTAAAGGTCGAACTACTCAGCAACAATCTCCCAAATCCTCCGGAGAAGGTTCTTTCATCATTCCGGTGAGTGGACGGATCTCTCCATTACCTCAGTCGTCTGCTCAAGATACAACGATCATCCCTGTTAGTGGGCGTACTACAGTTCCTGTATCTTCACAGGATACTCTGCTAATTCCAGTTGGAGGGCGGATTACTCTTCCATCTCAAGCTTCAAGGGAGCTCACCTCTTCTGAGCCATTTGTTATCGATCTTAATCGAAACAAAGCTTCTTCTCGTTCTTCTTCTTCCCCTTTAGTCATTGACTTGGCTAAGATCTCTAAGGCTCAGCCTTCTCCTAATGTAAATATTGCTGCTTTTACATTTAATGAAAAGTCTCCATCTTTGCAGTACGCTGATGTGTGTAATTATGTTCATAGTTATTTACATTTGTTAGATGACTTGAGCACAATAACCATAGGAGTTATACAGACTGTTCATACAGATGTATCCCTAGAACCTGTACAATCTTCATACTTTCTAGTTTCCAGCAGAAAGCCAGGAGACATTCCAATATTCTTTTACAAAGGGCCCCAAAGTCCTTCTGATTTAGAAGATGATGACAAGAATGATGATACTGGAAGATTACAACTACGTCGTTATAGTCAGCAATCTAAAGATATCATTAAAAATATGGGCTATGACTTCAGGACTGGCCTCAATAATGGCAAAGGAAGAAAAATGCCTGTCCGGATTCCTCCTCTGAAATATGGAAGGACAAAATGCGGATTGGGCTATATTGCTCCTACTCCTTTTATCAATATTATCCATGAAGATCCCGAGTCTGATGAAGATAAGAGATCTGATTCTTCTAGTACCACTTCTTGGGATTCCGGTACGAGTATCGGTGATTTCTACTGCAACATTCTGTCTTCCAACATGGTTTCTATTGACTGTTCTGAAGAAAGTGATGAAGACGAAGAAGAATTTGAAATTTCACCTGAATCAGAACAATGGGCCCAAAGGTTAGATAATCAATGGGAGTTCCATTTCGAGCAAAAAGAACCTCCGACTGAAGATAAACTTGTTCAAATAGATGTTGGTGAAGAGGGATCCCCCAAACCAATATTCATCAGTGAAAGTCTTTCAGAAACTGATAAGCAAGACATGATTAAACTCATTCGTGATTACATCGATGTCTTCACTTGGAGTTATGAAGATATGCCAGGACTTGATCCACAAATCGCAACTCACAAGCTCAATATCTTGCCGAATGCTAAACCGGTCAAACAACAACAGCGACGATTTCGTCCAGACATTATGGATGCAATTGAAGCTGAAGTCAATAAACTCATGGCCTCCGGGTTTATTAGAGAGGAACAACATCCCGATTTGGTGGCTAACATAGTTCCTGTTCTTAAAAAGACTGGTAAGATCAGAGTTTGCATAGACTTTTGCGACCTCAATGCGGCATGTCCTAAAGACGAATTCCCTCTACCAATCACTGATGTCATGATCGATAATACCTGTGGATTTGAACGGATGTCATTCATGGACGGGTATTCTGGATATAATCAGATTAAAATGTTTCCAGACGACGAGAAACACACTTCTTTCAGAACGCCGATCGATACATACTGTTATACAGTGATGCCATTCGGTCTCAAGAATGCAGGAGCAACTTATCAACGAGCTATGAGCATTATATTCTGTGAACATTTGCGGAAAACAGTCGAATGCTACGTTGATGATATTGCAGTCAAAAGTCGACAAAAAGAGGATCACATCCAAGATTTGAAGACTATTTTTGATCTAATGCGTAAGCATCAGTTAAAGATGAACCCTACTAAGTCCTTCTTAGGTGTCTCTAGTGTAAATTTCTTAGTTTCGTCATTACCTCTAAAGGTATACACGTGGATCCCGAGAAGATCAAAGCCATCCAAGAGATGCGTCCTCCACGCACCTTAAAAGAGCTACGAGGATTTCAAGGAAGGATCGCTTATATCAGGAGATTCATCTCTAATCTTTCAGAACGCTGCAGACCATTCAATAAACTCATGAAGAAAGGTGTTTCTTTCGTCTGGAGTGATGAATGTCAGAAAGCATTCGATGATATAAAACAATATCTGATGAGCCCGCCAGTATTGGTACCTCCCGTCTCAGGAATACCATTCCTTCTGTATACCCGAGCAATGAGTCATTCACTGGGTGCATTGCTTGCTCAAAAGAATAAAAATGGTCATGAACAAGCCATTTACTATCTCAGTCGAACTATGACCGGAGCTGAACCTCGATATTCACCGGTCGAAAAAGAATGTCTAGCCTTGATGTTCGCTGTCCAAAAGACACGTCATTATATCATTGGCCAGACTATTCATGTCATTTCTAAGATCAATCCTATACGGGTCATGATGAAGAAACCTAGTGTTTTGAATTCTCGATTGGCTAATTGGGGAATCCTACTTGCTCAATATGATATGCACTATATTCCTCAGAAGTCAGTCAAAGGACAAGCTTTAGCCAATTTTCTGGCTGCTCATTCAATTCCAGAAGATTCAAAACTCTATGATTAAATCCCAGATGAAGTTCTAGATTCAAACCAAATTGCTGAAGAAGATCTTACTTGGCGTCTATTCTTTGATGGAGCTTCAAGAATGGGTCCTAATGGAGACATCGTCGCTGGAGTTGGAATTGTTCTTGTATCGCCAGAAGGTCTTGCTATCCAACGAGCTTATTCTCTTGATCAACCATGTTCAAACAATGTAGCTGAGTACAATGCATTGCTCATTGGTCTTCAACTCGCTAAACATCTGAATATTCAACATTTGGAGGCATACGGAGACTCTAAACTCATTGTCAATCAGATAAGGGGTACTTATGAAGTTCGCCATCAAGATCTGGTTCCTTATCATAGATCAGCTATATCTATGGCTTCTTCGTTTGAAGAATTCTTTATTGAACATGTTAGGCGAACATGTAACACAGAAGCTGATGCTCTAGCTAATCTTGCGGCGGTGTTGGCTATTCCGATTAGACGGCAACAAATAATTGTTGTTCGCAATCGAGAATTGTTTCATCTCGAAAACAATCTGACTCTAGGACTTCCAATTGACATTGAAAAATCAACGTCTCATGACGTCAACACAACAAGAGGATTTGGATTTAGTCGTAAATCTTTATCATCTTCATCTGATTCTAGCATGGAATTCATCTTCAGTAATTCAACTGAGACTCAGAATACAGATAAAGATTGGAGACTTCCTTTCTTAGATTTCGTATTGTATGATATTCTTTCGGATGATCCGAGTGAGGCAGCATCTATCAGACGACGATCACTCAGATTCTATTACAATTATACTACAAAAACCTTATATCGTCGAGCTTATAACGGTCTACTTCTTCGATGTGTTGTCGGTGATGAGGCTCAGCAGATCATTCGCGAAGCACATGATAGAATTTGCGGAGCACATCAACCTGGCCCAAAACTTCAGGACCGTATTCGACGTATGGGTTATTATTGGCCCACTATGGTATCAGACGCCATCGAATATGCAAAGAAGTGTAAAGCTTGTCAAATCCATGCAGATTTTATTTATCAACCTTCGGAATTTCTACATCCGACGGCAGCATCATGGCCCTTCGAAGCTTGGGGCATGGACATTATCGGTCCGATCAATCCGCCGTCATCCAAAGGTTATCGGTTTATTCTCGCAATAACCGATTACTTTTCCAAATGGTCTGAAGCCATTCCTTTATCTGAAGTTAAAACATCCAATGTCATCAGCTTTATTAAGCATCATGTCATCTACAGATTTGGTGTTCCTCGACGCATTATTCATGATAATGGACCATAGTTCGTCAGTCAGAAGTTTACTCGATTCTGTGACGATCACCGGATTAATAATGTGGCTTCTACCGCGTATAATCCGGCAGCTAACGGATTAGCAGAAGCTTTCAACAAGACCATCATCAAACTCCTAAAGAAGTTTGTCTCTACTAACAAACGTAATTGGAGTGAGAAGCTCGGTGAATGCTTGTGGGCCTACCGTACTACAGTTCGTAATGCTACTAAATGTACACCCTTCTCTCTGGTGTATGGTTGCGAAGCTGTTCTTCCATTAGAGATTCAAATTCCTTCTTTAAGGATAGCAATCGCTAATGAACTCACTGCCGAAAATAATGATCGTCTTCGACTTCAGGAATTAGAAGTTCTGGATGAAAAGCGATTATCTGCTCAACAGAATATTGAATTCTATCAAGCTAGAATCTCAAGAGCTTTTAATAAGAAAGTCAGAGTTCGAGCGTATCAAAAAGGAGAAATTGTTCTAACAGTCAGACGTCCTATGACTATGACTCATATGAGCAAGGGCAAATTTGACGCAAAATGGGAAGGTCCCTATATCGTAAGCAGAGTTTTCTCAAATGGAGCTTATCAACTCTCAGAACTGGATGGCCGAAAAGTTATGATGCCTATTAATGGCAAATTCCTTAAAAAATATTATATATAAATGTAAATGCTTGTAATCATCAGACAAGTTTATGTTTAGAAATAAAATTTTTATTTTTTATCATGAATGATGGTACATGATATTAAGGAAGATCACTATCATCCTTCTCTACATTTGGACGTGGGCCACTGTCGTCCTTCTCGAAAATGCGATCAGCAAAAGAACTGAGGACCTCCTTGCTGGAACCCATGAGGAACTTACAAGCGGCCATCCTCATGGCTTCTGTAATGCCTGTGGTTCGTATTACGTATTTTTGGAATACGTGTACGTATTTTATTCTGTATTGCATGATTCCTTGTTTAGCTTGCATCTTGGCTTAGTTATTTCTTGGCTTGGTTCGGCTTGGCTCGGTTTTTTTTGGTTCAATATGAACCAATGTGAACCCCTACCTACCACCACCATTGTATTTATTAATCCATTCTCTCTATTCTCTCTCTTCATTAATCTTCTTCTTCCCCATTACTTCCTTACCTACCAGAGAGAGAAGAGAGAGGTCTAGGCAAGTGCAACTTGCTTCATGGAGGAACTCTGATTTTATTGCTCCATTCTCTTCTTTACTACATTATAAAACACTTTAGTACTTGGCTTTTCTAATTTCCATGGCTAGATTCTTGTAGATCTAAGTTTGCATTATTTTTGGATTTCGTGGGTTTTGATCTACTAAATCTTGTTATTTTCGAGTTTTGACGGTTCCATGTTGTAGAGAATTTCGTTCTACCCCATTTTGACCTATGAAAGTTCGGATTTAGGCTCCGGATGATGGAGTTATGGAGCTTGAGGACTTGGCTCTCATGGTGTTCTTCTTCTCTGAAATTTTGGAGAAGATGAACAGCGCTTGACTTGACCGCATGAATATTCATGCGGCAAGTGTTCTATCCAGCCGCATGATTGGAAGTTCTTGAGCCGCATGAGAGTCGGACTCACTTAGCCGCATAACTCGCTCAATTTCCAGCCGCATAAGTTCTGAACTCTGTAGCCGCATGCGTCATTCCCGCTGGCCGCATAGGCATTACTCCCCGCAGCCGCATGAGTACTCTTCCCTTCTGAGCCGTATATGGTTTCCCTCCCCCGCAGCCGCATGGGTTGCTTCTTCTCGAGCCGCATAGAACCACACTTCCCCCCCCCCGGCCGCATGTACCTGATTGGCCAGCTAGCCGCATAAGACCTATTCCCCCAGCCGTATGAGTTTCCTATCTTCCTGACCGCATGCGCCCCCTTGTCTTAGCCGCATGGGATCCAGTGACCCTGGCCGTATGCGCTCTCCTAATTGGGCCACATGAGTCTACCCTTTCCTGACCGCATATGACTTAGCCGCATGACTCTTCTATAGCCCTGAATATTGATATTTTATTAGATATTTTATGTCCATTTTATATCCTTACGCCTTTTGTCATGAACTTGATAATCATGGATTTGTTTAATATGTTTGAAAATGATACCTGAGCATGACACGATAGTGGCCCGTAGTGGTGCACTTTTGACAAGTAAACCTGACATGACCTGATAGTGGCCCGTCGTGGCACACTCCTGACAAGTACACCTGACATGATATCTTGAACAGCTGTTACGACGGCTACCTGACATGACATGACCTGACAAGAATGAACATCCTGGACACCGTGGGCGATTGTGCTTGTACAAATAATCCAGTCCTGTCTTGCATCATGTCTAGGAGGGGACTCCTGAGTACCACGGTCAGGAGTACCTATTGAAATGGACTAAGGTTAATAACTAGATTAACACATTAGTCATGAAGAGATTTCCCAGCTACAGGCAATCCCGTTACCTGGGCGCGCCTGGGATCTGTAGCCTGCCGTCGAGTAGGGCACATTTCCAGCACACTGTCATGTGTTGCACCCTTCAAGCTACCTAAGGGTACATACGTTTCCTGGACGGTGTACCCACCTGAATTCAACCCCTAATTTCGACCTGGGTAACCTGGATGGTCTGAAGGACTTGTGGCTGTGGAATAATCTCACTGCATTTTGCTAGTAATTAGGCCTGTGATAACCCTAGTTAGTTAAAGTATCAAGCCGTAATTCTTGCTTGGCCGTGAATGATTGGATGGAGTTTAACCAGTCTATTCTTGTCCTGATCCTGCTCCAGATTGCTATATGACCTGAATGCCTGTATTTATTTTACCGATAAATGGTGAGAATTCCAATTTCTGTTCAGACGAAGGGTTACAACCCCGGTCCTTGTTTGGTTTACGGGTTGTAACCTGGTTATCTGAATAGTTCCATGATTATCTCGTCGTATATCATCCTGATGTATTTTCTTTATTTCCAGTTCTTACTTTATTTATACTCTTGTGCTGATTGCTGGTTTTAGTTCCTAAGTGAAGCCTCCTTTGTGGCACTTGCTCTTTCTGGGGTCTGACCCAGCTGGTTTTGTGTGGCCAAATTTCGGAGCAGCTCCAGAGGATCTACCGACCTTCCAGCCAGATGGTGGCTACTAGACGGAACCCTGGCAATGAGTGGGTTTATTTTTGATCTCCCACTTTATTGTAAAAATATTCTTTTGAGCCGTTTAGCAGACGAGCACCTGTTTAGCTCGATTGCACTTTACTTACTGTCTGCCTACGGGCTGTAACATGATTGACAGATCCTAGGGTTGATCATGTATAACTAAACTCATGCTAGTCCTCATATTTTGTAACGACTAGCTTCATGATCAGCTGAATATGTAATATTTGGGACGCCTTATTATTGTATATTTAATGATCATACATCTTGTAACATTTACTTACTTGCTTGTAATTGAGACACTAGGCTTGTTCATGACCATAGGAGACTGTTGGCTTGTAGTAAACCCTCATGTATCTAGACAGCCGTGACCGTATAGCGATATGGAATCCATTTCAATATACGTAGCTGGCTATGTCTGCCCCCGCTCTTCAGTATTCTGGTTCTGGGGCGTGACATGGTTTAAGTGGTGGCCCATGCAGGTCTTGTAAATCAAGATATGTGAGGGTTTACCGAATAGATGTCTCAATCAGTATTCGTCCTTGATCTCTGCTCGTATCTTCTGAATCCCTGGATTCTTGTCCTGATCATGTGCTTGTATCGTTGATCTGTCCTGGTCCTTCCTTATTGTTCCCTATGTCGTCTTCTTCAGCGGCATTGTTCGTGGTCCTACCGATCAGCAAGACGGAGCACCTCCTGCGGACCAGCAGCAACCCGGAGATCAAGCCCAGCATTCCGGAGTAGCCTCCAGAGTCGTGCCTTCTGATGGAGAGCCACCAGTCCAGCCAGTCCAGCCTGTCGAGCATGATGATGGCACATTAGTAGGACTCGTCAGGACCTTGATAGCTTCCCAAGATCGTCGTGGAGATGCCTTGCAACAAGCAGTGGCGGATGCTTTGACCAGAGGAGGTCATCAGGGTAACAGCGCGGCCAACAGCTTCAAGCGCTTGAACCCTCCATTATTCGACGGTAGTGAAGATGCTATCGCAGCAGATGCTTGGCTTCAGGATACAGAGGTGGTCCTCGAAGCAGCCAGGACTCCAAAGGACGAGAAGGTGGCAGTTGTGCGCCTGCAGTTGTTAGATCTTGCCCGCAGCTGGTGGGCAGCTCAGGCCGTTGGATTACCAGCACCTATTGTTTGGGCGGTGTTCAGAGAGAGATTCCAGACCAAGTATTTCGATGCCGTGGCTCGGTATGATCTACAGACGAGGTTTACCAATCTGAAGCAAGGAGGCAGGACGATCGACGGATATGCGGCCGAGTTTTCCAGACTCAGTCGGTTTGCTCCCACCTTGGTGGCAACCGAGTATGATAGAGCCCAGCGGTTCCAGCAGGGGCTTCACCTGGAGATCTTATTGGCAGTCGAGCAGTTTGAGCATCAGACTTTTGATGCAGTCTTGAGAGCAGCCCGGAGGCATGAGTATACCTCCCAGAGGATTGTGGATAGGACCGGAGGTCGGAAGAGATCTCACGGCCAGATGAATCAGTCTTCAGCCCCAGCCCCGGCAGCCAGGGCTTTGACTATTGGAGCTCCAAGGCGAGCGGCCTCAGTGACGCTCGCCTCAGTGACGTCGGTTCAGCATTCCACTCCGACGCACCCTCAGCAGCAGAAGCAGTCTTCCACAGTGGGGTGTTCTCATTGTGGAAAGCCAGGCCATGTGGTAGCAGAGTATCGCAGGGCGCAGGAATTGTGTCTGGCTTGTGGAGCACCAGACCATAGGGTTGGATCCTGCCCGAATAGGGGTGGTTCATCATCGTCCAACCTTTCTAGCTCTTCGGTGAGAGGACCAGCACCGGTCCAGCAGCAGCAGCAGCAGCAGTATCCATTGCCGAGGCCCTTGCCGCCTCAGTCCCAGATGTTCCAGCAGCAGAACCTCCAGCAGCATGCACAAGCCCAAGCCTTGAGTCAGAATAGGCAGCAAGGATTTCAGCAGAGGGGACCGGCACCCCGAGGGCATGGTCAGGCTATGGTGATGACCGTGGAGGAAGGATTGGCACCAGGAGAGGTAGTGGCAGGTACTATTCTCGTCAACTCATTTCCAGCTTCAGCTTTATTTGATTCTGGTGCATCGCATTCTTTTATGTCTGCACGATTCGCGACACGGGTAGGATTGGAGCCCGAGTCATTATCAGTAAGGCTCAATATACTTACTGGTAACGGACTTGTGGGAGTAGATAGAGTGTTTTCCTCGTGTCGGATCGTAGTTAGCGGTAGAGAATTTCCCGCTAGATTGATAGAATTCCCGATGGCCGATTATGATGTGGTCTTAGGGATGGATTGGTTGAGGAACCAGTATGCTAGAATAGACTGCCACATTGGCAGGGTTGTTTTTAGCATTCCAGGTGAGCCAGAGTTTTCCTTTTTCCGAGGTGAAGTTGAGCCTTCTCCTCCGATATTGCGGATGGCAGTAGCAGCAGTGCAGTTGCCCAGGATAGTGGATGAGTTCCCAGATGTTTTCCCAGAAGAGCTACCAGGTATGCCTCCGAAGCGGGAGATCGAGTTCACTATAGACTTGATTCCCGGGACAGCTCCAGTGTCAGAGAGAGTCTACAGGATGGCGTCGTCAGAATTGGAGATCTTGTACAAGATGATTGAAGAACTTCGAGCCAAGGGATTCATTCGTGCTAGTGGATCGCCTTGGGGAGCCCCGATGCTTCTTGTGAAAAAGAAGGATGGTACGTCCAGGTTATGTGTTGATTATCGTACCTTGAACTCAGTGACAATCAAGAACAGATACCCTCTCCCGAGGATCGATGACTTGTTTGACCAACTCAAGGGAGCTTCAGTATTCTCGAAGATTGATTTGCGCTCAGGTTATCATCAGATCAGAGTCAGAGAGCAGGACATCCCGAAGACAGCTTTTAGATCGAGGTATGGGCATTGGGAGTTCCTTGTTATGCCCTTTGGAGCAACCAATGCGCCGGCAGTATTCATGGACCTCATGAATCGCATCTTCATGCCATACTTGGATCAGTTTGTGATTGTGTTCTTGGATGACATCCTGGTCTACAGCAAGAGTGATGCGGAGCATGAGCAGCATCTCCGTGTGGTTCTTCAGATTCTCAGGGAGCACCAGTTATATGCCAAGTTCAGTAAATGCGAGTTCTGGCTTGATCGCATTTCGTACTTGGGTCATATCATCACCAGAGGAGGAGTAGAAGTCGATCCCCAGAAGATTGTGGCTATTGAGTCGTGGCCGGTGCCCAGCACAGTTGTAGAAGTTCGTAGTTTCCTTGGATTGGCCGGCTATTACCGGCGGTTTGTATCAGATTTTGCTCGGATATCAGCGCCGTTGACCCAGTTGACTCGCAAGGATGCGCAGTTTGCTTGGACAGCAGAGTGTCAGAGTTCTTTTGAGCAGTTGAAGCGAGGCCTGATAACAGCTCCTATTCTCACGCTTCCAGATGGAACCGGAGGATTCTCAGTGTATTGTGATGCTTCAGGCAGAGGTTTAGGATGTGTTCTGATGCAGCATGGGAAGGTAATAGCTTATGCATCACGACAACTTCGTGATTATGAGAGAAATTACCCAACCCATGACTTGGAGCTGGCAGCAGTGGTGTTTGCACTTAAGTTGTGGAGGCACTACTTGTACGGAGACAGGGTAGAGATTTTCACCGACCACAAGAGCCTGAAGTATGTTTTCACCCAGAAGGATCTTAACATGCGTCAGAGAAGGTGGCTGGAGCTTCTTGTAGATTATGATGTCAACCTGCAGTATCATCCCGGGAAGGCCAATGTTGTTGCGGATGCATTGAGCAGGAGAGCAGGAGTTTATTTCCTGACAGCACAACCAGAGCTGTTAGCAGATCTTCAGAAGATGGGTATAGAAGTTGTTCTCCCTTCTAGTGTGGCATTGATGGCCAGCATGCAAGTACAATCCACTATAGTCGAGAGGATCCGGATGGCGCAGTCGGCAGATTCTAAGCTTCAGCGACTCAGAGCAGAGTGTGAGGCAGGACGAAGACCAGAGTTATGTATTCATGAGGACGGTACACTTCGACATGGGAAGCGTCTTTGTGTACCCAGCGGAGATATCCGGCAGGAGATCATGTCAGAGGTGCACAGTTCTCAGTATTCCATCCATCCCGGCAGTACAAAGATGTACCGAAATATCCGTCAGCACTTCTGGTGGAATGGCATGAAGTGGGAGATAGCTCGGTTTGTCTCTCGGTGTTTGGTTTGCCAACAAGTCAAGGCCGAACATCAGAGACCAGCAGGACTTCTTCAGCCCTTGCCGATTCCAGAATGGAAGTGGGAGCATGTGACCATGGATTTTGTGACTGGATTACCTAGATCCCCAGCTGGTAGAGATGCTATCTGGGTTATAGTTGATCGGCTCACGAAGGTGGCTCACTTTCTTCCATTCAGAGTTGGTCAGTCGACGGCTCAGCTAGCAGAGATGTACCTCAGGCAGATTGTCAGGTTGCACGGAGTGCCAGTCAGTATCACCTCGGACCGAGATTCAAGATTTATGTCGCACTTTTGGCGTAGCTTGCAAGAGAGTTTGGGGACTCGTCTCCAGTTTAGTTCAGCCTATCACCCGCAGACGGATGGCCAGTCGGAGCGCACGATCCAGACTCTTGAAGACATGTTGCGGTCTTGCACACTTGACTTCGGTGGTTCATGGGAAGATCACTTGCACCTGGTAGAATTCTCGTACAACAACAGTTTCCAGGCCAGTATCCAGATGGCACCGTTCGAGGCACTGTATGGTAGGAAGTGCAGATCCCCGCTAGCCTGGGATGATGTTGGAGAGAGACAGATGCTTGGTCCAGAAATGATCGCTCAGACAGTTGAGGTGGTCAGGAGAGTCCGAGATCATCTTAGAGTTGCCCAAGATCGCCAGCGCCATTGGGCCGATTCTCATCGGCGCCCTCTCGAGTTTTCGGTCGGCGATCATGTATTCCTGAGGATTTCGCCTAACCGTGGCGTCATTTATTTTGGCATCCGGGGAAAGCTTAGTCCTAGGTATATAGGACCGTTCGACATTCTGGAGCGAGTAGGAGATGTATCCTATCGTCTCGCTCTTTCGCCGCCGCTAAGCGAGGTGCATGACGTGTTCCATGTATCCCAATTACGACGGTATATCCCGGACCCGAGCCACATCCTGGATCATTCGGAATTGGTTATTGGTACCAACCTTTCGTATGAGGAGCGGCCCGTGTCTATATTGGACCGGAGAGAGAAGATCCTCAAGAACAAGACTATCAAGTTAGTTCGAGTTGCTTGGGGTCATCACTCTTTGGGGGAGTCAACGTGGGAGCGTGAGGATGATATCCGATCGCGATATCCCGACTTGTTTGACTCGTGAGGTATAATGTCTTTCTTATGCCTCATACCTTCGATTCCTTGCTTGCATGAGTGATTGTCTGCCTAGTTATAGCTTGCATGTGATTAATGTAGCTTGTCATTGCTCCTCTAGCCTCTTGATTAAATTCCGAGGACGGAATTCTTTTAAGGTGGGTAGAGTTGTAATGCCTGTGGTTCGTATTACGTATTTTTGGAATACGTGTACGTATTTTATTCTGTATTGCATGATTCCTTGTTTAGCTTGCATCTTGGCTTGGTTATTTCTTGGCTTGGTTCGGCTTGGCTCGGTTTTCTTTGGTTCAATATGAACCAATGTGAACCCCTACCTACCACCATCATTGTATTTATTAATCCATTCTCTCTCTTCATTAATCTTCTTCTTTCCCATTACTTCCTTACCTACCAGAGAGAGAAGAGAGAGGTCTAGGCAAGTGCAACTTGCTTCATGGAGGAACTCTGATTTTATTGCTCCATTCTCTTCTTTACTACATTATAAAACACTGTAGTACTTGGCTTTTCTAATTTTCATGGCTAGATTCTTGTAGATCTAAGTTTGCATTATTTTCGGATTTCGTGGGTTTTGATCTACTAAATCTTGTTATTTTCGAGTTTTGATGGTTCCATGTTGTAGAGAATTTCGTTCTACCCCATTTTGACCTATGGAAGTTCGAATTTAGGCTCCGGATGATGGAGTTATGGAGCTTGAGGACTTGGCTCTCATGGTGTTCTTCTTCTCTGAAATTTTGGAGAAGATGAACAGTGCTTGACTTGACCGCATGAATATTCACGCGGCAAGTGTTCTATCCAGCCGCATGACTGGAAGTTCTTGAGCCGCATGAGAGTCGGACTCACTTAGCCGCATAACTCGCTCAATTCCCAGCCGCATAAGTTCTGAACTCTGCAGCCGCATGCGCCATTCCCGCTGGCCGCATAGGCATTACTCCCCGCAGCCGCATGAGTACTCTTCCCTTCTGAGCCGTATATGGTTTTCCTCCCCCGCAGCCGCATGGGTTGCTTCTTCTCGAGCCGCATGGAACCACACTTCCCTCCCCCCCCGGCCGCATGTACCTGATTGGCCAGCTAGCCGCATAAGACCTATTCCCCCAGCCGCATGAGTTTCCTATCTTCCTGACCGCATGTGCCCCCTTGTCTTAGCCGCATGGGATCCAGTGACCCTGGCCGCATGCGCTCTCCTAATTGGGCCGCATGAGTCTACCCTTTCCTGACCGCATATGACTTAGCCGCATGACTCTTCTATAGCCCTGAATATTGATATTTTATTAGATATTTTACGTCCATTTTATATACTTACGCCTTTTGTCATGAACTTGATAATCATGGATTTGTTTAATATGTTTGGAAATCATACCTGAGCATGACACGATAGTGACCCATAGTGGTGCACTTTTGACAAGTAAACCTGACATGACCTGATAGTGGTCCGTCGTGGCGCACTCCTGACAAGTACACCTGACATGATATCTTGAACAGCTGTTGCGACGGCTACCTGACATGACATGACCTGACAAGAATGAACATCCTGGACACCGTGGGCGATTGTGCTTGTACAAATAATCCAGTCCTGTCTTGCATCATGTCTAGGAGGGGACTCCTGAGTACCACGGTCAGGAGTACCTATTGAAATGGACTAAGGTTAATAACTAGATTAACACATTAGTCATGAAGAGATTTCCCAGCTACAGGCAATCCCGTTACCTGGGCGCGCCTGGAATCTGTAGCCTGCCGTCGAGTAGGGCACATTTCCAGCATACTGTCATGTGTTGCACCCTTCAAGCTACCTAAGGGTACATACGTTTCCTGGACGGTGTACCCACCTGAATTCAACCCCTAATTTCGACCTGGGTAACCTGGATGGTCTGCAGGGCTTGTGGCTGTGGAATAATCTCACTGTATTTTGCTAGTAATTAGGCCTGTGATAACCCTAGTTAGTTAAAGTATCAAGCCGTAATTCTTGCTTGGCCGTGAATGATTGGATGGAGTTTAACCAGTCTATTCTTGTCCTGATCCTGCTCCAGATTGCTATATGACCTGAATGCCTGTATTTATTTTACCGATAAATGGTGAGAATTCCAAGTTCTGTTCAGACGAAGGGTTACAACCCCGGTCCTTGTTTGGTTTACGGGTTGTAACCTGGTTATCTGAATAGTTCCATGGTTATCTCGTCGTATATCATCCTGATGTATTTTCTTTATTTCCAGTTCTTACTTTATTTATACTCTTGTGCTGATTGCTGGTTTTAGTTCCTAAGTGAAGCCTCCTTTGTGGCACTTGCTCTTTCTGGGGTCTGACCCAGCTGGTTTTGTGTGGCCAGATTTCGGAGCAGCTCCAGAGGATCTACCGACCTTCCAGCCAGATGGTGGCCACTAGACGGAACCCTGGCAACGAGTGGGTTTATTTTTGATCTCCCACTTTATTGTAAAAATATTCTTTTGAGGCGTTTAGCCGACGAGCACCTGTTTAGCTCGATTGCACTTTACTTACTGTCTGCCTACGGACTGTAACATGATTGACAGATCCTAGGGCTGATCATGTATGACTAAACTCATGCTAGTCCTCACATTTTGTAACGACTAGCTTCATGATCAGCTGAATATGTAATATTTGGGACGCCTTATTATTGTATATTTAATGATCATACATCTTATAACATTTACTTACTTGCTTGTGATTGAGACACTAGGCTTGTTCATGACCATAGGAGACTGTTGGCTTGTAGTAAACCCTCATGTATCTAGACAGCCGTGACCGTATAGCGAGATGGAATCCATTTCAATATACGTAGCTGGCTATGTCTGCCCCTGCTCTCCAGTATTCTGGTTCTGGGGCGTGACAACTTCTTCTTCTTCAGTCCTTCCTGGTTCGAGCAGGAAGTCCAAAATGTCTCTTGGTGGCTTGGGTGCAGACGAACCTTCGCCTGCTGCCGCCTTCTTCGATTGAACTGGATCAGCAGGGCGTTCTTCAGTGCATTTCTGAATCTTCATGGCGATTTCAGCCTTCTTGGATGATTCTTTAGACGACATTTTTATGTTGAGGAATAGAAGTATTCGTTTTTTTTTTTCAGATTTCTGCTATATTTATAGGCAGCAGTTCTTTAAATAATGAAATGTCACGTTCATCCAACGGTTCATACATTCATTAATGTTTGACGGTTCATCCGTTCATTTCTCATATTTATCAGACGGTTCGCCCATTCATTAATACTTGACGGTTCATTCGTTCATTTATTACATTCATCCGATGGTTCGTCCGTTCATAATCTTCTATCAATTTTGGGGATTCGTTACTTACCTTTGGATCAATTCCGAATCTACTTACTTATCATTTTTGACCTCTGCATAGAAATCAATCTATTTTCTTTTG
This sequence comes from Iris pallida, assembly GCA_029216955.1. Classification (NCBI taxonomy): domain Eukaryota; kingdom Viridiplantae; phylum Streptophyta; class Magnoliopsida; order Asparagales; family Iridaceae; genus Iris; species Iris pallida. The sequence goes on from JANAVB010019400.1 coordinate 209,426, forward strand.
AGTTCCTACATATTATCATGTCCATATTACCTCTGATAATATTATATACTCTAAATCAGAAAAGAAGATTTCATTATCTATCATGTCCACAATTCATCCACAAATACAAATTTTTGAGCATAGAAGAATTATCATTTCCATTCTCATTTCACCACAAAAAGTCTATTACATTCTCTTAGACTTTCTTACAAATCATAATGGAAATCTATTACAAATTTTGGATTTTCATTCTACACCACAACAATAACCTAATAGAGATCTATCTTCTTCTTTGGATCTTCTCCGTCGGATCTTCTCCGTCAGGTTCGTTGTTGGTGGCAGTTCCTGACTGTCTGGGTCCCAGTCACGACCAGATCAGCAGGAATCAAACTCTGGTCTTCTCTCTCAGACGAGAGGAGAACCACAGAGTAGGGCAGCACGAAGACGTGTTGCTGCCAATACAACTGGTGGATTGGGAGCGACCTTTCAAAGGAGATAGGAATGTATCCAACATTGGGATACAATTCCTAGTTCTGCCCTGAAAGGAACTCTACTACCCGATTTCTCGGGGTAGAGTTGACTCCACCATCCAACTCTCGTGTATAAAGGCTCTTCCTACCATCTGAGGAAGACCCTTCTATCCCACGAAGAGTTCTGAGTTGTCTGATTTACGCGTCAAAAGCGTATGAGCTCCCTGATGTAGGTGTCAGCAGGATATTCTCCACAGCATCCACATCACCAATGCCAGTTCTGAAGAAAATTTTCGGTCGAGCTTCTGCAGAAAACAGCAAGGAAAAAAGATTAAATCAACAGAAATATCATTATCATTAAGCGTGCATTTGTCAAACAGAGACAGGCGTGTATTGTTCAGTCAGAAACAAAAGCCCATCTTCAACAGTAAAAAATGGTACGCGTACTTACCATCGAGTTTGGTGCTAAGGATTGGCAAACCAATGTCTGATATAGTGCACAGAAATCGAACATTAGAAAGCATTGCTTTCCTGTCTGAGAATGAAATCTCACAAAAGATTCATTCTCAGAGAAGAAGAGGAAGAATAAGAAGATGAGTATGCATGGAACTCCCCTATCTATTTAAGGGACAAAGTGCAGGCCTATTCTTGGAACAGATCCGAGTAAAAAGCGCTCATAAACCATGGAATGAGTGTCACGTGTGCTTTGGAAAATAGCACAATATTTGAAACATTCAAAGAGTGCCACTTAATATTCTTCATTAATGTACGCTGTTCAGCACAAAAGTTGTTGTCACGACCCGCTACCCAAATTGTTGGGCCAGGCAGAGTCATGCCCAGCCTACGCTGAGATAAAACGTAGTAAGCTATTCTAAAGACAACAGGATAAGACTAAAATGTGCTAACAGTTCTATAAGTGAAGAAGAATCATAAATGCTCCAAACACAAAAGTCGTCGTATATAGTGAAATGTCCAAGTACAAGTGAACTGTAAAGTAAAACTGGATACATATCCAGTTACAAAAAGATATAGTCTAATACATGTCTACTCTCAAAAGTCTAAGTAAACAAAAGACAACTAGGCGAGGTTCCCCGCAGGAACATCCTCGTAAAGCAGAGCCGGGTCCTCGGCAGTAACCCCATAATAGGTGTCGCAGAGTAACTCCTCCTCAGTAAAGACACCTACAACGTTATCCTGTCAGGACGGGAGCAAGTACTGAATCTAGCAAACTAGCATATGAAACATGAAAATGAACATGTGAGGAATAACTGGAAAGCATGGCATCACATAGTCTATCATGGCAAGGACACATATGTCATAGAGACATATGTATATGTAATATTTAAAACTGTAGCAGGTACGTGATCGGTCAATAGATGTACAATGTACTGAGGCACAATGTAAATAAAATGTACATACGTACAAGTGAAAACAAGCGATAGATGTACATACGTACAAATACAGCTGGTGCGCCTACGACAAGGTATACATAAAATGTCAACCTTGCTCGGTACGTACGTACGAGTAAGGGGGCATGACCACGTACGCTACTAACAGTTTCCCCATAACCCATATTCTAATCATGTGAGAGATACAATCAAGACTGTTCTAAGCATGGTAGCAACTGAAAGTACAACATGTAGAGATCTAACTTGCTACCCCCAAGGATCAGCATTTAACATGGTGGGGTTTGCAGTTCATTTTATGTGACAATATGTAAAGTTCGTAGAAAGTACTTGCCTCTAACAAAGCAAAACAAAACAAGCTGCGATAACAATGCTATGGATGTCTGGTAGCTCGTCACTGTAGAAGTAAATACAACAACTTAGTTTTACACTAAGCTAAAACACTATGACACTAATTGGTGAAACACGACTTGTGATTGGGCACCTAGCCAAAATAATGACTTTGGCATAGTACCAATGGGGGGTGACACACTATGTTAACTAACTTTCTAGGGTCTTTACACTAGTGAGGGATGGGGTTCAACACGACTAAAACTCCAAATAACACAAAAAGCTACAAGTCGTAATTAATCAATAAATAAATCAAAAGACCATTGTGTTCTAACAATTTTAGAGATAGACAAAAGCCTAATTTTTTTTAAAGTAAAGTACCAAAGTGATCCTTGTTAATCATAGAAATTTATTATAATTTTCTGGAATTTATTAACCAGTACAAATATTTTATAAAAATCAGTTTTCCTAAGTATATAGAAAATGAGTTTTGGTTTCATATGCCAAACTAGTGGCAAAACAGTAAATTAAATACTACACAAATTATACTAAATTAGCTAACTTAACATAGTATCTAAAAACTATTTTTCCATAATTTTAGCAGTACTTTAAGTATTTTTAGAAAATCAAAAACAGCATTGCACACAATAATTAATTATCTACGTATTTTGTCCATGTATATAATTTGAACCAAAGTTCAAATACAGGACCCAAGGCCATGAATCAAGTCCAATATGACTTGTACAGGTCTTGAATGTGTGAAAACACATTTGAGCCCAAATACCCATGCTAGGCCTGGACACCAAATGGTTGCAGTAATTTAAATACAACAAAAATACAATTTGGTAATAGTCAAACTAAATATTATTATTTTAATAAGGTAAAGTTTTACATAGTAACTATAAAAGTATGAATATTATCTTATAAAGATAATTTATACTAAGCTAAGTAAAATACATACATAAAATAGTGTATATATATATATGAAATATATATACACAAATATAGGGATGTTTACATATTGGATATATATATATATATATATATATAAATTACATATATGTATATATATATAGATATATATATATATAAGAAAATACTTATCTATATAACATATATATATACAAAATTAATGTATACATATATATATAATAGTATATTACATAAGGAAATATATATACATAAATATATATGTATACATAATACATATATATATATATATATATATATATATATATATATATATATATATATATATATATATATATATATATATATATATATATATATATATATATATATATATATATATATATATATATATATACATACATAAAATAATGAAGTATACATATGTATATATATATAAAAAAAACAGTAAATATATATATACAAAATTATAGTATATATAGAATAATACATATATATATACAAATATATGTATATTATATACATATATATATAAATATATATATATATAATAAAAAAGAAAAAGAAAAAGGAAAAGGAAAGGAAAAGAAAAGGGAAAGGAAAGGCAGCCAGGGGGCTCGAACCCAGGCCAGAGAAGCGCGGGGGGGGGGGGGGGGGGGGGGGGGGGGGTTAGGTTAGGATGGGCTGGCCAGGGGGTCAGCCCATCAGTTGTGTTAGAGTAAGGGTTGTGTTTATTTTATTTAGGTTCGAATTAATTAACATAAAAAAATATAAAAACCATTCTGTGTCCTGACAGTTAAGGACACAGGTATCAGCGTGTCCTCGCTTAGCACGACACGCACGAAGCGACTTGGCCGTGTCCAAGCTAACCCTAGTATTGCCCGTGTCCTGGCGAGTCTCATATGTGAAGACGAGACTCGCACGACACGAAACGAAGCTGACACTTACGTGTCCGATCAACTCAGGGTGAATCGAAGGTCGGGGACGGCGGAGGAGACGTCGGGGTCGGGGTGCTCCGATGGCGCTGGGGTCGCCTCGTCACCGCGCGTCGACTGATGGTGGTTGGGGGCGGTGGAAGTCGACGGTGGAGCTGGGCGGAGCTCATCGGAGTAGGGTTAGGGTTTGTGGGTTCGTCGGGGAAGAGGGGTCGTCGGTGGCTGTGGTGAGAGTTTAGGGTTAGGGTTTAGGTCAGGGGAGAGAGGGGGAGTTTTATAGAGGGTTTTTGTGGCGGTCGGGCAGCCGGGAAAGGCGGGGTCAGGGCGGCGAGTCGGTCGGGGCAGGGGAGTAGGTAGGCAGAGGAGAGAGAGAGTGTCGTGTGTGAGAGGGGGGGTTTGGTAGATTTGCAATAGGGCCCTTAGGAAATAGGATTTTGCATGATAGAATTATTAGTGAGAATATGCAAAATAGAATTTGCATTTCCTAATTAAAAACATTTCCTTAATTACAAACTGATATAAAAACATATCTAAAAATTGCAAAACCTATTTAATTAATTTCAAATAATTTGCAAAGTGATATTTTTATATTTAAAACTCATTTAAAAATATAGAAAAAATTCCTAAAAATCCCAATAATTACTTTAAGGCTAAAAAATAACATTAAAAATTAATTAGCACTAATAAAACTAAAATTGAAAAACAGGGGCTTACAGTTGTACTACATTTTTCAAGGCAAAAGCAGGCACTGATGACCTTACATAGGAAAAGAAGTACAACATTTCTCAAAAGAAAACAAAAGCATAAAAGACACGCTCTATTTTGCAGAGTGACTGAGCTTGGCGCCCAATTCTTCTACGCTCTTGACCCCCATGCGGTGTAACAGAACATTGAACATTTCACGCTGCTCTGCGAGGCTGCGCCTATTGGAAGAAGACGAGCCGTCCAGGCCAAAATAGCTCAAGAAATTCTTGGCTAGTTGTGTAGGGTCATCTTTGAACTCGAAAACAAAAGGCTCCGGTTCCTTACCCCCAAAAGTAGGGTCGCCATGGGCACAAAAACCCAACTTTCTTGCTTCTTCTTCAGCTTCTTCCTTAGGAGTCATGTTGACGTAAGATGAACATCAAAGCTGAATTTTTTCCCTGCTTATATAACAGAGCTTGCCGGCGGTTCATATTCCATCATAAATTGGATGCAATCAGTCTCGAAAAATGAAGAGTCATCATGATATTTAATAAGTTCATTTGTATGTTTATCTTTTTCAAAGTATTTCAAAATTTTGAAGTCTTTTCAACTTTCGAAAACTTTGAAGGAGGTTTTGTAGGCCTTAAAAATGAACAATCACGCTGAGTTGATCAGAACAAGGTCCAAAAGTCACGCTGAGTTGATCAGGACAATATTAAAAAAGTCACGCTGGGAGACAGCTCATCATTTGTCAGAGTATCATCATGACTGATAGCACGACAGTCGAGAAATGTCTTCTCGTATGCCACGTATGCACAGAACTCTAGAGATCACAGCCGACTATTGCGTGACCTTCGAAATCTTCTTCAGCAAGACTCAGCCTTCGTAAAGTTGGCGTACCAAAAGAGCTTCTTGTCGTTTAATGTGACTGACAAAAGCAATCACTGTCAGAGATTTTCTGTCAGTCGAGGCACGTCGAATCAAGACAGCTGGCAGTCTTGCCTCAATCGTGCATAGATTTTGAGCCTTCTGGCTCAAGCCTGCGTGTATTTTGAACCTATATGTTACTTCCTCAAGTCTGCGTATATTTTGAGCTTTCTGTCTCAAGTCTGCGTGGATTTTGAAGCTTTTTGCCCCAAGTCTGCGTAAATTTTGAAGCTTTTTGCCCCAAGTCTGCGTGGATCCTGAAGCTTCTTGTCCCAAGTTTGCGTAGATTTTGAAGCTTTCTGCCCCGAGTCTGCATGGATTTCGTCTTCAACAAGTCTGCGTGGATTTCATCAAATTGGAGTACGTGGCAGCCATGCCACTGATCTCTCGCCTGCGTGTCCTGTAACTTGCACACGACTCATGCATGATTGCCATGTGTCCAACAGTTACAGGCCACGTCCAGTAACTGCTCACAACCTTGCGTATGTTAAATCATGCGTGATTTTCAACTAGGCACAGGTTGTGAAGACAGTTATCTTTTCAGTTATTTTTGACTCTATAAATAGAGTTCTTTTTCTCATTCATTGTATAGATACATAGTTATCTAACTTACTGTCAAAATTTTGAGAGCTTTTCTTCTTCGCATAGTCCAAGGGATAAAGCGATCGTCTTCTAGATCGGATTCCTACAGTTATAATTTTCCCAGATACACAATAAATAAAGTGAATTTATTTATGGAAAACACACGGGGATTTGCATAATGTATGAATGAAAGAATAAACGAATGAGTGAATAAATGAATCAACGAATGAATGAAAGAATGTGTGAATGAATCCATGAACGAACGGACAAGCGAAAGAAAGAAAAGGAAGAATGAATAAAAGATAAGAAAGAAAGGAATGGTTAGCGACATGTATGACGGGCACATGCAACGGGGCTCGCTACCCGCGCTGCACGGACGCCAACATGGTCGATAACGCATTATGGCTAAGGGTTAGCCTATGACAATAAAATACGAAATGTTCGTGGACGGACCCGTGCACGGGTGATAGGGATTCCGCGGCATGATCAAAGGGAGGATCGTAGCCGGCCTAGGCGGAATCAAAACGTGGCTTACGGGCTGCCTGGGTGCGGACTTGGCCACCCAGGAGACGTAAGTGCAGGCATATTTCAAGAGACTAACGGGGTGTGTGCCAGCCCGCACCCTATGCTAGTTGAGAAATACCACGGCTTGGTTATGTCCAAAATGGCTTGTGATGCCAGCAACCGGTGCATATAGATTTAAGTGGGCTTTGCTGGTGGCAATCCACGTGCAAGTTCTTGTATTGAAATCAAAGTAAAGTCTAAGTTAACTAAATGTAGTGCCTTCTGAACAGGCTTGAATATAACACACCAAGTAATCAAGAGTACTTCGGCAAATGAGTTAGAAAATACGCCTACGATGCGCTAGGACCCGAGGCAGGGATACGCCCTTGACATTGAAAAGTTCACATGAATCACGTTAAGTTATTTCCTATGAATTGTTGACTAACTTGGTTTACTTTGGACAGGAAAGGCCGGACGGTAAGTATGGGTAAGTCATGCATGTATTTCCATGCAACACATTGAATTTGGCAACACGAGATAGGTTATGAAATATGTATGAAACGGATCCTAAGGCAAGATTAGAAAGACAATGAATGATAGACGGTGTACGAAAGTAAATAGAACGTATTTGGTAATGATAGCATTGTGGGCGAGCTAGCCTCCCCACCAGTGCATAACAATGTACTGATAACCCCACAGTCTGTTTGCAGGATACAGGAGACGTCATCGGGTGCGGAGCTTCCCTCGAACGTGCTAAGGCGCGGAGCTATCTCTGGAGCCTTGGAGCGTTGCAAGGAGCTGGAGCACTATATATAGGACATAATGTATCGAAACATCGCCATGAATTATTCCATGTTGTAAGCCACTTGGCACGCCTTTTATGTTCCAGAGAGAGAGAGAGCTTGAGCGATTTGTAATATCGGTCTAGCGTCGCTTGTAAACTTCTTGAATATCAATAAAGAGTTGAATTTGCTTCAATTTGTGTTCATTTACTTTCCGCTACAAACGGGGACACTCTGTGCGACTCTGTGACCTAGCTCAAATTAGCCGTTTCTGAACATAGCCTTGCACGGGCGCAACCTAGGCCCGTGCGGCATCACGCATTAGCGAGGACGATCGCTCCTGCGGGAGCGGGGCATGACATTATAGACTTGAAGTGCAGCTGCAGGTGCTTGTTCATCTTAGCATTCACAGAATTATGCTTTAGTAGTTCAATAACAGATTTATTATCACAATTGATAGAAATTGCAGGAACAGAAATATGATAAACAGATATATGCATAATTAGATTTCTAAGCCATTCAGCTTCTGTACAAGTAGTGTCAAGAGCTATCATTTCAGAGTCCATTGTACTCCTAGCTATGATAGTTTGGTTATATGAACTCCAGGAGATTGCTGCTCCTCCTAGAGTAAAAACATATCCAGTAGTGGATTTCACATCATGTGAATCAGTTACCCAGTTTGCATCTGAATAACCTTCTATAATATCAGGGTGTCTAGAATAATGAAGTTTATAATCTAGAGTACCTCTAAGATATCTAAATACTCTATCCAATACAGTCCAATATGACTGATTTGGGTTTCCGATATATCTACTAAGTCTCCCCAATAGCAAATGCAATATTGGGTCTGGTTCTATTTGATATGTACATAAGGGACCCTATCATCTGTGAATATCTATGTTGTTCTATAGGTGATCCTTCATTCTTCTTGAGGCCAACATTACTGTCATAAGGAGTAAGGGTAGGTTTTTTGTCAAAATACTCAAACTTTCTTAGTATTTTCTCAATTGAATGTGCTAAAGATAGAGTGTAGCCCTCTTTGCATTTGGACACTTGCATTCCTAGGATCAAGTTGGCTTCGCCTAGGTCTTTCATATCAAACTGGTTAGATAAATAATGCTTAGTGTTATTTATCAGTTCCAGTGAAGATCCTAGAATAATGATATCATCAACATACAAGCATAAACTGACACAACTTCCACCAGAATTTTAGAGTATATACATTTGTCATACTCATTTGGCAAGAAACCATATTCTATAATCACTTTATCAAATTTGTTGTGCCATTGCTTGGGAGCTTGTTTTAGGCCATAAAGTGATTTTACTAATCTGTAAACTTTCTTTTCTTGACCTTTAGCAATAAAACCTTCAGGTTGCTCCATGTAGATCTCTTCTTCTAGATCTCCATTCAAAAATGCTGTCTTTACATCCATTTGATGGATCAGCATGTTATGAATGGATGCTAAGGCTAGAAGGGTTCTAATAGAAGTAATCATAGCTACAGGAGAATATGTATCAAAATAATCTAATCCCTTTTTCTGAGTGAAACCCTTGGCTACTAATCTAGCTTTGTATTTCTCTATAGTATCGTCAGCTCTGAGTTTCTTTTTGAAGATCCACTTGCAACCTATGGGTTTACTACCTAAAGGTAGATCTGCAAGAAACCAAGTATTATTCTCCATAATAGAGTTATACTCATTGTTTATGGCTTATTTCCAGAAAGGAGCATAAGAAGAAGATATTGCTTCTTCGTAAGTTGAGGGATCACCCTCTATCAAATAAGTGAAGAAGCCTTCCCCTGGATTCCTTTCAATCCTTCCTCTTTACTCCTTCTAGGTTCTAAGTCTTGTTCAGGTTGTGAGCTTGATGAATGTCAATGGAAACTTGTAGAAGGAGCTAGGGAAGAACTTGAGGGTTTGTAAGAAATTCTATCCTTAAAGGGAATATATTCTCAAAGTAAACTGCATCTCTAGCTTCTATAATGGTATTGTTAGAGATTTCATTTACTTTAGAATTAGTCACTATAAATCTATTGGCATTGCTATCTAAGGCATATCCTATGAACACACCATCTACGGTCTTAGGTCCAATCTTTCTCTTTTTTGGTTCAGGGATTCCAACTTTTGTTAGACATCCCCAAACTTTGAGGTAATGGACTCTAGGAGTTCTACCTTTCCATAATTCATAGGGAGTCTTATCCTTAGATTTACTAGGAATCCTATTTAGGATGTAGCAAGCTGTTAATAAGGCTTCTCCCCATAAGTTACGAGGAGCACCTGAGCTGAGAAGCATGGTATTCACCATGTCTAACAGAGTGCGATTCTTTCTTTCAGCAACTTTGTTGGATTGTGGTGAATAAGGAGCAATCACCTCATGAATTATTCCGTGTTCTTCATAGAAGTTAGTCATTTCGTTTGAGGTATACTCTCCGCCACGATCAGATTTAAGGATCTTAATCCTTTTCTCTAGTTGGTTTTCAGCTTCTGATTTGTAAACCTTGAATCTATCTAGAACTTCATCTTTGGTTTTGAGAAGGTAGGTATAGCAATACTTTGAACAATCATCTATAAATGTGACAAAGTATTTCCTACCGCCTCGAGTCAAAATCCTATTTGAATCACAAACATCACTATGAACCAGTTCTAGAAGATCAGAATTCCTTTCTACGGATTTGAATGGTAGTCTAGAATGTTTGGCTTGAACACAAATCTCACACTTGTCTTTATTATCTACAGGAGACTTGGGAATAAGATTTAGGTTCATCATCCTTCTAAAGGAACCCAGGTTCACATGACCTAGTCTACCATGCCATACATTGGAAGATTCTACATTGGAAACAATAGGAGAAGGATCCAACATTTTATTTACAGTACTGAGAATAAACAAACCATCCTTTACAAATCCTTTACCAACAAAGGACTCATTCTTAGAAAATACAACTTTATTAGCTTCCATTACAATGTTGTAACCAGATACTACAAGAAGGGAACCGCTAACTAAATTTCTTCTAATAGTCGGCACATGAAGAACATCATGAAGAGACAGAATTTTTTCTGATATCATCTTCTGATCTATTCTTCCTCTTCCTACAATTTGTGCCGTAGAGCCATCTCCTAGGGTTATGCCTCGTCCATATGATTCCTGATAGTTTGAAAAACATGAGCGATCAAATGAAACATGAACATTAGCTCCAGAATCCAACCACTATTCATCAGAATGGTAAGAAATATTAACTAAGGGTTGGTAAGTCACAGACCTGAAGGAACCAGAAGACCCATTCAGAATCATGTTGGCTTCTAGTTTGGCTGGGCCTTTTCCCCTATAGGAAGTCTTGATTGGTTCCTTCTTCCTTTAGAAACAGTTGATGGCCGTGTGGTTTGTTCTACCACACATAAAACAAAATTTTCCTTGATCCTGAGTCTGACCAAAGTTTTTAGGTTTTTGGAGTTGCTGGTGTTGACGATTCTGGTGGTTCTGGTGATGAGGCTGAACAATATTCTTCTTCTTGAAGATATTATTCTTGGGTTTGTGAGGATTATTAGACTTAGGTTTGCTATGGGATGACTCTACTAGGTTTACCTTAGCCTTAGTCTCAGTCTTGGAGTTAGACCTTAGCCTAAGTTGTTCTTCAACTCTAATTTGCTTCAGTACTTGGGCAAAAGTAAGGTCACCTTGGGTACGATGGAGGTCCTTTTTTACATCAGACCAAGAAGGAGGGAGCTTATCTACTAGGCAAGCTATCTTATGTTCAGCTGAAAAGGTTGTACCTTTAGCTTGAATGTGCCTCACAAATTTTTGGAATTCATGGATTTGTTCATTCATAGGTTTGTCATTTACCATGAAATACTTATTAAATGCTGAAGAAGTGAATCTTTCAATTCCAGCATCATCACAACCATATTCATCTTCTAAAGCATTCCAAAGTTCTTTGGCGCTTTTATATTCAAAGAATATATCATAAAGTGAATCAGATAAAGTGCTTAGAATTCGATGGAAGCAGTGAAAGTCTATTTTCTTAGGGGTTTTAGGTTTGGAGGAACTGGAGGGTTTGGCCATTCCTATGTCAGACTCAGTGTCGTCAGAATCATTTATGATGGGTGTGGAACCATCAATGGCTGAAATCAGTCCTAAAGTAGTGAGCCAGAAATTCATTTGACTCTGCCACCTCATGAAGTGGGCGCCATCAAACTTGGCTGACTTAGCAGTCGAAGTCTCGTCTTTGGTAGACATGATTCTAAGGTCTGAAAATAAAATAAATATTTACTCAATAAGATGGATTAAGCTAAAACTTAACAATTTAAATTATTTTTGGTAATAGACCTTTAAAATTTTAGTTTTTCAAGTTTTGATAAGGTTGGGTTAGCTGTAGGGGCCAGATCCCAGCAAGCGGAGGTTCACTAGAAACTCTTAAGAACCGGTCGCTTAGACGATTTACGTCTTTTTGACAGAAGGGCCCTTTCGGCTTGTTCCCAAACAAATCTCTACTTTAGAACTTTAAAATTAAAGGAATTCTACTAAATCAATTAATTGTTTACTTTAGCCTAAATATAAATATTGAGTAAAGAAAACTAGAATTGACAAAATTACTAACATAATAATGTTTGTCTCAGGTGTCACTTTATGAAAATGACAAATTGTTACTAATGTGACAAATATTCAAAATTAACAAATAACTTGTTAATGGTAAGTTAAAAATATTTGCTTGATGATAGTAAAGAGTAAGCAATGTATAGCAAATTTAGTGAGTGAATAGGAGATATGTTAACACTAATATAAGTTATAACAATGCATATAAGTCTTAATGCTTACAATAATTTAAGCACCGTATATTATAACAATGTTGATAACAAATTTCGTAGCAGCAATTAGAGATTTTATTTTATAAATTATCAACTCTTAGATTGTTGGAAATTATTCCAAAATATCTGCAAACAAAATAAAATAAAGTAAATGTTACCGGCCTCCGGAAAAGTCGCGCACGAAACACTGCCTTAAGAGTTGATTCGGGTCTATGTGCAGACTTGTTCCGAATGCTACTAGTGGTAAAACTCCCGCTCTACCGGTATCTCCTCGTCGCACACAACTCGGAAAGAGCGACCCCGAGCTTAGCTTTTCGGTCCAGAGCACAAACCGAAGAATAATGCTTTGAATTGAATAAGAGAGAATGAGAGGGAGAGAGTGGAGTGAAGATTGTGATTTTTATTGAAAGGAATCTCTCTTATATAGCATTAAGCATATGCTAAAGATAGTCTATGCTTAAAATAGCCTATACTAAAATTAGCCAAAAGAGGCTAAGTCTCCAACTTAAAAATGACACATGTTAAAGACTTGGCTTTTGAGGACTTGGCTTTTGCATGTAACATGCAACAATTTTAACCCCATCCAATTGAAGATAGCGATTAGCGTCCATACCTCCCTAGGATCTAGTTGAAAGCAAGTTTCAACGTAGACCAGACTTCGGCTGAAAGCAAGGTCCAACGTGGACCATGTTTCTGTTGGAGGACGGTTCCAGCACGAACCTAATCTGTGCCGAAGACAAGTTTTAGCGTGATAAATGTCTATGTTACAACTATCTGTCTTACAAACAGAGTTGATTGTTTGCTTAATTTAGTTCAAAGACGGTGCTTCAACGCGCAAAGGGACGTATTGTTCAGCGTCATGTTCACACGATGAAGGTAGGGTTCAACATGGGGAGTTCAGTTTCATTCATTTTTTTTGAAATATTTAGAAATTGATGATCACTCGAAGGATTTCCATTTTGTTCATATATAAACTTGTTTTACGAAAGGACTTGGTCGTACTTATGTACATGGGTGAGGACAACGCCTAAGTCGAGCTGTACCAGACATCGACAAATGAACATACACTAGAACGATGTGTATCGTTGGCACAGTGGCTGTCAGTGTCTTGCTAGCCTTCATGTTAGCCTTCTTGTTCGAACTAACGAAGGGCTTGGGGGCCATAGTTGACTGGAGAAGATGAAGTACCCGGAGGAGATCGTCAGAGTTGCGAGAATTCAAAAAAAGTAGAAGTTTTCTCTCTCCTACTGCAGTCCTATTTACATAACATGGGTTAGATTTTCGAGGACATCAAAATTGTCCTCATTATTGCAAACAAAACATGCGACACGTGACGGGTGCAAATCACGAGAAAGATTTGGCACATATATCATCAGTGTGACTTTAGCAATAACGTTAGCATGATTTAAACGTTAAACGACAACGTAATTTCAGCGACAGGATCAACATAGTTTCGACGTTAATTTTACATGATTTTAGCATAATCTTCATTTCAGTGGTAGTTTCCTTCAAGAAGCAACAGTAAGACTCCATAGCAACTTCGAAAATGTTGGTGAATCTTTTCTATGCTTTATGTTTAAAGTATTTTAAACACTAAGTCAATATTTAAAATATTTGAAGATTTTTTTGTGGAATTCTAAAAATAAGAACTCTTATGCGGAGAAAACCTACGCTGTAAGTAGTGGCGGATCCAAGATAAAATTCTACTGGGGGCACAATTATAAGGAAGTTCGGACAACATCCCCGAAAATTGAACATATAGGAACAAAGTACATAATTAAAAAGTGAACTTACAAATCACTCAAAATAATCCTAAACAAAGGGCTAATTTTTAGTACAAAATGTGAAAATTATTATCTACGAGTTTTCAGCAAGTCTCGACTTCGGTGACCTCCTTCCTTTTGCAGGTGCTTTCAATTTTTTTTATATTCGAGGAACGCTTGGAAGAGAAGAGAGGAAAATGAAAATGAAGAAAGAAATGTCTACGTGTTGTCTGCATGTAGAGGGATGGGGCTGAGCCCCACACTATTTAATTTTGTTTTGCTTTGTTTCATTGAGTGGGGCACCCACAGTCCTGATGTGCCCGTCCTTGCATCCGAAGAGTAGCAGCTCCGCCCCCCACTGGCTTCTACATGGGTCCGCCCCTGGCTGTAAGTGGTCTTCAACGGAAAGGGACTTCCCGCTGAAGGGACTCGAGACATGTAGACATATTATTCTTTTTATTTATAAAAATGGTAAAAAAGTTCCGTGAGTACATTAAAAAAAGGAAAATTTTATGAAATGCCCAAAAAACGAAAAAGTTTTATGAAAAATCTACAGCGCAATAACATTTCATCGCGTGCCCAGAATTAGAAAAAAAATATATAAAGAGGATTTCGAATGACCGTTTTGCCCTTCCTTCTAATTTATTGAAAATACCTACGAAACTACTCTTGAAAAAACGTTTCGATACTTCATCTTCTTCCATACGCTGCTCACTTTCGAATCTATGTTTTCTCCTAAAAATCTTCAAAAATTCGTCGAAAAATTTCGGAAAGACCGAGACAAACGGCAAAAGTGCTAAAACGGAGATCCAAACATCATTTGTTTGTAATTCTAAAATTTTGGAAGGCCGTCTAACACTACTAAAATATGCTCTATTAGCGACATAATTTAGCGACGTAATAAAATAACGTCGCTAACTATTGGATATAGCGACTCCTTTTGACAGACATCGCAAAATGTCGCTGCATAGCGACGTTCCGCGACAGTACATAAGTTACGTCGCTGAATAACGACGTTCAGCGACGTGGCTTTAGTTATGTCGCTCTTTAGCGACGTTCAGCGACGTCTAATTCAGACGTCGCTAATGTTTTATTATATCCCGTTCGAAATTTCATTTCCCCCTTCTCTCTCCCAAAAATTTCATTTTCGTTCGAAATTTCTTTTCCCTTCTCTCCTCCGACGAAGCTCTCCTCCGACGAAGCCCGGCTCCTCGCCGCCTCCCTCCTCCGACGAAGCCCCCCTCCTCGCCGCCTCCCAACTCCGACCGAACCGCCCTCAGGTAAACCCTAACCCTAGCCCTAGCTATCTAGACACAATTTTGACACGATTTTGACCTCGTTTGGACACGAGTAGACACGTGTGTCACACACAGACCTACCCCTAGACACGTGTGTGTCTCACACACACACACACACACACACATACCCCCTAACCCTAGCCCTAGCTATATATATATATATATATATATATATATATATATATATATATATATATATATATATATATATATGGTATTGTATGTATTGTTGTGAGTTGAGAGGTCGGGTTAGGCCTCCATAGCAGTGTAGATCACTGTCACATAGAGTTGAGAGGTCGGAAATATAACAAAGCAATTATCCCATATTTAGCAAATCAATAAATAAATAAGTAGTAGCTCTGCAATTTTGATGGTTTCTTATTATGACTATACATGGGGTTCGATATCCAAAGATATCTATAGTTCATTTCATGAAGCATTTTTTTGTATGGTAAGTACATAAATGCATGAGATATGTTGTTGGAGAAATATAGTGTTTTCATACAATAATATATGGGATAGCGTTATGAAGAAAGCAAGAGATTTCTTGTGATCAGAGCATAATAAGTAGGTTTCTGTACTACTTGATAATAAGAGCAAATAATAGTTTCTTGATAAGAGCAAATATTTGACTAGTATATATGTATGTACGTATCTTATACTATTTGAAAAGAGCAAATAATAATTTCTTGATTTTCTTTTATACTACTTGAGATAAGCAAACAACAGTTCCTTAAATATATTTTTTACTTCTTGAAAAGAACAAACAACAATCTCTCTCTCTCTCTCTCTCCCTTTTTCTCCATACGTAATTACTTAACTAACCATATTATATTTAATGACCAATTCTAATTAGTAAACATGGGTAAAGATATTTTTGGAATAAAAACTTTTAGAGTGACCTCATTTTTTATATATTATATAGTAGTATAGATTAGGAGATGCAATTAATGATTTTGATCATTCTAATCAACTTATTAGGGAGAAACGAGAGTTAACATTTGTATGCTAGCGCAATTTATTTAGAATTAGTGGTTAAATTTAGATAACATGTATCAACTTGCTTGCGACCTTTTCAAGCATATAATTGATGGTAGGACTTGTTTGCAGCAGTAGAAGAGTCTGCTGTAGGGTGTGGGTTTTGGCCACCTCATTTGTGAGTGATGAGGAGTTTTAGCCTTGCCTGCAAAGATAGTCAGAGAATGGGGGTCAAACAAGGCCTTTGGCAATGGCAGTTGGCCTTTTGTCCATGGGCACATGTGAGTTAGTTAGTTAGCCTAAGTGCTAGAGTGTGTATCCTATAGGTATCCTAGAGTGTTAGTGATTAGGATATAGGGTTATTAGTTTATTCACTACTAAAATATCATCAAATAGCGACGTAATGTAGCGACGACAAGAAATTACGTCGCCTTGTTCACTGATTTCATGTTAGCTCACTGTTTCCCATTCCAGTTATTAGCTCACTGAATTTTCTTTCCTTTGCAACTGTTAATATAATTCCAGATTTCTTAATGTTAGTTAGCTCACTGTTTGCATTGACACTTGAACACAAATGTCTGCCACTGTTTCCTTTAACATTCAGTAATATTCTTGACACATATATCACTTCACTGTGTTAAACCTGAGAAATGTAGACACTGTTTTCAAAAGAAATGTAACCAATGTTAGTTAGCTCACTGTTTCCCTTTTTGTATACACTGTTTTCAAAAGAAATGTAGATTTCATTTTCCTTAAACTGTAAATAGGACTGAGATTGGTTTTCCTATTCCTGAGATAAATCCACTGAATGTGTCAACTGATTCCCTTGAATAACTGAAATTGAATTGACTGTAAACCAATAATGATAAGGTAAAGGGTACCAATAACAATAAGGTAAAGGGTACCAATAGCGATAAGGTAAAGGGTACCAACTTAAGGTATTGGTATTGGGATACCAATAGCGATAAGGTAAACGGTACCTTGGTAGGTAATGACTAGAAATAGGATATTTGACTTAGATTGGACTAAGAGTTGACAAAGTCAACTATAGGTCAACCCTTGACCTACTTTGACCTTGTTTGACTTTGTTTGACTTAGGTTGACCTTGTTTGACTTTGTTTGACTTAGTACAACCTAGTTTGACCTAGATTCTATATCATTGATATTAGTAACTGTCCGCTACTAATGTGTGTCCCTAATAAGACATAATATACGAATTTGTGCCTGTTGGATAATGTGTGTCCATCTTTGCAGAATTATTTCCAAATGGATATGAATTACTACTTGCGGAATCATTCATGGATGTACAATCGTCGTCCTGATGATATGTGTGGTGTGCGGGATGAATACATAGCGGGAGTAGAGCAGTTCCTGCAGTTTGCTAAGGCGTTCCCTCAGTACATGGACGGCACCAAAATTAAGTATCCGTGTGTGAAATGTCATAACGTAAAATATTATCCAGAAGTGGAAGTGACATATCATTTGTACTCGAGGGGTTTCACGCCTAATTACTATCAGTGGACCGTACACGGAGAACTTGTGTCTTTAGCATCAGAGCCGGAGCCTTATGTTGAGTCATATATGCATGCGGGACCTAATTTTATTTCAGATAATCATGCATACTATGACGGACATTAATTTATATATAGTTCGATAGAATGTTTAATACTAATAATAGATAATATATTTTAACAGGTAAAAAGGGTGAGGACCCGAACATGGTGACCGTCTTCCTGGTCACCCATCGGAGGGCTGGGGAGTTCATTGACGAGCGGGCGATGCAGGCATATGTACGTTCTATCCTTTATATTAATTTACTATAATTTAGAAAATAGGAAAATAGATATCAATATAGACTTTAGCAAACACTTACACGTTAGCAAACATGTTCTAGGCCGAGTTTGTTCGGCTACAGGAGGAGGCGGCTGCTGCTGCTGCTGCTAGTGTACAAGCAGAGGGAGGGGCTGGTACTTCCTCCCAGCCGCCTACAGCTCCATCGTCGGACGAGCTCTGGATGACCGCCGTTGGCGGTCTTCAGAAGGGTACGTACTACGGTACGGGATCCTACGGCGTGTATTTGGCTTCGGAGTCATCCCGGGCCCCCTCTGTCAGTGCGCAGTCTCCGACTACGCAGGCGTCGTCACGAGCTGAGGATGTTCATCGTCAGATCGAGGAGCTGCATCGCGAGTTGCAGCAGCAGATTTCTGATACGGTCGAGCGACGATCCGACCCTCCGATCGTCACCGGACGATTTGATGCGGTCGAGTGCAGTATACAGGAGCTGATGGGTCTGCATCAGGCTACAGCTGCCAGCTTGCAGACGCTCACCGAGTCTATGCAGCATACGGAGCGTAGACAGGTCGAGCTGGAGGGATCGCAGAGGAGCATGTCTGCCTCACTCACTCTGTATACTGAGAGGGTGGTGAGTACCCTTGCTGCGCATAGTGAGCGACTGCGAGAGCTGGAGCAGATACGTCCTCCCGGTCCATCGACGGCGCCGACTCCAGACATTCCACTGCCTCCTACTGCCCCTACGGTGCAGCTCACCCAGGAGCAGTATGACTATATTCTATCCCAGTTGTCCCAGTTGCGCGACAGGGGTCCGCAGTGATTTTATTGGTTTTTTTATGACTTGTATGTATTGGCCCTATGGGCAAATTGTTTATTGGTACACTGTTGTTTATAAACTTGGTGGAAGACTTTTTATCATCTTCCATTTTTATTTAACTCTATTGGATGTTTGTGAGGATGTGTGTCTGTGATATTTACTTTGCACTGCCTCCTATTTTTATTGTGATATTTACTTTGTGATATCTGCGACGGGGATGACAAATATACCTACGCTGGATTATAAGCGATGATCTGATATACAAATGAGGTGCTGCCGAAATTTTAAAAAAATATATTGTGTATTTTTGTTATGATGTGTGTCTGTGTTTACAGTGAATGTGAAATACAGTGTTCGGAACCATCGACAGTTTCGATTACTGTTGTATGTGTTATCTTGGATAGAAATAGCAACAGTTCAGGGTGCACTTCTGAGAGCTTCATTTTCACGTCCTTCACTTTCTCGGGACGTCGTAAAGGTTCCCGAGAAGGTGAAGGACGTGAAGAGGAAGCTCTGAGAAGTGCACCCTGAACTGTTGCTCTTTCTATCCAAGATAAAACATAAAATAGTAAGCGAAACTGTCGATGGTTCGAACACTGCACTTCACACACACTGTAAACACAGACACACAGCATAACAAAAATATCAATTATATTTTTTTAAATTTTTTTTATAATATCTGCGACGTATAGCGACGTTCTGCGACGTACTGCGACGGAACGTAGACGTCGCTATACGTCGCTACATAGCGACGTAACGTCGCTAGACGTCACTAATATGCTGATGTGGACTGAGGGTGTACGTCGCTAAATCTGTCGGTATGCGTCGCTAAGTTGCCCACGTGGTTGTCATGCCATGTCATCATATATAAAGTTTACAGCGTCGCAAGTGGTCGCTTTACGTCACAATTTTGGCGACGTAGTGATACGTCGCTATATGTTTCCGCGTCGCAAATAGCGACGTTCGGCGACTAAAGTGTCATCTGCGACTTGCCTATAAGCGATGTCCGGTTTTCGTCGCTAAATACGTCGCAAATTGGTTTTAGCGACGTATTTTCCTTATTTAGCGACGTCTCCTGACGTCGCTAAAATGGGTTATTTTAGTAGTGTAACAAAGAAACTTCTCAGGCTCCTCGAAGATACGCTCATTTTACGAAAAACCGGATCTCGTTTCGACCTCCTAGTCAAAAGTTATGGCCATCTAAAGTTTCAACTGACCATAAAATTCAGGAGAATGGCCATTCTCCATGTTAGAACACGAAGAATGTTAATTTCGCATGAGGGTGGCCATTCTCCATATTAGTAACACGGAGAATGGCATTCTTCGTCTTAATTTACACGGAGAATGGCCATTCTCTGTGTTAGTAACACGGAGAATGTTAATTTCGCATGAGGGTGGCCATTCTCTGTGTTAGTAACACGAAGAATGCCATTCTCCGTCTTAATTTACACGGAGAATGGTCATTCTCTATGTTAGTAACACGAAGAGTGGCATTTTTCGTCTTAATTTACACGAAGAATGGCAATTCTCCTTGCTAAATTATACTGGAATGACCATTCTCCGTGCTAAATTATACGGAGAATAGCCATTTTCTGTGTTAATTTACACGGAGAATGGCCGTTCTCCGTGTAATTTAGCACGGAGAATGGTCATTCCAGTGTTAAAACGCAGGAGAATGGCCATTCTCCGTGTTAAAATACAGGAGAATGGCATTCTCCGTGTTAAATAAAACGGAGAATGGCATTCTACGTGTTAATTTACACGGAGAATGGTCATTCCCAATGTTAAAACGTAGGAGAATGACCACTCTCCGTGTAATTTAGTACGGAGAATGACATTCTCCGTTCTAAAGTACACGGAGAATGGCCATTCTCCGTGCTAAATTACACGAAGAATGGTCATTCAAATGTTAAAACACAGGAGAATGGCCATTCTCCGTGTTAGTAACACGGAGAATGGCATTCAACACGGAGAATGGCATTCTTCGTGTTAATTTACACGGAGAATGACATTCTTCGTGTTAATTTACACGGAGAATGACATTCTCCTTCTTAAAAATGCAGGAGAATGACTATTCTTCGTGTGATATCGACGGAGAACGGTTGACAGAAACCTTATTTTTTTATTTTTTTGTTTTATGGAAAGAAATTTGACATGAATAAAGATTCAAGAGTTTTCGTTCTTCTTTCAAAATGATGCTAACTCTTATGGAAAAGAAGACATAGATCTTCTCTCCATAATTGACCTAATTGTCGGAAAAGAAGAAGAAGAAGACGAAGAAGATGATGCATGAGCGATGATCGGAGTTCGACTGAAAAAAAGCACGGTAAACTACGAACGATCTTTGTGATCTCTGCTGAAGATGAGAGCAATGGAATTCAGATCTCTTGTGAAGAAGAAGAAGAAGAAGAAGAAGAAGAAGAAGAATCACAATGAGTTTGTGCGGAGGGGTAGTTATGATATTAATTTTGTAAATACAGAGCATCTAAAGGGAATCTTGGAATACTTAACGTATAAATATATAATTCTGGGCATTTCATAAAGGTTTTTTTAGGGGCACCACAACTTCTACTAGGGGGCAGCCCAAAAAGTAGAGATTTTACTAGGGGGCAGCCCACATTTTACTTGGGGGCAGCCCAACCCCCCAAACTCTCATTTCCTCCCTGTCACGACCCGCTACCCAAATTGTTGGGCCAGGCCGAGCCATGTCCAGCCAACGCTTGGTAAAAGCGTAGTAAGCTGTTCTAGAAGATAGTCATGATAATACTAAGTGTGCTAAAGATTATATTTAAAACATTTGAGATTGTTTGTCACAACACAGCATTTATAGATGAAAGCAAATATGTTTTAAAGTTTAATACACTTCCAAAGTAATAACTGGAGACAAAGTCCAGTAACTAAATAAAAGTTGTAATAACTCTAAGTCTAAAGTCAACTGGCAAGTCTAAGCAAGGTTCTCCGCTGGGGCCTCTTCTGGAGCAAAGGCCAGGTCCTCAAAAGCAGCTCCATAAAAAGTATCGCAAAGCATTTCCTCCTCGGAAAGTACACCTACAACGTTATCCTGTCAGGACGGAAGTAAGTACTTGTACTACAAACATATAATACTGATCATGACATGGTAAGAGATGAAATAACTGCAATCCTAAACATGGCACAATCTATCATGTAAAATCACAACTATCATGGCAATGATGCATTTGTCATGGCGACACATGCATATATATAGTTTAAGACTGGAGCAGGTACGTGATCGGTCAATAGGTATAGAATGTACCGATGTACAAGCCATAAATCTAAAATATACATACGTACAAGTAACAAGCATAGGTGTACATCCGTACAAAAATGCGAGATAAAAGCCTACGACAAGGTATGCATATACAATGCGACCTTGCTCGGTACGTACATACAAATAAGGGCATAATCACGTACTCTACTATCAGTTTCCCCGTGTCCCAGTAAACATCATGTGAGATCATGTAAAAGCTCTTCTAAGCATGTGAAGATACTGAGAATCCATATAAAGCATGTAATGATACGATTTTGCAGTTTATTTAGAAAGCAGTGTTCTAACATGATTCATTTACAATTTATTTATCATATGCAGTAAATAAGTTTGTAGGGGTACTTGCCTTGAGCAAAGCAATAGTAATAATATGAAGGTACATATGTCCGGTGTCCTGTAAAAATGATATACAACTCAGTCTCTAAGTTATGATTAAGATTACACTAGTGTTGTGACACGGCTCCTAATAGGACACTAGCTATACGAAGCTCTAGTAGTCTAAAGTGAGATGTTACAATATCTAGACTAACAATTAGGTCTCTACACTAAGGTAGGGTAAGGTCCCGATACTAAAATATCCCAAAAACACACAAAAACACACAAGTCAATATTAATTAATTAATTAATCAAACTGTACAATATGTTCCAATAATTATTAAGATAGTTATACAGTACTATTTTATATGAAATAATATACTAAATTGATCCTTGTTAATTATAAAAATTTAATATAAATTTTCTGGAATTTATGATCCAGTGTAAGTAATTATTAAAAATCAGAATACAAGTGTGCATTGAAAATGAGTTCTGGTTTACTATTTTTATAAAATATTAAAGTACTTATTAAATGCTGCCAACAATTATAATAAATTAGCTAAATTAACATAGTATTTAAATACAATTTTTTTTCAGATTTTTACAGCACTTAAAATATATATAAAAATTCAAAAACAGCAAGTAACAATAAATAATTAATTATTTAATATTTTGTCCATGTATTCGAAATTGAACCGAAGTCCAGATACAGGACCCGAAACCGTGAATCAAGTCCAATATGACTTGACTAGACCCCGAATATGTGTAGCCTCACCTGAGTCCGATCAACCCATGCTAGGCTTGGACTCAAAGTGGTCGTTTGCACAAAGTATGTAAATCGTAAATAAATGCGTAATTTAAATACATGGAATTTAAATTGTAGAAATTGAAAACGTACATATTACAGTATAGGCACTGTATTTATAAATACATATTATAGTATAGGCACTGTATTTATTTACATATTACAGTATAGGCACTGTATTTAAATGACATAATTTAAATGACAGAATTTAAAATACATATTACAGTATAGGCACTGTATTTATATTGACATAAATTTAAATGACATAATTTAAATGACAGAATTTAAAATACATATTACAGTATAGGCACTGTATTTATATTGACATAAATTTAAATAATATAAATAAAATGACAGAATTTAATGACATAAAGTAAAGAACAGAAATTTAAATACATACATATTTACATAATATATTCATCCAAAAAGAGAATTTAATTATAATGTTACAATATTAATATCACAATATTAATATTAAAGTTACATATGTATATTATACATATATATACATATAATATATTTTAAAACAGTAATTACATATTAAAAATCAAAAAATAGCATTATTAATTAAAAGGGTGAGTTAACTTGTTGTTTACAATTATTATATATATCTATTCATTTATTGAATTAGATATATATATATATATATATATATATATATATATATATATATATATATATATATATATATATATATATATATACACATATATATATATATATACAAAATATATATACATATATAATTAACAATTTATCAAAACACAAAAAAAGTATTTTAAACAGTATTATACAGTGTTTATATATATTTATACATTATATATATTTATACATTATATATATATATATATATATATATATATATATATATATATTAAAAAAAAATTTATATATATATATATATATAAAACAAATAAAACAAATAAAACCCAAGAAATACACAAAAACAACGAACGGGGGATTTAAACTCGGGCAACCTAAAGGAGCGCGGGTTTTACTGCTATAGCTGCTGGCCAGTAAGGCCCAACTGGCCGTTGTGAATGGGAGAGGGTTTTAGAAATTTAGGGCCCGTTTGGTTCTGTGTTTAAACTCAGCTTTCTGAGTTTAAATGGTAATCATGACAGAAAATATGTTTGGTTATCTACACTCCAAAAACAGCTTTCCCAAATTTTTTTTCAAATTCAACGTTTAAAATCTGATTTGGGAAAGCAAGTAAAACTTGTTTTCTGAAACAAATTTCCCAAAGTTGTAGCGGGCCCCACCACCCAAACCCTCCTCCCACTCCCCACTTTTTTTCTCTCTCCTCTCTTTCTTTTTCCACAGCAAGAAAGCCATGGCTTCCTCCTCTTCCTCTGCAGAGAAAATTTTTCAACGGAGGAGGAGCTCGACCGCGAAGGAGCTCGCCTCGACGGAGCTCGCCTCGACGGAGGAGGAGCTCGGTGTGGTGGCAGCGAAGGAGCTCGCCTCGACGGAGGAGGAGCTCGCCTCGTCTTCCTCGACCTAGGGTCGACGGATTGGGTCGACGGAGGAGGAGCTCGACCGCCTCGAGCTCCGGCCTCTCCAGCCGCACCATCCCCCTCTCCATCTGCTACGCCCCTCACTTCCCCTTCTGTCCCCCTCCTCCTCCTTCCACCTCCTTCGACCGCCGGATCGGCTTCGACGCCGGCGACAGCCTCCTTCGCTTCGCCCCCGATTTTCGACCGCCGGATCGGCTTCGGTTTTGGAGGAGGTCGACCGCCAAGCTCCTCGAGTTGGACACGAGTAGTATAAGAAGGTCGGCTGCGGCGGCTGCTCCTCGCGCTCGATTTTGGAGGAGGTCGGCTGCGGCGGCTGCTCCTCGCGCTCGGCTCCGGTGGTGGCGGCGGAGGAGCTCGACCCCTCACCGTGTCAGATCTGTGGTGGACACGCACAAAAATGTCGGATACAAAATTTGTTTATAGGACACAGTTAGAAAAACTATTTTCTAAATGAACACAATGAAAAAAAAATTATACTCAGAAAAAATAATATGGACACAATAAAAAAATTACTTTATAAAAATATTTTACCAAACAAATTTTTTTATTTTTTGTTTCAAAAAACTATTTTCTAAATGAAACTAACCAAACGCAAACTCAGAATTTTTATACTCAGAAAACAGTTTTATAACTTACTCTTAGAAAACTGTTTTTAGGAAAAAACTTCAGAAAACACATCCAAATGACCCTTATTTAGAAGCTATAAGTGTATATATCCTAACAAAAATAAAAAGGAAATACTACGCTTAAGGGGGATTCGAACTTGGCTCACGGGAAGGAGGAAGGGTTTAACAGCACACGCGCTGGCCAGGGGGCCAATTAGCCCGCTGTGAAGAAGAGGGGATATTAGACTTTTATTTAGAAGTAAAGGGGGTCTTCTTCTTCGTGTCCTGAGTGTTTGGACACTCGGGTTTGTGTCCAGAGCTCGTGTCGGGGGTTCCCAGACACGTATTTTCGTGTCGAAATATATGGTCGAGTTTGTCGTGTCGTTATCGACACGATGGTGGCAACCATGTGTCACCACGACACGATTTTGTGACGTGTCCGCCGTGTCCAAACTAGGGTTAGAGTTTACTTCGTGTCCGTGTGTCGTGATGGGTCAAAAATAGGGGCGATTGACTCGTCGTGTCAAGACGAACCTAAATCTAGGTTTTGATCGCAGAGACATGAAGTAAAAGAGGGGAGAACGACTCACCCGACGGTCGGGCGGCGGCGGCGGCGATGCTGCGGTGGTCGGCGACAAGAATGGACGGCGGCGCTGCGTCCAGCTCGTCGAGCTCGACTCGACGGCGGTCTCGGCGGTCGACGGCGGCGTCGGGGTGATGAGGATGGGGTTCGCCGGTGTTGGATGGCCGGCGGCGAGCTTGTCGGCGGTGAACAGTAACTCAGGTTACTGTTCACTGCACAGTAACAGGAAAGACTTAAGAAAGGAATTAATTTGAGGATTCAATTAAAAATTGATTTTGAGTTTGGGATTTACATTGGGATGAGTGCCTATTTATAGAAAAAATAAAATTAGGACAACTAACCATGGTAATTACTAACTTGACCCAAGGTTTTACGGTAGCAGTTATTTAATTCCAAAAAATTCAAATGACGTCCAAACGACTCCAAACAAATCGCAGAAAAATTCTAAAATTAATAGAAAAATATTTAGAACCTAATGAAATCAATTTGGGGCAAAATTTGGAATTATTTTTCATTTATTAAAATTTTTAAAAATAGGGAGTTACACTCTCCAAACCCCAATTTCCTCTCTCTCATCCAAAAGAAAAAAAAGAAGTGCTCTCTCTCCCTCTCCCAAAACCCTAGTCTCTTCTCCTCCACCACTCTAATCCTAATTTCTCCACCAAATTTCTTTCAAGAACACTCCTACATTCGACGAGATGACACGCAAGTCGAATAAATCGGATTCTAGGTACGTTCTTCCCTAATTTCTTCTATAATTTTCTACATTCTATTCGAAACCCTAGAATAGTTTTAATTGTCTAAAAACTTTTGATAATTTAGGTTTAGAATGTCTTTAGGGTTTATGAATGGCATTTTTGAACACGACAAACCCATAATTTTTTTTTCAAACCCTAACCCTAGAAAACGACAAACTAGCGAGTCGTTTGTCTGTTGGCCCTGAGTACAGTAGGACTGCCAAGCATGTGGCAGTCCACATGTAAACAAGGACTGCCAGAGTCCTGACAGTCCTCTTTCAATAGAGGACTGCCAGGACTGTGGCAGTCCTTGTGTGCAATTGGACTGCCACATGCCTGGTAGTCCTACTATACTCAGTTTTAGTTGTGGTCTGGGGGTGGGGGATAGGAGGTAACAGTTCTATTTTAATTTGCATTATTTATTAACTGTACGGTCGCACAATCCATTGTTCTATAGGGGTAACAGTCCTCCGGACGCACCAAAAAGAATACGCCCCACCGCGTCAAAGCGGAAGGAACGCGCGGAACGTCCTCTTGAGCGTCCGATTACAATTTCTGAACCGGCACGCCAAGGTCGGTCTGGGACACGGAGACCGCCACCGGGACCACAAGCTCGGTCGAAGCAACGAGCTCGTACTCCTTCTCCTTCTTCCAGTGACGACGACGACGTGCCAATTAGCCAACTCCTACCACCACGTCAAGGTGGTTCTGCTCCATCTGAGGAGGGCGGTCCTTCTGAGCCGCATGTCCGTCCGCCATGTTGGCTTCTTTTGAGAACCATATTGCATATGCAATATGGAAGAACCCGGTATGTGCATTACTTTTGTAAGCTACCAGTTTAGTATATGATATCTATATGTATTTCATTTTTTTATGTTTTTATATGTGGTTTGATATACAGAGGACATATCGTATCCTTAGGGCTGTGAGTCACGGGAAGAAAACCGTGTCTTGGCCGTTTAGAAGCTTATCGGAGGCCGTCCAGGTTAAAATCGTACCGAGCGGTTTGCATAATTTGGCAGATTATGCCTATAGGACAATGGATAGTGCCCTGATATCCGCCTTTGTGGAGAGATGGCACCCGGAGACCAACACGTTTCATCTCTCATGCGGGGAGATGACCATTATACTTGACGACGTCTACTAGATACTGGAGCTACCAGTTACCGGTCGTATCATGACCAAAGAACATTACATAAATGAAAAATCTACAAAATGGTACTCGAAGATCGTCAAGTTTGTCTCAAGTAACCTTGGACTTGAGGAAACTAGTTTTACAACTCTCCCCGGCTTCAAGAAATAATATGGAATTCCTCTGTCATTTCTGGTGGAGCACTTCACGAATATGGAATTGGATGAGGATGATGATGAGTTGGTCGACACGGTGGCCCGTGCTTACATGTTGTTCGTCCTAGGAACGGTGGACATTTCGGACAAGTTCGGAACCTCGATACATGCGAGGTACATGCTCAATTTATTGTCCGTGGATGACTTCATTGATATATCATGGGGTAGCGGTATTCTCGCCTATCTTTACCGCGAGCTCGGCATCGCATCCCGTGTCGGGACTAAGATAATTGCCAGATGCCAGACTCTGCTACATGTAAGAAAACTTTCAACAATTTAATCTCGTATACTTCATTTTGTTGTTTATATTTTGTGACTATTAACTTATAAATTGAATAGGCATGGATATACGAGCACTTTCCGATGCTCAGACGGGGTGACCTGAACCCAAACTATTTTGAACACCTTCCTAGAGTGGCTCGATGGAGGCCAGCCCAGGTGGAAACCAAAGATTGGCAAATACTAGCTTCCATTCGTGAAGTACTTAACAATTTAGTACCAGAAGAGGTAATAAATTAGGACTTATTTTTTTATGTTAAGTTTTTTTTGATGTTAACTGTTTTCCTACAGATATTTTAGGATCCATACCGGGATTTGTACGAGGGGAGTCGTGCCATCCAACAAGTTTCTTTATTTCATGGCATGATCACATGCTATGATATCACGGAGCCGTACATGCCTGATCGTGTACTTCGGCAGTTTGGCTTCGTGCAAAGTGTGCCGAAGCGCACACTACAGATGTTGGAACCTCTCCGCGGGACCCAACCATTGAACTACAAACCGGCGTATTTCGACTGGGTGACCGACTTCTACTCCGAGTGGCAAAGGCACCTGCTTGGGGAAGATGAGAGTCAACCGGTCACCCAGATGGCCGACTGCAGCGAGGACTACATGTCGTACTTTCGGCGGGTCGGACATCCTAGGTTGTTGAACCCTACAAACCCGGGTCCCGAGGCCGTAGTAGCTGTTGGAAATCTTCCTTCGAAAAACATCTTGTATGTTTCATTGGTGAAGATGGTGAGTTCCGCATTAGTAATTAGTTTGAGATTTTCATGTTTGTAGACTAAATTCAATTATACTTTCATTTACAGTCTAGAAGGGCGAAGGAACTAGCCAAGACACTTCGGAGCGCTTGCCAAAGTGACACTAGTGTCTTGGTCGACACTAGTGCCTTGGTCACCAACGAGCTTGAGCGCATCGACGACGAGGTTGAGTTCCCATTCATGCGTAATGCGGAGTCTCGTTCGAAGGCCCGCCATGATATGTAGTATGATTGTCTGATTGTCTGAAGTTGGCTATTTTGGATGTTGATATTTTTGCGTGTCGAACATATTGTTGGATACTTGTGTTAAAATACTTGTGTTGGTTATGTGTTGGATACTTGTGTTGAAATACTTCTGTTGGATATGTGTTGGATACTTGTGTTGAATATGTGTTGGATATGTGTTGAATACTTGTGTTGAATATGTGTTGGATACTTGTGTTGGACTTGTGTTGGATATGTGTTGGATACTTGTGTTGGATATGTGTTGGATACTTGTGTTGAAATGTTCATCACAGAACATTTCATCTAGGACTGCCACACCCAGGGCAGTCCTTCACATGTGTTGGACTGCCCTGGGTGTGGCAGTCTTAGATGAAATGTTCTGTGACTGCCACACCCAGGGCAGTCCAACACATGTGAAGGACTGCCCTGGGTATGGCAGTCCTAGATGAAATGTTCTGTGATGATTTCATTCACACATAAATTCATCACAAAGTTTCAGTGCTAGGACTGCCACACCCATGGCAGTCCTACACTGAAGTAGGACTGCCAGGGGGTTGGCAGTCCTAACTATAACTTGCTGTAACAGCAAGTTTTAGTTAGGACTGCCACAACCCAAGCAGTCCTACTTTAGTGTAAGACTGCCATGGATGTGGCAGTCCTGATACTGATACTCTGTGACAGAGTTTCTCAAACTGAAACGCTTTGACTGAAACGCTGTGACAGTGAACACTGTAACCCCCCTGAATTTTCAGGAAATTTTTAAAATTATTTTTTATTTGAAGAATAGCTTGTTAATTTATTTTAATTAAATAATTAATTAATTATTTCTAATCAGGGTTTAATTTATATTGTATATATATAGATGCAAGATGATGCTATTTTCTATCTGACAATATTGTTGGCAAGATCATCAGGGTTACTTTTATTAGTGCTAGTCAAATTTTATCCTTATAAATATTGGCTCTATTATTATTTATAATCCTTAGTTATTGTCATATTATTATAATTAATAGCAAGTTTATAATTATTTATTACCTTTTATTTATGGTTTATCACTATTATTATATTTTTATTATTGCCATGGTCTATTATTATTTTATTAAATTGGATATCCCTATTAGGTTTTATTATTAAATTCTATTATTTGTCTTAAGAGTTGCTTATAGATGATTTATTGGATTTAGATATATATTATATATATATATAGCCTTCTTTAACCAAGTTCCTCTTAACCCTAACCCTAGAGCTTTGTCTCCAAGCCGCCCCCCTGACCTTACCTTCACCTCGCCTACCTCCTCCCTCAACCCGAGACTCCTTACCGACGTACGGAGGAGCACAAGGCCGGACGGGACTGCGGTTGCCGCTGTGAGCAGCAGAGCCGGCCGATCCCGGCGGCGCCACCGCGCCTGGAGGCCGACCCCGACCCCCTGCGGCGGGCAGGTAACCCCCCCCCCCCCCCCCCCGAGCGACCCCGTGGCTCTTCCACGTGGAAAATCTTATTTTTTACTGTAACCCTAGTTTTAGGGTTTTTAATCCAATTAATTCAGTTTTTTTAGTGTTAATTATTGCCTAATTATTGGTAATTAATTAGATCTAATTGAAAGGGATCATTAGTAATTAAGTATAGGATCTACATTAAATTTTGTGTGAATTAATATTATTTATTAGTATTTATTACTATTTACTTATAAATTTTATACGCGGTTAATTAATTGTTTATATTTATTGTTTTAATCGTTAATTAATAATTTTATTATTAATTAAATAAAATCTTGTAGAGAAAAAAGTTTGTAAAATTTATGTAGTATTTTATAACTATTTTTCCAGAAATTATAGAATTTTATTTGTAATTATTTTATATTAAAAATCGAGAACTTTAGATTTTTAAATTAATTCCAATTACCGTTTTTTAATTTATATTATTTAATTGGTTGTTAATTAAATAATATATATTATATAGAAAATGTTTGTAAAAATATACTTTACTGTATAAAAATATTTCCAATATTTAATTATATTTATTGATATTTATTTAGATTTTAGAAGGATAATTTTGATTACTAAGTGTATTATATAATTAATCGATATTAATTATATAATTATTTGTAAATGGGTAAATGTTAAGGTTTCTGTTGTAAATAGATAATTAAACTATTTTGGAAATTATTTTAGGTATTTTATATTTATTACTAATTTTTAGGATTTAAAAGTAATTTCTAGAATTATTTTAGAATTATTTATTAAATTGTTTAATAATTATTTATTAATTTAAATCATTACTAATTATGTGTTATTATGGTGTAGAATATTGAATTTAGATTTAATGGTTAAATTTAGGTTTTATAGTAAATTTTCAAGATTTATTTCGAATTATTATGTATTATTTAACTATTTATTTAATAAATAGTTTTAATGGTAATAAATTCATTTCTGTAAAAATATATATATAATATATATTTATTATTCTGGTATTATTTAGTTTATTATTATAATAGACTAGAAATGATTTTTAAGGACTTTTACTATTTTTGTTAGTATTATTAGGAATTGTGTATGCACGTGTGTATTAAATTGAGTAGTTAATTGATTATAATTAATTAATTAATTACTAAATATCATGTTGTATTATTAATTACAGAATATAAATGTATGATAATAAGTATATTTACATACTTATTATTGTATAAGTATTATTCATAATTATTGGTACTAGTTAGCTAGTTTTAATAAAATACTAATGTTTGTTGGTTAATTAGCAATTAATCAATTTAGTAAATTGTTAAATAGAGATTAATTATAAATCATGCTTGTTTAGGATTGTTTGCTTCTCGGAACTCGGACTCTACATCGGACCCGGATACTCAGTTGCTGGACACATGCAAGTACACCTTGCTTGATTGTATATTTTTGCAGTTAGTTTATGTTACCTAGTTACTTCTCAGTTGTGTGCACGCGTCTAGTAGTAGTGGACTTATCCCGTGTATTGTGAAGGTATGTGGTACCTTCTAGGCGGACACCGTATCATACACGATCACTATATGAGTGAGTTGAGAGCATGGATTTGTGTGTCGACTGATCATTGGCACGTGAGTTCGCGTCTGGTCTAGTGGTTGGTACAGGTCTACTTATATATACTATGACGTCTTGTATATTATTTGTACCGCGTATACGGTACATATATACATTGGGTGGGGAGAGTCTACTAGTGGTGTATGAGAATTCTGTTTCCAATGGACGCTGGATGCTCGTAGCCCCTCGTTTCTCAAACCGTAGAACGCTTGGTGGCAGTTTCTTCTTCTTCTCCCTCCCTCATGCACCATTAGAGATGTCTCGAGTGCATTACACATAGATGGTTAGTTTACCTGTCGTATGTCGCATGATATATCCTGTCCTTGTTTGGTTGGGGAGATGTTATGTTACATTTTGTTCTAGTTATTTATATACTGCCCTGTACTATCATGTATGTCGATTTCTTGTGTACTTGTTACGTCCCTCTGAGGACCTGGCACCTTTTTCAGATTGGGACGAGCACAGGTACCGACGGACTATGGAGATTGGAGACTTTTGCTGACGAGGACTTCAATGTTGAGCCTCGTGAGTTTCTTGAGTTCTTAGGTGATTTCTGCTAGTGGCTATCTATTTCTTTTCTGGTTCAGTTGTACTCTTTTAGTAGTTCTTTCATACATTTATTGGTGGATTATTTTCCACTAGTCATGACTTGTAGTTTGATTCAGAGTTATTTTCATTCCTTCCAGCTTTATTCTGTGATTTTTCCTGTGGATGAGATTAGTATTTACCTGCCTGTATTGTTATTTAGTTGTTACTTCAGCGTACTACGATCGAGTATAGTCCATTAAATTGGGATTTTTCTATACTTGATCGTACAGCTGGCACGTAACGTGTTCCTGGTCCCACATATTTTGGAACCGGGGCGTGACATGTTTTTAGTGGTGGTCCATGCAGGTCGAGAAAATATTGTTTGGTTACTTTACCGTACCAAGCAAGCCTGCGTATAGGATTAGGACTATTGTGTCTCATCCACAATTGATTATTTTTATCCTTTGATCTCGTTTGTTTTCGACTCATTTCAAACTCCTCGAAATACTTGATCTCTTCTTTGATTTATATCTTCTGACTCTTTGACTTCCTTGCAATTATATCCTTCTCGATCTAATCTACCGTACCCCTTGCTTGTCATAATTGATAGAGGTTTGGAAGATGCTATACTATATACACTCATGAGTTAACTATATGGCTAGATGGGTTACCTTGGCAGCTAATTATGCGGTTGAGTCTATAATTGAATTCTTGGAAAGTACTAAATATTGCAGGTTGATGAACACCATATTTTTGAAAGATATAATTTTTGCATGAATGATTAGTTAATTCAAAGTTGAGTAGTAATGATATATCAATTTCGAATGATAGTGAGAAAGATTACTTATACTCATATGGGAAAGACTGTTAGAAGTTGATTAATAAAATAAACTCGATGATCGATTTGAGAGGATGATTTAAAGTTTTGATTTGAGTTTTAAAAAAAAAAATTTCTATGATTGGTTAGAGAGGATATAAAATCAACTTGATGATTAAAAATTTAAATATTCACATTGCTACATGAGATTTAAATTGGTTGATGATTTATGTTGGTTTCCAAAATAGAAGAATAAATTTTTTTTTTTAAATTTGAGGATAGATGATTGTAAATAGAAATAGTTAAGAGTTGCCTATGAGATTTATATTTCTTTAAAGATTGAATATTTTGACCTTGATGAAAAAAGAAGGGTTTATTTAAGAAGAATTTAGAAATTTGATGCATTTCATAAAGTGATTTAAAATTTGGAGTTGGATAATTTTAATCTAAAAATTTTGAGAAGAAAAGAATAGGATGTTTGGACTATAATAAAGTTTATTTCGAGGATCGATTTAGAAATTTGAGGTATTTTTTTGTGATTGAATTTTGTTTGATGGAACAAATTTTGATTGAAATTTTTTTTTTTGAGATTTAAATCTTTTTTTTAGATTGATAAATTTTTTATTGAAGTTTCTTTTGGAAAAAAAAGAAGAAGAATTTAGTATTATGATAATATTTATCTCGGTGATTGATTTAAGTATTTTCATTAGAGAGTTACAATCTTTTATATTAGGTAAACTGAATTAAAGTTGACGAAAAAAAAGGGGGAAAATAAAAGGGAGTTGGTGTGATGATAAAAGGATTGGTTGGGTATTTTAAAGTTATAATTATGATTATATGCGACGATCTTAAAGAGATTAAGGAAATTGGTGGATGATTGTTTTGATTTAAAGATTTTATACTGAAGGAATTTATGAAGAAATTTTATTTACAGGAATTTGATTTTTTTTATCTTGATGAGGAAATAAACATAGAGGATGTTACTCTAATGAGATAGAAGTGTCATACCTTAGTTGCCATATTTTTCATAGCCAGATAGTGATTATATGCAGTTATAGTTAAGTCATCGACCCATGTGACTATGTCTTCTTCTTAAAATTTTATCATCCTTGTTCTCGACCCTAAACTAGTATCATGATTCCCTAATTGTTTAGAGCTATAGATGTCTATAAATTTTTCTTGACCATACCCCAAATCCGTCAACCAGTATATCTTCTCCTATATTTTAGTATTATATTATTAGTATTAATATTAGGAATATCTATTTAGTTGTTTGTTACTTTACCTGTAGACAATATTGGTTGATATTTTCTGTAATAAATTTTTTTCTTCACCTTTAGCTCATGCCACGGTTGTCGAGCTAAATGTTGTAAGGATTTTTTTTTATTATCTAATTAGTTTATTTTCTTTCCTGATTTACTATTTATCGTGCTGCATAATTCTAGTACTATCGACCCAAAATTTTGTTTTCTTAAGCAATAATGGAAAGCAGATCATTACGTCTTATCCTTTTGAATAGACCAAAGGACTTTTTTTTTCTCATGTTAGGATTATTATTGCTTCTCTAGAAAATTCTATGTTGTTGCTACAATTTGGTAGGATAAACTTGCTTTCCTAAAGAGACAGTTAGAGGTACTAGTTCAATTCTTATAAGTTGGGTAGTATACCTTGTAGTCTAGCATCATACTTTTCTCAGGACCATTAAGAAATTATAGTTGGATAACACTGACTATATGTTGGTATAAGTATTTAGATTACCTAGACATAACTTTGTGGGTTCCTATCCCCTAGCTCAACTAAGGTTAAGATTCATAGGGCAACTAGAAAGGTCAAATCATTATTTGTGTTTTGGACTTGAACTATCTTGTACTTTCTTTTCTTCTGTACGTTTATTTTTATCGTCTTGACTAATACTGCTGTTATAGCCTAGTTTTTACAAGCTTCTCCTTTTCTCAAGCTTGTTCTTGACACATATATTATTGGGTGCACCCACTAAAATGTTGTCTAATCAGAATCGGTGTATGATGGTCTGGCCAACCTAGTGCATGTTGATTCGCGCTCCCTATGATTATTTTATGCAGATGAAGATATAGTAAACTTGTCCTAGGATCTCATTTGCGACCGTTTGACAATTTTTTTTTTCTTGAAACATTTATTCGCATTGGACCTTCAAATTTGTAATCGACCCCATCCCCCTTGAACTCTTCTTTATTCTGCGTCTTAGTATAGAATTTTTCTTTATGACCCTTTATTAGCTATGATTTATAGTAGAACCATCTTTCTACTAAGTCATTTAAGTATACCTTGTATGATATCTTATTTTAGTAATACCCTTAGCACCCTAGTAGCCATCTTAGACTGATTTTAGTCGGACATTTAGCAAATAAAAGTTTTCCTATTATCCTTTCCTTGGTTCATATCATTTGATCTCTTACCATGACTTGGGTAATTGAAGCACAATATTAGGATTTTTCTTCCAATAATTGCACCATTATGATCTAGACAAAACGCACCATACACATGATATTTATGCCCCCCATAAACACACCTTTATGTGCTCTATTTTAATAACTCTACTTGTTTGACAAATCTTTCCCTTAGAATAGACTATTTGTGTCCTCTCCTTATCCTATTAGATTTGACCATGCAATATCGATCTATTCCCTGATCACTTGGAAATCCTATGACCTATGTCGGACCTAGAACATATTCTTGTAGGATATGATGCCAGTTTTGACCCCTCTATAAACTCCCAAGTATCGTTGTAAATTGTCTTGTTGAGTAAGTTACAATTTACATATTTACTTTTCATTGATTTTCTTATTATTTCTTCGGTATTAGAATTATTTTAAATTTCGAGGACGAAATTCTTATAAGTTTGGTAGATTGTAACCCCCTGAATTTTCAGGGATTTTTTAAAATTATTTTTTTATTTGAAGAATAGCTTGTTAATTTATTTTAATTAAATAATTAATTAATTATTTCTAATCAGGGTTTAATTTATATTGTATATATATAGATGCAAGATGATGCTATTTTCTATCTGACAATATTGTTGGCAAGATCATCAGGGTTACTTTTATTAGTGCTAGTCAAATTTTATCCTTATAAATATTGGCTCTATTATTATTTATAATCCTTAGTTATTGTCATATTATTATAATTAATAGCAAGTTTATAATTATTTATTACCTTTTATTTATGGTTTATCACTATTATTATATTTTTATTATTGCCATGGTCTATTATTATTATTTTATTAAATTGGATATCCCTATTAGGTTTTATTATTAAATTCTATTATTTGTCTTAAGAGTTGCTTATAGATGATTTATTGGATTTAGATATATATTCTATATATATATATATATATATATATATATAGCCTTCTTTAACCAAGTTCCTCTTAACCCTAACCCTAGAGCTTTGTCTCCAAGCCGCCCCCCCTGACCTCACCTTCACCTCGCCTACCTCCTCCCTCAACCCGAGACTCCTCGCCGACGTACGGAGGAGCACAAGGCCGGACGGGACTGCGGTTGCCGCTGTGAGCAGCAGAGCCGGCCGATCCCGGCGGCGTCACCGCGCCTGGAGGCCGACCCCGACCCCCTGCGGCGGGCAGGTAACCCCCCCGAGCGACCCCGTGGCTCTTCCACGTGGGAAATCTTATTTTTTTACTGTAACCCTAGTTTTAGGGTTTTAATCCAATTAATTCAGTTTTTTTAGTGTTAATTATTGCCTAATTATTGGTAATTAATTAGATCTAATTGAAAGGGATCATT
Source organism: Iris pallida (assembly GCA_029216955.1). Taxonomy (NCBI): domain Eukaryota; kingdom Viridiplantae; phylum Streptophyta; class Magnoliopsida; order Asparagales; family Iridaceae; genus Iris; species Iris pallida. The sequence continues at coordinate 247,056 of JANAVB010019400.1, forward strand.
AGTAATTAAGTATAGGATCTACATTAAATTTTGTGTGAATTAATATTATTTATTAGTATTTATTACTATTTACTTATAAATTTTATACGCGGTTAATTAATTGTTTGTATTTACTGTTTTAATCGTTAATTAATAATTTTATTATTAATTAAATAAAACCTTGTAGAGGAAAAAGTTTGTAAAATTTATGTAGTATTTTATAACAATTTTTCCAGAAATTATAGAATTTTATTTGTAATTATTTTATATTAAAAACCGAGAACTTTAGATTTTTAAATTAATTCCAATTACCGTTTTTTAATTTATATTATTTAATTGGTTGTTAATTAAATAATATATATTATATAGAAAATATTTGTAAAAATATACTTTACTGTATAAAAATATTTCCAATATTTAATTATATTTATTGATATTTATTTAGATTTTAGAAGGGTAATTTTGATTACTAAGTATATTATATAATTAATCGATATTAATTATATAATTATTTGTAAATGGGTAAATGTTAAGGTTTCTGTTGTAAATAGATAATTAAACTATTTTGGAAATTATTTTAGGTATTTTATATTTATTACTAATTTTTAGGATTTAAAAGTAATTTCTAGAATTATTTTAGAATTATTTATTAAATTGTTTAATAATTATTTATTAATTTAAATCATTACTAATTATGTGTTATTATGGTGTAGAATAGTGAATTTAGATTTAATGGTTAAATTTAGGTTTTATAGTGAATTTTCAAGATTTATTTCGAATTATTATGTATTATTTAACTATTTATTTAATAAATAGTTTTAATGGTAATAAATTCATTTCTGTAAAAATATATATATAATATATATTTATTATTCTGGTATTATTTAGTTTATTATTATAATAGACTAGAAATGATTTTTAAGGACTTTTACTATTTTTGTTAGTATTATTAGGAATTGTGTATGCACGTGTGTATTAAATTGAGTAGTTAATTGATTATAATTAATTAATTAATTACTAAATATCATGTTGTATTATTAATTACAGAATATAAATGTATGATAATAAGTATATTTACATACTTATTATTGTATAAGTATTATTCATAATTATTGGTACTAGTTAGCTAGTTTTAATAAAATACTAATGTTTGTTGGTTAATTAGCAATTGATCAATTTAGTAAATTGTTAAATAGAGATTAATTATAAATCATGCTTGTTTAGGATTGTTTGCTTCTCGGAACTCGGACTCTACATCGGATCCGGATACTCAGTTGCTGGACACAGGCAAGTACACCTTGCTTGATTGTATATTTTTGCAGTTAGTTTATGTTACCTAGTTACTTCTCAGTTGTGTGCACGCGTCTAGTAGTAGTGGACTTATCCCGTGTATTGTGAAGGTATGTGGTACCTTCTAGGCGGACACCGTATCATACACGATCACTATATGAGTGAGTTGAGAGCATAGATTTGTGTGTCGACTGATCATTGGTACGTGAGTTCGCGTCTGGTCTAGTGGTTGGTACAGGTCTACTTATATATACTATGACGTCTTGCATATTATTTGTACCGCGTATACGGTACAGATATACATTGGGTGGGGAGAGTCTACTAGTGGTGTATGAGAATTCTGTTTCCAATGGACGCTGGATGCTCGTAGTCCCTCGTTTCTCAAACCGTAGAACGCTTGGTGGCAGTTTCTTCTTCTTCTCCCTCCCTCATGCACCATTAGAGATGTCTCGAGTGCATTACACATAGATGGTTAGTTTACCTGTCGTATGTCGCATGATATATCCTGTCCTTGTTTGGTTGGGGAGATGTTATGTTACATTTTGTTCTAGTTATTTATATACTGCCCTGTACTATCATGCATGTCGATTTCTTGTGTACTTGTTACGTCCCTCTGAGGACCTGGCACCTTTTCCAGATTGGGACGAGCACAGGTACCGACGGACTATGGAGATTGGAGACTTTTGCTGACGAGGACTTCATTGTTGAGCCTCGTGAGTTTCTTGAGTTCTTAGGTGATTTCTGCTAGTGGCTATCTATTTCTTTTCTGGTTCAGTTGTACTCTTTTAGTAGTTCTTTCATACATTTATTGGTGGATTATTTTCCACTAGTCATGACTTGTAGTTTGATTCAGAGTTATTTTCATTCCTTCCAGCTTTATTCTGTAATTTTTCCTGTGGATGAGATTAGTATTTACCTGCCTGTATTATTATTTAGTTGTTACTTCAGCGTACTACGATCGAGTATAGTCCATTAAATTGGGATTTTTCTATACTTGATCGTACAGCTGGCACGCCACGTGTGAAACCCGCAATTTGTCTAGTGATTATTTTTATTATTATTATTTTAAATGTGTGATTGCAATTATTATTAATTTTAATTAAATAGAAAATTCTTTTGAAAATAATGAACTTGGATTTTTGTTTGTCTGGCCCAGACCCGAACCCAATTTGAATCTAAAAAATATTTTAAATTAATATTTTTTTTAGAGTTACAAAATGTTTAGTTATAATTTTTCTAAATTAAATCTTTAATTCATTTCCTCATTTTAGCCCATTCCTTATTTAAGCTTTTAATCATTTTCTTAAAGCCCATGAAACTAAAATCATTTTTACATTAAGCTCAAGCCCATCAACCATTTGAGCCTTTAGTCCATGGCTTAAAGCCCACAAGCCCATGTCTTTATTACCCAAAACATTAGTTATAAGACCCATATTAACCCATTAATAACTTAGCCATTATATCATTCCATTAAACTTTTTGTCCAGCACACTTTGAAGCTGGAGCTTTAAAACACCCATTAACCAATCCTTTAACCCATTAAAAAATGATTCCATTCTCTCTCTCTTTCTAAATGCTCTGTAGAGAAACCGAAAGGATTTCGGTGGTGGCCGAGCTCCTTAACCGCCGGCTCCTCTTTTTCGATTCCGTGACCGGCCGCTCCTTCGGATTTCGGTAACCGACATCAACCCCTCCTATAAAACCCTTTCTCCTCATTCTTTCCTTTCCATCAACCATCCCCTTCCTCCCATCTTCCCCAACCCCAACTCCTAGCCCTAGCCGCCGGCCCCGAGCTTCCCGGAGAACCCGATCTAGCCCGGCCGCCCCACCGGTGCCTAGTCCCGGCCGCCGCTCGCCCGCAGCCCGGCGTCCCCGATCCCGCACGGCCGTCCGCCGAAACCGACCCGCGCGGCTCCCCGGTCGGCGCTCCCTCCGTGTGTGCCCGTGCCCGGTTCTCAAGTCCGATCCCGTTTTCGTTCCGAGTCCGAGGCTACCCTTCGGATTCCGTCTTTTGGGTAATTTCTGTGTAAACACAGTAGTTCGTCCCCGTCGTAGTCCATAATGATAATTTGGTCCTCGATTTCCTTCGGGAATTCGATTTTCTGGTAGACGTAGCATTTTTTGGATTTTCTGAAATGCTTATGTATATTTTTCTGTGTGGTTTTCCATGTTCTGCGGAATCTCGGGATTTCTGAGATTTGTTTCGAAAAAATTTCCGGATTCGGAACTTCTGTGGTTTTCTGGACTTTGTGTGTTCTGTGGTTCATATCTTCGGAATTTCCGAGATTTACTTGGAAATAATTCTGGGATTGAGGATTGGTGTTTAATTCGGATTTTTCGAGTTTTAATATTCTGGTTCTTTTACTTTGAATATTCCGAGTTAGTTTCGGGATTTCCGATAATACTTCGGGTTTTCCGATTACGTTTCGGAAATATGTTGTTGGTGCATTCTGGTGTAAAATAATGGATTTTCTTTGGAATGAGATTTATAAATGGTGATAGTGGCACATTTTCCCAGTTTTGGGTTATCCCGAATATAGAGAGAATGCTGCCCAAATTTTATAAATGAATTTCAAATCGTTTTCAGAAATATTTACAATTAGGATTTTTGGGCGACGACCATACCGGTCAATGGGCCCCGGGCTAAATGCAAACGAAACCGGTTCCGTCCGGACGTTGAGGCATTAGCTATTTATGACGATTGGACCAAAGTCTGAGACTCGAAATCAATTTAATTTAATTTAAATTATTAGTTGTAGGATAATTTATAAAGACTAACCAAATGTTTTCTCTTATTTAAATTTATGTAAATGGTCTGTAAGGGCATAAGCCCATTCATTCCTGCTGGTGTGTAAAGTTTGTAATAGCTTAGTATTTTTTTTATTGTTTTCTGGTTTGTTGGTTGACGTAAAACACGTAAAACAATAAATAAATATTTATTTTATTATAGAAATTAAAATAATTTTCTCACAATAAATAACTAGGAAAATTACAAGTTTGTAATTCAACAAATTCACGTCTTTCTCATTAAAAGAAAAACCTAATTTTTACAAAAATACAAGTTTTGCGAAATAATCGAAAAACACGAATTTTCTCAAATAAATGTTAACCTGATTTAGTTCCTTCGCAAATTGATTAATAGAAACTATCTCGATAAGCGTGTAATTTAGTAACAACATAAAACTGGACTAGGACCAATTCTAAAGATTGTAACTAGCACACTTAGAATGGTTCAATTTTTGATGCTGAGTCAGGATTCTCAATTGTAGGATTTCAAGGACGGTACTAGTCTCCATCAACAATCCTTTTCCAGTCATAATCCAAGGCAAGTACAGTTGTGATTGTTTACAATTTAATTAGTAATAGTAATCTTGCATGCTTAAACCACATTGCTACACGGAACTCTCTCCTAGAGTATTGATTGTTATTGTCTCATTGCATCATTGAATCTAATTGACTCGGGATATTGGGGAAGTAGTGTAGCGTCTATGACCAATACCCTAAAACTTTTAGTAATAGGATTGTACGAGCTTACCCCTCTCACACACGGGGATAGGCCGGATCATATCAGTGAATCATCCCAAACCGGTCATAGTCGTTACTTACTCAAATCACATGTTTTCAATTGTAGAACTGTTGGAAAATATTGCATTTCTAAATTGTTTATAATTGCAAATTATTAATTATTAGTTGAATTGTAGATTTTCATAATTGTACTTTGCTCCCTCCTGACTGGAGACCAACATTTTTAGGTTACACTGAGGATTGCCTGTTCCACGAGGATCTGAGGCTAAGGAGCTAGTTGCTTGAGTTGTTCTTCATGATAATTGTATAAATTTTCAATTGTAAGAAATTCTTCTATTGTAAAAGTTTTTATTAATCGAATAAAAGTTGTGGCAATTTTATTATGTTGTTGATGTTACCTGCAAACGGAGATACAGCTTACTGCCGCCGTCTCAACAACGGTGCAGGCTGGGCATGATCCGGTTCGACCCAAGAAATTGGGATCGGGTCGTGACATATTTTTAGTGGTGGCCCATGCAGGTCTAAATCAACAACTTAGGAGAACCATGTTAGAAACAAATAGAACACTAGAACATTAAATTGCCACAACCTAGGACCGGTATATAAATATATGATAAATATTTTGTTTAATTATAGACTGGTAGGATACCTTGCTTATGTTTGCATCCTAAACCTTCCAGAGAATGACCACTGACAAAACCAATCCTGCTGTCAATGAGGTGTCATCTCCGGATCGAACCCCGCCTCCTCAACCAAATCCAAGCTTTACACCCCACCAGCTGTTTGATCATCCCCATAATTCATCTAGTGAAGTTCTCACTACACTGGCAAATCCTACCTCTTCTCAAAATGGGTTACTTTTCCTTGGGGAAGTACCCATTCCTGTTGCTCCACCAGTACCAGCAAACACCTCCCAAATGGTTGCTCTATTTCAAGAAATCCTGGAGTACCAGAAAGCTCAAGCTGAAGCCCAACAAGAACAGATGGATATCACGAGAGAAGTCATGAAGAACGTCAACGACGTCACCTTAGCTATCCTAAACCAAGTTGGAGCGAAATCTCGTCCAAGGAAGGATAACCCTGAATATAGAAGATATTTGGGCCCTATCAAGTACTCTACTACCCGGCAGTCATGTCGTAAGAAGTTATTGGTTTGCAACTTCTGCAAAAGGCCTGGTCACTTCGCCAATATTTGTCGCAAGAGATTGGGGCAATGTTTGGCATGTGGATCTGCTGAACATCGGGTAAAGAATTGCCCCTTACCCTTCCGTCAAACTAGAGCACCTATTCCAGCAACAACTGTTATGCAACAACCTAAGGACTCTCTTCATGTTCAGCAGACCATGCTTACTACACCCACTACAGGAAGGCATGAAGCAGACTCAAGGATCATAGAAGGTGAAGCAGTTGGAGACTGCTCATGCAAGAGTCAGAGCCATGAAGAATAGTACCTAAGACTGCTGAGTAGCAATATCTATTAAAGATGTAACAAGATGTCCTTAGATCAATTATGGGAGTTTTGTTGTAATACTCTTATATGAATAAAAATCTTAGTTACATCTTATGGTAGATGTCCTCTCTAATATATCTTCTGGATTACTCTAGACATTCACCATTGACCTAGTTCTCGGCTCTTTTCCTATCTCTAAGGGATGCTATAGAGTCAACCTGAAGGAAGCCAAGAAGATGAAGGATCAGAACTATGTACTAAAGACTTTAAGACAGAGCTTCACCCTAGGGAGCACCTGTGTCCAAGAAGGATGAAATAGTACGGATGTGTATCGACTATCGGACACTGAAGAACAAGTACCCTTTTTCCTAGATTGATAATCTGTTTGAATCAATTTGAGTGGACTTAAGGTGTTTTCCAAGATCGACCTCAGATCTGACTACCATCAGATCAAGGTCAGGAAAGAAGACATTCCCAAAACGGCATTCAAATAAGGATAGTTGTTGGTCATGTCGTTTGGACTGACAAATGCTCCTGCTGTGTTCATGAATCTCATGAACAGAGTCTTTTATGAGTATTTGAATCAGTTTGTTGTCTTTTCCATAGATGACATTCCGATATACTCGAAGACTGAAGAAGAGCATGAAGAGCATATGAGAAAAGTTTTGAAAAGAGGAAAAGCTAACTAAAAGTGAATTTTCTTAGACAAGGTGGTTTTGCCCATATTGTCACAAGAGAAAAAATTTCGAAGAATCTCAAGAAGATAGCCACTGTGGAGAAATGGTATACCCAAGATTTAGTAGCTGAGGTTACGGCTGACTAATACCGGAAGTTGTTCGCCAAGATTGCTGAGCCGATGACGAAGCTTAATCGGAAGAATAAAGAGTTCATCTGGACGAAGAATTGTCAGGCGGCACCTAAGAAGCTGAAGAAGAGGTTTATCACTGCACAAATCCTTGCGCTACCCGCAGGAATCGGTGATTTTTAATCTACAGTAATATTTCTGAAAAAGGATTGGGTTGCGTTCTTCAATAACATGGGGAAAATAATTGCTTACATATCTAGACAATTACAGACTCATGAGAAGAGCTATCCCACATATAATTTGGAACTTATTTTGAAGATATTATTTTATGGAAAGGGAGTGAAAATATATATACGGACTACAGAAGTCTGAAATATGTCTTCACTCAGAAAGAGCTGGACATTAGGCAACGAATATGACTGAATCTGATTTCAATATCGATCTGCAATACCGATTAGAAAATGTGGAAGTTGATATTGATGGTGAAGTTTTAACCAAGGAGCGGAACCTGCTAGAAGACATCAGGAAGTTGGACTGGAAATAGAAGGGTGGAGCTGGATGCTAATTCAGAATTGATGAAGTTGCAAGTATGCTCGACTTTGATGGACAAAATCAAGGAGACTCAGTTTCAAGACAAGTCACGATGTACATTTAGAGATCAAGTGTTAGCAGAAAATAATTGAGGATTTCTCCAATGATGGAGCTCTGAAGAATGGTACGAGGTTGCGTACCATCTGGCGATTGGAGGAACGAGCTGATGAAAGAAGCACACCAGTCACAGTATCTCACACTTTCTAAAAAAAAAAAAAAAAAAAGGTCTCGGAACATGCGTATCATTAATTGGTGTTATAGAATGAAGAAAGACAAATTCCAAGTATGGAGTTAGATATTTTAATTGGTCAACATAAGGAGTTTAGTAGAAACCAGCAAGCTTGTTGCAGCAGCTGGACAATTTGGAAGTGGAAGTTGAAACACATAAACAATAAATTTTGTATCAGGATTACCCTGTTCCCAAGGAGGGAAGAACACCAATTGGATTTTTGTGGACTAACAGACTAAATCAGATCACTTTATTCCCTACAAATTGATTTGTTCATTTAGAAGTTGACAGCATTGTACGAGGAGTATAAATTGGCGGAAAATCAAAGAGGTCAATCCAGATGTTTGAAGACATGCCAAGGATCTTGCATTTTGGAATCTAGAAGATTATTTATTTTTGGTAGAGTGTTCTTACAACAACTACCACGTTAGCATCATCTGAAGTTCTGGACGTTGTTTCCGTATACAATTGACATGGGACGACGTAGGAGAAAGAGTACTGTTGGATCTAGAGATGGTGACTGACGCAGAAGAGATAATGAAGGACAAGCTTAGGATTGCCAAGATAGACAGAAGCGTTGGGATTAAATGTAGTCGTTGATCAGTGAAGTTTGAAGAAGGAATTAGTGTCTGTGTGAATATCTCTCCTACCAGAGGAACGACCAGTTTTGGCAGAGCAGGAAAGTTGAGTCTAGTACATCGGACCATTTAAAGTTTTGAGAAGTAACACACAGTTAGCTCTACCAGCTAATCTTGAGAGTGTACACAACGTCATCCTTATTTCACAATTCAGAAATTGCATCTTGAATCCGGGTAATGTTTTGGACCATTCAGAGCTGAAGAATAAATCAAGCTTTACAGTACCAGAGAAGCCAATAGCAAGCGTAGACAGAGGTGAGAAGAAGATCAGAAACTCTGAGCCACCCCATAACTCATATTTCTTGCAATCATTATCTTTCGTTCTAAACTTGACTAATGCTGCTAAGTTAGCCTAGTTTTGCAAGCTTATTTCTCTATCGAGCTTGATTATGACAGTATCTTATTGGATGCATCCACTAATATTGTCTAATCAGAACCGGTACATGATGGTCTGATCAACCTCGTGTATTTTGGTTCGCTTTTATATATTCTTGTTCTACGTGGATGGCGACATAGTTAAAACTTATCCCTGAACGTCTCATTCACGACTGCCTTGGCAATTCTTATTGTTGGACCTGAGTTACGAGCACAGTACTTGTACCTGCTTGATTTGTGATAATCCTGTCCTACCCTACCTATCCTTAAATTTCGAGGACGAAATTTTCTAAGGAGGAAAGGTTGTGAAACCCGCAATTTGTCTAGTGATTATTTTTATTATTATTATTTTAAATGTGTGATTACAATTATTATTAATTTTAATTAAATAGAAAATTCTTTTGAAAATAATGAACTTGGATTTTTGTTTGTCTGGCCCAGACCCGAACCCAATTTGAATCTAAAAAATATTTTAAATTAATATTTTTTTTAGAGTTACAAAATGTTTAGTTATAATTTTTCTAAATTAAATCTTTAATTCATTTCCTCATTTTAGCCCATTCCTTATTTAAGCTTTTAATCATTTTCTTAAAGCCCATGAAACTAAAATCATTTTTACATTAAGCTCAAGCCCATCAACCATTTGAGCCTTTAGTCCATGGCTTAAAGCCCACAAGCCCATGTCTTTATTACCCAAAACATTAGTTATAAGACCCATATTAACCCATTAATAACTTAGCCATTAAATCATTCCATTAAACTTTTTGTCCAGCACACTTTGAAGCTGGAGCTTTAAAACACCCATTAACCAATCCTTTAACCCATTAAAAAATGATTCCATTCTCTCTCTCTTTCTAAATGCTCTGTAGAGAAACCAAAAGGATTTCGGTGGTGGCCGAGCTCCTTAACCGCCGGCTCCTCTTTTCCGATTCCGTGACCGGCCGCTCCTTTGGATTCCGGTAACCGACATCAACCCCTCCTATAAAACCCTTTCTCCTCATTCTTTCCTTTCCATCAACCATCCCCTTCCTCCCATCTTCCCCAACCCCAACTCCTAGCCCTAGCCGCCGGCCCCGAGCTTCCCGGAGAACCCGATCTAGCCCGGCCGCCCCACCGGCGCCTAGTCCCGGCCGCCGCTCGCCCGCAGCCCGGCGTCCCCGATCCCGCACGGCCGTCCGCCGAAACCGACCCGCGCGGCTCCCCGGTCGGCGCTCCCTCCGTGTGTGCCCGTGCCCGGTTCCCAAGTCCGATCCCGTTTCCGTTCCGAGTCCGAGGCTACCCTTCGGATTCCGTCTTTTGGGTAATTTCTGTGTAAACACAGTAGTTCGTCCCCGTCGTAGTCCATGATGATAATTTGGTCCTCGATTTCCTTCGGGAATTCGATTTTCTGGTAGACGTAGCATTTTTCGGATTTTCTGAAATGCTTATGTATATTTTTCTGTGTGGTTTTCCATGTTCTGCGGAATCTCGGGATTTTCGAGATTTGTTTCGGAAAAATTTTCGGATTCGGAACTTCTGTGGTTTTCTGGACTTTGTGTGTTCTGTGGTTCATATCTTCGGAATTTCCGAGATTTACTTGGAAATAATTCTGGGATTGAGGATTGGTGTTTAATTCGGATTTTTCGAGTTTTAATATTCTGGTTCTTTTACTTTGAATATTCCGAGTTAGTTTCGGGATTTCCGATAATACTTCGGGTTTTCCAATTACGTTTCGGAAATATGTTGTTGGTGCATTCTAGTGTAAAATAATGGGTTTTCTTTGGAATGAGATTTATAAATGGTGATAGTGGCACATTTTCCCAGTTTTGGGTTATCCCGAATATAGAGGGAATGCTGCCCAAATTTTATAAATGAATTTCAAATCGTTTTCAGAAATATTTACAATTAGGATTTTTGGACGACGACCATACCGGTCAATGGGCCCCGGGCTAAATGCAAACGAAACCGGTTCCGTCCGGACGTTGAGGCATTAGCTATTTATGACGATTGGACCAAAGTCTGAGACTCGAAATCAATTTAATTTAATTTAAATTATTAGTTGTAGGATAATTTATAAAGACTAACCAAATGTTTTCTCTTATTTAAATTTATGTAAATGGTCTGTAAGGGCATAAGCCCATTCATTCCTGCTGGTGTGTAAAGTTTGTAATAGCTTAGTATTTTTTTTATTGTTTTCTGGTTTGTTGGTTGACGTAAAACACGTAAAACAATAAATAAATATTTATTTTATTATAGAAATTAAAATAATTTTCTCACAATAAATAACTAGGAAAATTACAAGTTTGTAATTCAACAAATTCACGTCTTTCTCATTAAAAGAAAAACCTAATTTTTACAAAAATACAAGTTTTGCGAAATAATCGAAAAACATGAATTTTCTCAAATAAATGTTAACATGATTTAGTTCCTTCGCAAATTGATTAATAGAAACTATCTCGATAAGCGTGTAATTTAGTAACAACATAAAACTGGACTAGGACCAATTCTAGAGATTGTAACTAGCACACTTAGAATGGTTCAATTTTTGATGCTGAGTCAGGATTCTCAATTGTAGGATTTCAAGGACGGTACTAGTCTCCATCAACAATCCATTTCCAGTCATAATCCAAGGCAAGTACAGTTGTGATTGTTTGCAATTTAATTAGTAATAGTAATCTTGCATGCTTAAACCACATTGCTACACGGAACTCTCTCCTAGAGTATTGATTGTTATTGTCTCATTGCATCATTGAATCTAATTGACTCGGAATATTGGGGAAGTAGTGTAGCGTCTATGACCAATACCCTAAAACTTTTAGTAATAGGATTGTACGAGCTTACCCCTCTCACACACGGGGATAGGCCGGATCATATCAGTGAATCATCCCAAACCGGTCATAGTCGTTACTTACTCAAATCACATGTTTTCAATTGTAGAACTGTTGGAAAATATTGCATTTCTAAATTGTTTATAATTGCAAATTATTAATTATTAGTTGAATTGTAGATTTTCATAATTGTACTTTGCTCCCTCCAGACTGGAGACCAACATTTTTAGGTTACACTGAGGATTGCCTGTTCACGAGGATCTGAGGCTAAGGAGCTAGTTGCTTGAGTTGTTCTTCATGATAATTGTATAAATTTTCAATTGTAAGAAATTCTTCTATTGTAAAAGTTTTTATTAATCGAATAAAAGTTGTGGCAATTTTATTATGTTGTTGATGTTACCTGCAAACGGAGATACAGCTTACTGCCGCCGTCTCAACAACGGTGCAGGCTGGGCATGATCCGGTTCGACCCAAGAAATTGGGATCGGGTCGTGACACCACGTGTTCCTGGTCCCACATATTTTGGAACCGGGGCGTGACAAACACATATAACATAGGCACACTCATATAACACAGATAACACACAGGTAAGCACATATAACATAGGTAGGCACATATAGTACACAGGTAGGCACATATAACACAGGTAGACACATATAACACAGGTAGGCACAGGTAAACACATATAATTCAAAATTTACTCCATATATATTACTGGACTTCATATTTCACTGTATACAAAAGTGGTCCTCCATATACAAAATATCAAACTGTAAATATATATATACTTAGTCGATTTCGACGTCGTAGTGGTCAGCAGGTAAGTCTCTTGGCTCCTCAATCTTCAACAACTTCTTACAATGGTTGATCTGGTCAACGAAAGGTGTGGTCCAAGCGATGGCTTCGACCGGTGCTCTTTTGTACCAAACTGTTGAAGGTGGAGGAATCGGAGAATGAGCGATCATCTTTAGTATAACGAAGTGATCCCCGATCAGACCTATAGTACATAGGTTAGACACTCCGTGGTCCGTCGGAGGAGCGCACATCGGAAAGAATATATTATTAATATCCGGCGAGATAAGTACAACAGGTATCATGTACCTATTGGCAAATAAATAGCCGGCAGACGGGACTGACATGTAGTGGTCTGTTCCGGTAACACTGTCGGTGCAAGGGATACTTAACAACAAACTTGCAACGGTTTCTTCGCTTAGGATGCGGGAGTAGAATGGAAGACGAGTCTCTAACTCCTCGTACAGCTCCTGCCTCACCCGTCTCCATCCGTCTTTGTCATCATAACCAAGATGCCTTGCAAGGGCATAAAATCCGCAATGGCCATCACCGGGGACATCGACAATAGACCAAATGTAACTTCGAAGCGCAGGTTGAAATTTGTCAATATACAAACTCGTTGTTTGGCTTGCAACTGTATCTTTTCTTGGGAGGTCAATTTTCTCTATTTTTCGGCGAACGACAAGCTTGCCCTTCCGTGCGGGCGGAGCTTGCTGTAAGCTTCGTTCAACATGCTCAAAGTACAATGGATCTCTCCTAGTTGACTCCAGCCTTCTCTTCTGTAAACTAGTCAATCTTGTTTGAGGCCTGCCTTTAGGATTGGAAACAACGGTCGGCTCATGCATTCTAGTAGTGACCGGACATGCAATTTCTTGGATTTTAAGCTCAATGGACTGCCGCTCCGCTGCTACTGAGGCTAACTACCTTGCGTGGAGAAGTTTCACTTGTGTCAAAGAGAAGAAATCATCGTCCGTCTTCACCACAGGCATCATAGACAACTGCCTCCAACGTTGATCGACTGCTTCTACTGGAATAGGAATGGATTCACGGCGATATTCATTAATCTGATGTGCACAAGGGAGGCCCAGTGTATGTCGATGTACACAACCGCAAACCTGGGGATCAAACCCGACATACTTTGACCTTTCAATCTCATCACATATTAATGTCAACGCCGTGTGAGATACCACGCAAACTAAAGCATCTAACAGTACATCCTTTATATGCTCATGCTTGACTATATTTAATCTCATCTCAAATGATGTCTTAATTTCATTCACCGTCCGCTCTACCAATAGATGTATAGCTTGCCAAACAGAGACAAAGTTGCCGAGAGATGATTTTAGTTGTCTCTTCACTACAGAGTGTGCTCCTTCGACACGGTTGGCAGTTGTCGTGCCGTAATGCTTCACCAAATTCGTCCATGCTAAGACGAAGTGTTCTTTGTGCGGTTCAAGCCATGTATCTTTGATGTATGAAATGCATGCCGGCTCCCTCGCCTCCCACTTTTCCTTGAACATGTACCATGCGGCGTCGTAACTGTCAATCGTAGAGGCTCGCCACACACAATTCCAGTCATTGGAAAATTCTTGAAAATTTTGCATGTCAATTTTACCTTCATCCTTCTGAAACTTCAACTTACATTGGGCTTGAATATTACGATTGACATGCTAAGTGCATAGCAATGTATCCGCTTGAGAAAAAACAATGCGAATAGCATTAATTAGGGCATACTCTCTGTCGGTCATAAGAACTGACGGCTCTGTATGACCGGTGTAAAGTGTTTTCAGTTTCTCCAATGCCCATGTGTAGTCTTCAAGTTTTTCACTCTTCATGAAGCAAAATGCCACGGGAATGTTTTTCGAGTAGAGGTGAATCCGACAATATGAAGGAGAGGCATCTTGAACTTGTTGGTCTTGTACGTGCAATCAAGGACTAACACGTCGGCAACAGACCTGGCCAGACTTATACAATCTGGATGAGCCCAAAAGATTGAAACTACTTCATTACTCTGGGGATATCTTCTATGGAACTCAACGTAATGATTATCGGCAAGCAACTTCAGCACTTCTTGCATCGCCATTCTTGATTTGGTCCGGATAGCGTTCGAAGAAGATAGGACGTTGTATATTGACCTCATCGTAGACATGTTCTTCTCATCTTCATGCCGTATGACTGAATATATTTGTCTCGGTGCAACACCAGAAGTGGACAAGTCTTCGGCTACCTTCTTCTCCGTAGGGTTCAACCGTCCGACATACGGATGACCCAATAGTGTCTCGGCAATCTCATGATTGTGGGTTCCATTCTTCACTTGTACTGACCACTTCCCTTCTTCTTCGTTTCTAATCTGGATCGTGAATGGACAACCACATTTTCTCGTTCCAGCTTTCTTTTTTGGAACTTTATTTTGGATAACTGTGTCTTTCTTGTGCGATCTCAACACACCACCTCTTTCACAGTCAACCATCACACTGTGTCGTCCCGGGCGATTTCGGCACGATCTGGATATCACTAGAACTAAGTTGTTTTCCCGTCCAACTTCTCGACACCATTGTACCGCATCGTCGTTTGATTGAAACGAAAGATCGGTCCAAAATAAATGTCCTATATCGGTTGCAATTGGAGCATGTACCGCAACATCAGAAGATCGCAACTCCTACAATAGAAGTTAAAAGTCAAAAGGACTGCCACATCTATAGGACTGCCACATATGTGGGAGTCCCTCACATATATAGGACTGCCACATATGTGGCAGTCCCTCACATATATAGGACTGCCACATCCCTGTCAGTCCAAATCCATGAGAGGGACTGCCAGAGAAGTGACAGTCCTCTGTGTCAAAATCCGATTTTTCATCCGAAATAAAGTTAAAGTGTAGTTACCACGAGGCCTTCCGATGCATCAAAGTGTTCTTCGGACGTTGTGGGAGGAGAGTATCCAGCATTTGATGGTCCGGGTTGTTCCATTTTCTATTTCTTTCTACATTAAACACAAAATTTAACTTTTATATGTAAAATTTAGGTTAAAACATTACACAAAAATAAATTCGACGACTTACAAATAAATGGGAGAAGTGATTGACACTATTACTAGATATTTTACCAAAAATCTTTAACAAATTTAGGTGAGGGACAATTTCACCTAGGTTAGGTTAATTCTAGGTTTCTATGAGGAGGAGAAAAAAAGAGTGGAGGAAGAGAAGTAAAGAATGGAGGAAGAGAAGAAATAAAAGAAGTTTGGCTTTTATAGTCAATTTTGGGCTGCCCCCCAGTAACAAAAATCTATGACAAACTTGTAATTTTTTCAAAAAAATTTAGACTGCCCCCTAGTAGAAGTGGTGGTGCCCCTAAAAAAATCTTTCATAAAATCCATCATGCGGATAGATTTTTCATAAAAATCAACCTCGAAATTGGATTTCTCGAAATTGAATTTCTCAGCAATTTTCAGTTAAAAAAACCGATAAAATATTGCATGCCCCAAAATCCAAAATTGATCATCAATGTTTTGAATCTCAAAAATAAAACAGCGACATATGTAACAACTGATAGTGATAGCGAAGGGAAAATAATAAAGTAAGAGAGAGAAGTGGAAAGCGAATTTTCTCTCTTTCCTCTTTTATCCCTCCTTTCTTCTCTCTCCTTCCTTTCCCAGTCCCACTGAGTCGCTCACTACCAAAGCTCATCCTGCCTGCCCCCAATGTGAAAACAAAGAACACCACAAAAGAAAGAGAGAAAGCAGCATCGAGCATTGATCGGTCAAAAAAATGGGTTGCAGTGCGTCGAAGCTGGAGAACGAGGACACCGTGCGCCGCTGCAAGGAGCGGCGGAGGCTGATGAAGGAGGCGGTCCAGTGCCGCCTCCACCTGGCATCGGCCCACTCCGGCTACCTCCGCTCCCTCCTCTCCGCCGCCTCCTCCCTCTCCCGCTTCTCCCTCGGCGCCACCTCCCTCTCCGTCTCCTCCCAAACCCCTCCCATCGTCCTCCTCCCCCCAGCTGCCAGCGACGAGCCATCGCCACGCCCACCGCAGCAATTGTCGACGACGACGCAGAATGAGCCATTGCATCAGCAGCAGCAGCAGCAGCAGTCGTCTCCGTTGACTACAAAGATTCCTCCTCCTCTTCCTCCTCCGACGAAGTACTTCCACAACTCCGCCACCTACGCCCACACCCCCTCCCATGCCTCCTCCTCCGCCTGGGACTGGGAGAACTTCTATCCCCCCTCCCCTCCCGACTCCGACTACTTCGACCGCCTCGAAAAGGAGAGAAGAGGAGAACAACAGCCCAACACTCCTCCTCCTCCTCCTCCTCCTCATCATCATATCACTGAAGAGAACGAAGAAGAAGAGGAGGAGGAAGATGAAGAAGAAGAAGAAGGGGAGGTCCATTGTCAAGAATGGGATCGGCATTGTAGCAGCAGTAGCGGAACCGCTACTTCCTCCACCGACGGAGACCACTTGGAGGAGGAGGAGGAGGGCGACGAGATCCGGTCCAGATCCGACGCATTTGCCGCCAGATCCGACTTCGGCGGCGGCTATCCGCCGCCCTCCGAGTCCGGATTCGGATCCCAGTACTCCTTCCGGGGACCCCCCGCGCCGCCGGGGGCGCCGAGATCCGAGTCCGGGTTCGGATCCGAATGCTCCTTCGGGAGGCCCCCCAGGCCGCCGGTGGCGGCGAGATCCGAGGCCGGATCCTCCTCCTCCGCCGGCGGAGAGATGAGGATCGTGGTCCGCCACCGCGACCTGACGGAGATCACGGCATCGCTCGAGGAGTACTTCGCCAAGGCGGCCGCGGCCGGTAGGCCCGTCTCGGAATTCCTCGAGACCGGGAGGGACCAGCTCGACCGCAGCGTCCGGCAGCTCAAGAGTAAAACTAGGGTTTAATGCGGGTGTATGCGTGTTTCGTAGTTAGGACTCTAAATTTTGGGGGGGGGTTTAATTGTGTATGTTTTTGTTTGTTGTAGAGACGGTGTATCATTCGAACAGTGTACTGAGCGCATTGTCTTCTACTTGGAGCTCGAAGCCGCCACTGGTGATCAAGTATCGGCTCGACACCGGAGCGCTGGAATCTGGCGGAGGAAAGAGCCATGGCTCCACTCTGGAGCAGCTTCTGGCTTGGGAGAAGAAGCTCTACGAGGAGGTCAAGGTAAATTCAGTTCAACCCTCCTTGTTCGGTCTTATTACTGGATTGCCACTGTCGCTGCCCACTTTTTTAGAGTGAACCATTGTCGAATGACGAGCATGTCCCCTTCCCATTTGACTACTGAGTTGGCACAACAAGGATGGTGTGATTAGCATATAAGAATAATTTCCTAATTGGGAATAGATTCTGAGAAGCTTAGGTAGTTTTTGGTTAGGTAGGTATAAAGCCAAGGATTCATCATTGTCTATTTTTGCTTAATTAATTGATGGAATGGAGCAACAATTGAACTTCTAGTTACTTTTAGTTCTCTTGCAAAGACCGTATTTTTATTCAATAAAAAGGGGGGCATTTTAGTGACTAGAGGCTCCTGTCAAAGCGAAGTTTTGGGAGGTTCAATATATATAAAACCTTACCCTCATTTTTCTATATAGTCTGTCTCCGATAGTCGGAGTAAAAGTTTCTACCCGATTCTATTGTATGATAAAAATAACGGGTTAGGATGATAATGATACACTAGGAAGTACGGGGGCTCCAAACATTGATGTCATGTGTCTTGTATGTCGTGTTTGTGTCAGACACGTACAACACAACACAGACACTCCAAAATACACCATGACAAGCCAAAATAGGAGCCATGTCGTACAACTGTTTCCATTTTGTGTCATAATCATGTACGTGCAACACAAGTGATACATAATAAAGCATTAGAATTTAGAACATCTCTTCTTGTGAAGATACCGTATTGCTTAATAGGTTACAACTATAAACATCCCATCTGCTATATTTAGTGCTTCATGATGATAGTTTAATACAGCTGAACGTTAACCTGGAGGACAACTAACTCTAGAGTTTACCTTTGCTTCCTATTATTTATACTCCATCTATCTTTGATTGACATTTGAGTTTTTTTACTCTGGTTTCTTATCCCTTGTTGATTCTAGCAGTTGCTCAATTGTTTATCAATTATGAAGCTTTGAGTATAGTTTTGCAATAATTTCAAGAACTTGGACCATGCCAATTCGGGTGGGTTTATATTTTGGTGGGTTTGACAGCATATGATTTTGTTCAGGCTTTTGTTTGGAAGTGCATATAGCTACTAGGCTGTCCTACTATTCAATAGTCTTGCTAAAGTGGCCACTACAATAAAGATAATGCACTGGGCCGACCATTTTGAATCTCCAGCCCCACAACTGAAATTGTTCTTATTATGATCTGGGCCGTAATTGCTAATCTTTGATAAGGTCCTGCAGTTGTTTTTCTAGGAATCAAATTGATTATGAAATTAGGAACTAATAATCACAGATTGTCTTTTGGGTGGAAAAATAATTCCATTAAAAGTGACTGCTACGTGATTTTGATATGAGCAGATGTAATGGATTCTCACAGATTGGTTGATACTGTGAAGGAACTTGACACCGGTAAAAGAATCAAGAGAATGGTATAAGGCTTACAATTTACTGAGTGAGGTACCAAATTCAAAAGATTGAAAAATATGCAGACGTTAACAACCAACCACTGAAGAATGATTCCTCAAAAAGTTGATGAATAGTAATCCTATGTAGAAATCAACTTTCCTAGCTAGGCTTGAATTATCAATTATAGGTCAGCTTTGTTAGACCGCTGATGAGGCACTCTACTTTTCTCCCTATAACATCATAAAAAGGGTGGGCTGTTGTAAAACTTTTGGGCCCATTCAGCTTTGTCTGCTATATGATTATGTTTATGTAAGACATGAAAACAAAGATACTATGAATAATCTCTTTAGCTAAAAGTTGGTTTATGCTTTCTTAGCTTGAGATAAGCTTTTTTTGCATGAAATTATGAAACAGTGCAGTGGGGCATGCTGTTCCTGTCGACGGGATACACTTTTGTCATTCATGCTTTTCAGCCTTATTTTTAGTCACAGCTTACCAATTACCATATATAACCTTCAAATTTGGTATATGTTTCTTTTGTGAAGTATAAATGATACATATTACATGAATAGTGATTAGTGACCAACTCCAATTGTTAAGATAGTAAATTCTAACTCCAGTATGATTGCCAACAAAAATATTCTCTCTTGATTTTTTTTTTAATTGCAGTTAAGTTTAACTGAAAGATATTTAATTATGAAACTACGGCATATGATTAGTATTCCTCAATTCCTATGTATTATCAAGTCTACACACTTCTGTAAGAACGGCAATGATATTTATTGTTGAAATATTATTTGAAAGGTTCAGGCCTTGCTCCCATCCTCAATCTGGTAACTAATTATTCTTTTTCTCAAATCCCGTAAATTTCAAACTCTTCATAAACTTTATACACATGCAACGCTCACAAGTTATTGGTAGATGATGCTAATAAGTTCGCTTTATCTTTTGTTTCATTGGCTTTGTTGAGCATATTTTCATATTAGTTTTTGCATTTGTTTTTGGCTTTTGTGTATTTTCTTAAGCTTTAGTTCTAATTGACTTAGGGATCTTTCGATTCCCAAATTCCCAAAAAATTCCCAATTTTTTTCTCAGAAATCGGATACTGATTATCATTTGTTCATGTGGCTCAGTTTCTGTGGTTATTGCATGAACCATTTGAATTGATATTAAAGAGATGTTGTTTGACAATTGGGTAAGGGCAAAATTGAGTGTATTAATTGTAATTCTTGCTAAACACCAATTAGGGATAACTTTGTGCTGCAATTTTTTCAAACTGTAATCGCTTGTCGGTGATAATCTGTTTCCTGGAAAATTGGTGCAACTTTATTCTACCTTTAAGCTACAATATCTTTCTTCTAGCAATATTAATGGAAAATTGGGATCATTGGTGAGGAATCTATTACTATTTCTTATATTCTTGCCTAATGCTTGCTAGAAGGAACTAATGCTCCATTTATACACCATTTGGCAGTGTCATTACCCTAAGAGAACTTTACAAAATTATCATTTTTCTTATCCTTCAAAGCAGCAGTTAACCTTCAAGTCCTGTTTGGATCTGTTACCGATGACATAAGTTTATCTAGATCCATGACTTGGTCCATGTTAAACTCCTATCTTCCCCTCTGCACCTTGAACAGATGCTCAAGTGCACGAAGACCCTCTGACTTAAGCAGGTGCTATCACTTAATAAAATCTCCGGCCCGTTCTTCTATTACCTTCTGGCCATAAGTTTATCTAGATCCATGACTTGGTCCATGTGTTAAACTCTCATCTAACAATAAGTTATTCTGCCCTTTTTCCAGAAAGAAGAAATATAAAAATTGTCATGATTACAGAATAAAGTTTTGAGTGAATTTTTTTACACTTTCATAAGTTGCCAAGAATCTTTGCACTTGCGTCAACGATGCAGGCAGTGAGGTTATAACCGAGTTGCATGAATTGCTGTTTGATTTTTTTTCCCAAACCCCCTATGTGGCACCCGGCTTGACCTGTGCCTCAGAGAATTTCTGGAAGGGATACCTGACAAGGGCAAGCCCTAGTAAAAATAAAATTAAAAAAAAAACTTGCCAAGAATAGAAGAATGGTGTTTCCTAAAATTTGTGCTGTTGCCAAAAGGTGCCTTAGGAAATAGTGGCACAAGCACAAGCGTCAATTATTAGAAATTTAGAAACATGATTGACTGATGATTTTTCAACGAGATACCAGTAGAAATGTAGTAGGTAGATCTAGCAAGGGCTCCCAAAAATAATCTTAAACTTGTAATGGATGACTACCAGTAGGACTATGTCTTAATGGATTTGTAATTTGCAGTTTATTTTCTTATTAACAAACCCGTGGGCCTAAAGATTTTATTTGCTGTACATGGGTATGGCTTATGGATATAGCTAGTGTGTGTATCGGCTTCATTGTTTGATTCTTTGGTCAAATTAAACAAATGCTTAAGTTATATGTTTGGAGTTGTTGAGTTTTCTTGGATTTGTGAATACAGGCAAGAGAAATTGTGAAGATTGAACATGAGAAAAAGTTGTCAGCATTGCAGAGCCTTGAGTACAGGGGAAAAGATGATGCCAAAATTGACAAAACGAAGGCCTCAGTACAGAAGTTGCAATCACTGATCGTGGTCACATCTCAGGCTGTCTCTACCACTTCCATTGCCATCACCAAAGTTCGAGACAACGAGCTCGCCCCTCAACTTGTCGATATGTGCTACAGGTAATACAGTTCCATTGTCACAACATATATTTATGATTTACCATGAAATGTCCTTTTATATAGTCAAAGCCTTGGAATTAATTGGTCGGTTCCGTTGGTCCTAGAAAGTCAGAGACTCTTCAGGCAGAGGCAGCCTTTGTACACATTCAGATATGCTTCTTAACCAACCTGAATTGCCTCCCCTGGCCCAAGATGGATTTTAGATTGTTTCTTCATAGATCTTTCATCTTTTGCATCCATACCTTGATTTTCTTTTTCCTAGTTGACCAGTGTTCTAATTTGTGGCCTAGGCAGCCTCCGGCCGCACCGAAAATGCCCTAAGCGCTCCTAGGCGGCCTAATCGTCCTGTTCGGAATTCAAAATTTTAAAAAAAAATTCGAAAATTTGAAATTTGAAATTCAAAAAAAAAAAAAAAATCAAAAAATCAAAAAAAAAAAAAAATCAAAAATAAAATAAAATACATACCTGCTGCTGCTTGATGCTTCTTCTTCTTCTTCTTGCTGCTGCTTGCTTCTTCTGCTGCTACTGCTGCTTGCTTCTTCTGCTGCTACTGCTTATTCTTCTTCTTCTGCTGCTTGCTTCTTCTGCTGCTGCTTGTTGCTTGCTGCTTCTGCTGTTGTTGTTTCTGCAAAGAGGAGAGGGAGGAGAGGAGAAAGGGGAGGGGAGGTTCTGCTGCTGCTGCTGCTGCTGCTGCAAAGAGGTGGGGTCACTTATTGAAAACACAAAACAACTAAAAAAGAGTGTGTTATGTATACATAGGAGAAATGTGTGATGTAAAAAAATAGGAAGGAGGGGCTCGAACAAGTGACCCCCCTTCCTCAGAACAACATGTGACCTATAACTCAGTCTTCTAGCCAAGTGGCCAAAGTTGTTTTGTGTTTTCAATAACACATACATAATATATATAAGTAGCATATACATAAAATAAAAAAAAATTTAGTTCGGCGCCTAGGCGCTAGGCGTCCCTTTGGTGCACCGAACCCACCTAGCGAAATTTATAACACTGTAGTTGACAGCTTTGTATAATACTAGTATATATGTGATATATTTACATTAATTTCCAAATAAACTCAGTTATTTCTTTTGTAGACGGAGGATAACTAATATCATAAATATACATATCATAAATATAAATCTATTTTAACTCCTGAAATCTTTGTTAAGACATTAGTAAGCTCCTGCCTCACATATCTGCATAAAGTAATGTTTGGACAACAGATGGTTACATATTATTGATATAGTATTTCCAAGTAGGGCTCTCAACGGATGCTTATCGGTACGGACAGGACAATATCCGTATCCGTAGCCGAATTTTTTTTGTAATATCCGAATCCGATCCGATATCCAAACGAATATCTCTTTTGACACTCCGAATTCGTATCCGTTTAGTTTAACGGATATCGGATAATATCCGATCCGATTAGCTAAAAAATTCGAATGCTAGTATTCGAATATCCGAAATCCGAAATATTAAAAACTTAGTTATTATCCGAATATCCGAAATCCGAAATATTAAAAATTTAGTTATTATCCGAACATCCGAAAACCAAATTCAATTTCTCTACATATTTGAGTCCTTTCTTCTTCTGTTGTAAATTGTAATTAATATATATTACTATTATATATAAATTATATTATAATTAATTTATGTAAAAGTCAGTTGAAAATAAAATATTTTAATATTCTCTATTAATTAATATATATTACATATACATTATACTATAATATATGTAAAATTTCGGATATCCGAATCCGATATCCGAATTCGATATCCGAAATTTGCAATTTAAAGTCGGATCGGATATTAACGGATTCGAATACCTTAATATCCGAATTCGTATCAGAAAATGGATAATATCCGAAAAATATTCGGATATCCGAATCCGATATCCGAAATTTCGAAAAATATCCGAAAGTTCGGATACGGAATCGGATCGAATTCGAATTTTCGACTATCCATTGACAGGTCTATTTCCAAGGTTGTAAAAGGTGCTAGGCTCTAGTTGAGCAGACACTGGGCGCCTAGCACCTAGCCGCCTAGGCGTCCGCGGTTCAGGAAAAAAACCCCCTCCCAAAAACCTACTGAAAATTGCAAAAAAAATCCATAAAACCCAAAAACATGCATAGTCGGGGGTCGGGAGGGCCTAGGCGGGCATCGGGCGAGCGCCTAGGCCGATTTTGAGAACAGTGATCATTTCTCAAATGTTTTTGTCACATTGATTACAAAACATGAATTACAAATTTCATTTCTTAGATTACCCTAGCTAGGGATATCTATAAGAACTCAATTTGTTTTTTGTGTATCTTTATATCTGTATATAGTAAAAAAGTTATCAGTAAGCTTATGTCTCATATATCTATGAAATAACGGTCAGAAGAGAGGAGATGATTAAATATTATTGCACATCCTTTCTCACTATTTGTAACTCAAGAAAAAATATTACATACTCAACTAGACTCAGTTCGTACTCCAGGTGAACTTTCATGGTACTCGTTGGTTCAGTAATTGCATTAACTTAAATTGTGTGACCTGAAATATAGGTCTACCTAGCTTCCAACTGACCTTCCAGGTATAGTTTCCAGGCTCTCTCATGCTCATAACTACCTAGTCTAGGAACAACATGAACTGTTGACATCTGCTAGCATCCAGCGATATAAGCTTCTTCGATTCTCTTATTTAGCTTTCTAGTTTTAGGTATTACCCTCTCCGCTATCTCGGACAGGAATTTGGCACCAGCTTAGAAGGTTGACCTCATGTTGACATCCAATGATGTAAGCTTCATATTTCTTTTATGAGCTTACTTTGACATCTGCTAGCATCCACCAATATAAGCTTCTTCGATTCTCTTATTTAGCTTTCTAGTTTTAGGTATTACCCTCTCCGCTATCTCGGACAGGAATTTGGCACAAGCTTAGAAGGTTGCCCTCACGTTGACATCCAATGATATAAGCTTCATATTTCTTTTATGAAGAAAGTTCACGTTTACATTATTATGGCAAGGTTCTCTCTTGCTTATAGCTACATTAGCAAGGAATTTGGCGTCAGTACACGGGGTATGTGACGCATGTCTTTTATGGAGCTTTCTTGTGCACCATAGCTGACCACAGTCCGATGGCAGCAAGCAAGTCTGGATGGTTGATTATGATGTAAAGCTGACCAATTGTTTGTAAATATTACAAAGAGTCTCAATGAAATTAGCTTAACCTAGGGGTAAATATAAATACAGACAGTATTACTCTCTTTCCATTGAAATGTATATGGTTTAAATTACTTTGTGCTCAAATGCTATTACACTCCAAACTTGGTATATCTAAAATGCTGATGATAATGTGCAGTCTTTTGACTATGTGGAGATCAATAAATCAATTCCACGAGGTTCAGAACCACATTGTGCAACAAGTGCGTGGCCTCGTGATTTCCACTGCTGGAGACCCAACATCAGATCTCCACCGGCTGGCTACTCGTGACCTTGAAGCTGCTGTCGCGGGTTGGCATTCAAGCTTCAACTGCCTTATCAAGTACCAGCGTGAATACATCCAGGCCTTGTACGGGTGGCTCAAGCTAACCCTCATTCATGTAGGTAATGATGTCAACCACCATAAGAGCACTCATCTTCCATATCTGTCAAGCTCACTGCCTTCTGCGATGAGTGGAAGCAAGCTCTGGACCGTCTCCCCGACACCGTGGCATCTGAGGCCATAAAGAGCTTCGTGAACGTAGTCCACGTCATATCAACCAAGCAGGAAGAGGAGCTGAGGATAAAGAAACGGACTGAGGCCTACTCGAAAGAGCTTGACAAGAAGTCAACAGCTTTGAGGGCTATCGAGAAGAAGTTCTACCAGTCATACTCGACCGTTGGTATTGCAGTCCCAGGCAGTGGCAATGGGCAGGTGTTTGACAGCAGAGATCCTCTTGCCGAGAAGAAGTTGGAGATTGCAGCATGCCGGAGAAAGGTGGAGGACGAGATGACTAAGCATGCCAAGGCGGTAGAGGTCACACGGTCGATGACCCTCAGCAACATACAAACTGGCTTGCCTGGGGTGTTTCAGGCGATGGCTGGGTTCTCGGGCTTGTTTGCCGAGGCACTCGAAGGGGTTTGCCGACGGGCTGAAACAGTGAGGTGAAGCACTCTTCTTTGTACTTTTTTTGTTTTCTGTTTAAAGCTATATTAAATCTAGCCGCATTGATATACTTATTTAAGGATAAGATACCTCATCTTACAGTGGGAGGGGGACTGCTTGGGTGTAGATAACAATTTTGTTGAGATCATTTTTGCCCTTTCATATGGGAGGGTATATGGAATTGTTGTACAGGAAAGGTTTATGGAAGGGGTGGTGTTGGTTTGTGTATTGCAATAAGGGGCAACTAAGTTTTTGCTGGATCGGCTGGATTTTGTACTACTGAATGTTATTACTATTTATAAAAAAATGTACTACTACTTTCCCATGTTCTCACTTTGAGAGGCCTCTCTCATGTTTTCTTCTTGAAACTTTTACTTGTTTGGATGAGTAAACTTCATGTGGTTCTGGCCCTCTCCTAATTTCATATCTTGGCTCTTGGTTTTGCAGTTTTTGCTATTGTATTTTTTGAAGGATTCTTTAACTAGTTTCAAGTAGCGATATGTTTCTCGGGTGCGGCTATCCGCACCCCAGCCATTGCTAAGCCCACCCCATCCTTAAAAAAAAAAAAAAAAAAAATTGTAAACTTACTATTCTACCCCCCTCTCCCTCCCCTGCTCCCTCTCCTCCCGCTCCGCCGACCCTCCTTCTCCGACCCTCCGACCCCGCTGCTCCCCCGACCCCCCTCCCCTCCCCCGCTGCTCCCCCTCCCCCCTTCCTCCCCCGCCGCTCCCCCTCCCCCCTTCCTCCGGCTCCCCTGCCCTCCTCCTCGCTCCCCCGACCCCCGTCCCCTCCTCCTCCGGCCCTCCGACCCAGACCTCCGAACGAGGAGGAGGAGGGGTCGGGAGGGGAGCAGAGGGTTGGCGGAGGAGGGCGGGGGAGCAGGGGAGCCGGAGGGCGGGGAGGAAGGGGGGAGGGGGAGTAGCGGGGGAGGTCGGGGGGGGGGGGGGGGGGGGGGGGGGAGGAGGAGGGGAGGGTGGTCGGGGGAGCAGCGGGGGGGGGGGGGGGGGGGGGGGGGGGGGGGCGGGGGGGGGGGGGGGGGGGGTCGGGAGAGCGGGGAGGGAGAGTAGGGGTAGAATAGTAAGTTTATTTATTATTTATTTTTTTTTTTTAGGATGGGGTGGGCTTAGCAATGGCTGGGGTGCGGATAGCCGCACCCATGTTTCTCTGCATGAAACGGTTAAGATCCGGTTTCCAAATTACTTGAGTCCAATTGGTGCGACTATTTTCTTAATTTAGCTTGCTTGTTGTTTGTTAATATTATTTCATGAATATGGTCTTTTTTTCGGGGAAAACTTTGATACATTAGGGGGTATTAAAGTTTTGATATCCCTTATATATGACAGGTGGACCCCTCCCGCTTCGTAAAATGTGTACACACATATATATACACATAAATTTTGAGGGGTCCCACCTATCATACATAGGGAGATCAAATTTTGATATCCCCTGCTGTATCAAAATTTTTTCTCCTTTTTTCCCCCTCCTGTCAGTCACTGTGTCATGTGCAGAATGTCTGGTCAGTGGTTACTAGGGGTGGCGATGGGTAGGGTAGGGTAGGGTAAGGGCAGGAAGAGGGCAGGGTAGGGTATTGACATTTTTTTGATGCCCTAGGAGAGTCATGAGGGTTAGAGTAGGGTAGTCCTCTTCCAAAAAACCAATACCCATTACCCTTCCTTGCCCTTTACCCTCACAGGGTAGCTGAGGGTCAGGGTAGGGAGGATAAGGGTATTACCCTTGCCATTTCAGTTTTTTTAACTTTGAAATTTTTTTTTTTTTTGCTAGTAAACACCTTGATACTTAAGATTTTTACAACATTCAAAAATCATAACAACTTAACAAGAAATAACAGGGGGAATATTTTTTTTTTTACTAAAGGCGCTGAACCCAGTTATATAGTGGAACCTGGACTGCCTACATACCCAAGGAGGAGGCTAGACCTGACTCCTTAGGATCAAGCACTATGTAGTTCTCCTAATCCTAAGTACTAACTAATTACAAAAAACTACAAGTATGTAGTAGTAATTCAGGGTAGAGTAGGGTTCAAGGTAGGGTTACAGGACAGAGGGAGTGTGAGACTATACAAGTATGTAGTAGTAACTACAGTGGGAGTGTGGGACTATACAAAATTACAAAGCACAGATTTATAGGGTAGTGATTCAGGGTAGGCCGTAGGGTTCAGGGTAGGGTTACAGGGCAGAGGGTAGGACGGGTACCCGGGTAAGTGCACTAGGGTAACAGGATAAAATCCTTACCCTATCCTAATTCCAAGAGGGTAAGGGTAGGACTTGCCCTCCTAGGGTAGAGGGTACCCGTGGGCACCTGAGGGTACAGGATACCCGGCTAGGATAGAGGGCACCAGGCAAAATCGCCAGTCCTAGTGGTTACCTTCTGGTCTTGTTTATATATGATACTTTTTGCCTAGTTTGATTCGCGGAAAGGAAATAAATCAGTTCTTTATTTTTTTTCCCTTACAATTCTCATTATTATTATTTTCGTTGTTTAGAAATGCGAGTAAAATTAGGAGAGAAAGTAAATCATTGGAATAGAAAATTGAATCCGGATTGGTGGAAAAAATATATTTTCTTCTTCTTCTTTTTTCGGAATTATTTTCTTTTCCTACTCATTTTCTTTAAAAAAAAAAATTTGACATCCAAATACAAAACCATGATTCCAGTTGGAAAATGACACCAACAACATATTGATTGCATGCTAGAGAAATCGTGGCATGTCACATGCACATGCTTCCGCAAGAACAGAGACAGCCGTGAAGAATTAATGCAGCAACAGCTGTGTGTGTGGACCTTAGGCCTCGTTTGGTTACCGGAATTTGAGTTTGGAAAAGAAAAGTGATTCCTTTTCTATGTTTGAGAGTCAAAGAAAAGTTGTTGGAAAGGAAAATAATTTCCAAGAGGTAGAAAAATAGGGGAGAAAGTGGTTCCTCCCATTTATCTAAGGAATCACTTTTCCTCCAACTTTTTCGTATTTATTATAAAAAGTTTTGACCAAAATATCCATGTTCATAATATTATTTACCATTTTATCCATAATATATTTTAGACAAAAATATTTCTAAGTAATAATTATTTTTATTAGCACGAGAATATTTTTGAAAAATTGACTTAATTTTGTTTCCTTTCCTTACAAACACCGAACACTATAATGGAAATTAAAGATATATTCCGGCTATAATCCCGATCTTTCCAAACACCGGAAAGGAAAGTTTATAGGAATTATAATTTCCTAAAGGAAAGAAAATACCAAGGAATCAGTTTCCTTTCCTTTCCATTCCGCGAACCAAACGAATGGAAAGTGCCTCTAAGAACATCTCCCATGGTGATTTTTAAAATTGAGTTCTTATTCTACTTGGCATTGTACTTTAAGCCTCATTCGGTTCATGGATTCAAGGAAGTAGGAAAGGAAAGTTGTTCCTTTCCTTTGTTTGGTAACCACAAACTTGGGAATCAATTTCCTCACAAGGGAGAAAATTGGAGGGAATATGGTTCCACTCATGACCCATGGGATTGATTTTTCCTTCTCCTTTTCCAACATTTATTACAAAAGCTATGACAAAAGTAACCATGTGTTATTGCTTATTTTACCATTAATGTTATTTTCATAATGTTATTTTTATTTGGGATAATTTAGCAAATACCCTCGGTCTAAATATTGAAACTAGCATATACCCCCACTATTTTTTTTATCTAGCAAATACCCCCATTTTTGGTATGGAAAAGTAAAATGTCACGACCCGATCCCAATATTCTGGGTCTAGTCGGATCATGCCCAGCCTGCACCGTGGTGAGACGGCGGCAGTAAGCTGTTCCATTGCAGGTATTCACAACAACACAAGTACATTTGTCACAACTGTTCTATTCGGAATTGAAACTTTATTTGATAAAATATTCAAAAATACAACTGGAAGGAAAATGCTGGAAATAAAACTACAAACTCCAAATAAAAGAAAAATGCAGAAAAAGGGAAACTATCTAAGCATCAGGTTCAGTGTTCCAGGTTCAGCGTCCTCCGGAAAAGGCTCCGGTACCGTCGCAGGGAAGAGAACCGGGTCATAGTAGCTATTATAGTATAGCTCGTCATCCTCAGTGTTACCTAAAATGTTGTCTCCAGTCAGGAGGGAGCAAGAACGAAATATGCATCTCATATCTTAAATAGTAATTGGAAAGTGCAGGATAAACAGTTGAAATAATATTTTCAGCAGTTTAAAACAGTTCAGTGTGTTTTGAATATGCAAACGTCTATGACCGGCTTGGGTTAAACAGTAGTATCCTAGCGATACGATATGGCTTATCCCCGTGTGTGAGAGGGGTAAGCTAACACAGTCAGTTCAGTAGGGGCTTTGGTCATAAACGTTTACACTATTCCCCCAGTCCCAGATTCAGTAACAGTAACAGTCGGTAGAGTTCCGTGCCAGCAGTGTGGTTTAACATGCATCTTAACTTTACTAAATAAAATACAGGAATACACAAATCGTAACTTGCCTTGTATTAGATTGACTGGAAAGACGAGTCGGTACCGAGGAAGAACGTCAGTTGTAACTTCGAGTTCCTACAGTTGAGAACTCGACTTAGAACCTTGAATAACCAGGCTAAGTGTACTAGTTGCAATCTCTAGTAGTAAGTCCTAGTCAGGTTTTAAGTTGTATTAATCTACAGCTAACGTTTACGTCGCAACTATGTGCGTTCGATTAAGCCGGTTAACTGGATTATTTGGAAATAACACGATAATCAATTAACTTTGGAAAACTTTGTGTTTCTGTAATATATTTATAAAAATACAATTTCTTTTAGTGATAAATCGTGAATTAATAATATTTTATTCATTTTACTAAATGTCATAATTAACCACTAAATTACGTTCTAAACTGCGAATATGCGTATAATCACAAAAACCACCCAAATCACATCCACCAGAAATAAAATAAAATCTACACTACACAATACAAGGGCACAGCTAAACATCCTAGAGTGGGCTTATGCCCTGTACAATTATTTTTACATTAATAAGAGGAAATGATTTAATTACTAAATAAAATGCAGTAAAATAAATAACTATAATAAATAGCCTAAATATTAAATAAAATAATTTAAAATAAATGTTAAGAGTCTCAGACTCGGTCCATCATCAAAATCCAGCTAATACCACAACGCCCGGTCGGACCGGTGCGTTTGCATTTCGCCAGGGCCCACAGACCGGTACGGTCGTCGCCCGAAAATCGGTTTTAGAAATTCATTTTCGAAAGCCAGTTTTGAAATTAATAAAATTATAGTTTTGTAAAAATTTGGGCAGCACTTCCTCTATTTCGGGACAAACCCAAAACTGGGAAGTGCGCCATCAAACTCCTGCAAATATTTTCCAACCCAAAATAATCCACAGAATATCCACCAAAATAACTTCCAACACCACCAGAATAAATTCCCGAATAGTCCGGGAATCTCATAATCCAACCAAATCACACCAAAGCAACACAGGAAAATAATCTAACGCAGCTAAACGATAATATACGCAGCTAACCGGATTCCCGAGAGGGAACCGGGGGACCGACTATCATCATCGACTCTACGGGGGACGAACTACTGTGATTATCCAGAAATTACCAGATTCCGTTGGCGGGGAGCCGCGGGAAAAACTCGGGAATAATCCGAAACTAAGTTCGGCAGCAGGTCGAAGATCCCGGCTCAACCACGCACAGCAAAGGGGCGCGGGAAAGTCAGCGGAAGAGGGGATTGGCCACGGGGAAGTCCGCGGACAGCGGAGAAGGGTCGCGCTAGGGCAGCGGACGACAGCGGCGGGGGAGATCCGCCGGGGCTCGCTGACACGGCGGGGGCGCTGACAGCGCAGCGGCCGCGCGGAGAGGGTCAGGTTCTGCCGGCGGAGAGAGCCGCGGCCACAGGGGCGTGCGGGCTCGGGGAGGAGCCGCCGCTGCGGGCGGTCGGGATGGCCGCGGGTGCGGCGCGGGCTCGGGGCATGCCGGAGGCGCGGGGGCGCGGCCTCCGGTGGTCGACCGCGGAAGACTGTCGGAACAGCGCGCGGACAGCGGCTCGGGGAGCCGCGGAGACAGAAGGGCGCGGATCTGGAGCTCGCCGCGGGGAGGAGCCGCGGAGACGCGGACGGCGGCGCTGGGTGGCGCGGTTTGCGGGAGGCGGACCCGACCGGAGGGTGGTCGGCCGGCGGGGGCGCGGTCGGCCGGATTCACGCGGAGGAGCTCGGGGAGGCCGGCGATCGGCCGAGGCTGGCCGCGCGGGAGGACGGCGGAGCCGGTCGGGCTCGGGGGTGAGCGCTGAAATGGGGTCAGGTAGCTAGGTTTAGGTGGGAAGGGTTAGATGAGAACAGAGAGGAGAGTATAGTAGTTACTCTCTGTGAAAGAGTAAGAGAGGAGTGGGGGAAGTAAAGTAGAGTTGAAGAGAGAGAGAAATGAGAGTGTTATACTTTCTGGGAGGAAGAGAGAGTAGAGTTTGTTCTCTTGAACGTGGGGAGAGTGGGGAGAGGTTCTCTGTTGAGGAGAGAGTGGGGAAGTTGTGGGAATTAAAAGAAGAAGGGGAGAAGAAGTCATTCTGTTGGAGAAAAAATGGGAAGTGGGGTGTGGTGAGGAGTGTGTCCAGTGAGGGAGAATAGGGAATGGAAGAAATAGTCTCCAAACCCAATTGTTGGTCCTTCGGGACCAACCCAAGACCAAGTTATTATATATATATATATTTTTATTTAATACTTAAACCAAAATCAATCAGAATTGAGAAAAAATAGAGAGAAGGGTTTGGGCTCAGGCCTGGGTCCGAAAAATCCAAAAGTCAATGTTGATTATAATTTCAAAATTCTTTTCAACCAAAAATATATAATAATTATAATAATAATAATAACAATTTGAAAAAAAACGTTTAATATGAAAATTCTATTTAATTAGCAAGCTACAGAAACTGGGTTTCACATAAAATTTTAAGAAATACCCTCAGTCTAAAAAAAGATTTTTCCTGTTTTACATAGGAGTGGGGGTATTTGCTAGATAAAAAAATAGTGGGGGTATATACTAGTTTCAACATTTGTAATGGGGGTATTTGCTAAATTATCCCTTTTTATTTTATATGTAAGGATATTATTGGAACATTGCTATATTTTTGCTTTCCTTTCCTACACCAACCAAACAACGGAAAGGAAATTTGATAGGAATCCTACTTTCCCATTCCCATTTAAAATTCGAACGGAAAGGAAATTTGATAGGAATCCTACTTTCCCATTCCCATTTAAAATTCGAAGGAATGCATTTCCTTTCCGTGAATGTAGTGCCCCGTCCCGCAAAGTCAATCGGAGGAATCGAAACGCCGACGGCGTTCGGACTTAGCCTTGCAACGGCTTGCTCGAAGACATCGCTCAGGTGGGGTAGTTTCGGTGAACTCTCCTCATCTTTGCCTTCACATAATAAATCGTGTTTTCAACTTGCACAAGTTAGGCTTGATAATAAAAGCTACGCATCCACATAGCTAAGGGAATAATCCCGACGGTTTGAATCGAGTTAGAACATGGAAAACGTCCCACTGTCGGCTTAGAGTTGGGGCACGGCGTGCTTTGAAAATGACACTCGGTCCTTCGTCCCGTGGCTTGGGAGAAGGAAAGTTGGTCTTCGGTGCAAAAGCGAGAGTTAGCCTAAGTCATAGGCGTCGCCCGCACAAATGCTTGCTAAAGCATGCACGGTCCTGTCCCGCAAGGCTTGGCATAGCCTTTGCTCGTCCCTTGGGTTAAGTTGTAGGCTTGAGTGAGTTAGGCAAAGTTATGCCGGTCGACCTAAGTTATTCTACGTACTGTCCCGTTCATCCTGCGGTTGTCAAGATAAATAGTCCCACGACCCCAAGGCCAATCATATGAAGTATGACTTGGGCGACAGCGTTGCGTCAAACACGAGTCGGTTTAGAGGCACGAGCCACGGTTGGTTCAGTGGAAAGTTAGCCACGGTCGGTCGATACTTAAGGAAACACGTTATGTTCAAGTTAAGTTGGAAGGCTATGCAGTAGCCGTTCCCTGAGTTCAAAGAATGTTAAGTCTAAGCGATGGTTATTCGCCGAGAGAAAATATGTCGGGACTGTGGTTCAGTCGCCGAGGCAACCCTGGTTTGGGCTCTGCGAATGAAGTGTGAAAAGTGGAAAGAGTAAAGCAAAGGAACTGTGATAATAATGAGACCATGCATTACGTTAAGTCTAGAAGTTAGCGTAGGCGCGTGGTCATGGACAACTTGTCGACAAGGGCGATGGTTCTTCGGATCGGAAACCTTGGGCCAGGGACCGATCCGGCCTAGGAAGAACAAAATTATAGCCGAGCTGGGTATGAAGCAACCGGTATGTCGGGGACTTGCATCGAGGATCGCAACCGGCGGTGCAAGGGTCCCGAGTACCAGGCTATGTCTACTATGGCTAGTCAATGCCAGTGACCTTTCATATAGATGTGTCGGCACGGGCGGCAATCCGCGTGCGTGCCTTTGGATTGAGTTGAGTTAAAAATTGTATGAAGTTAGTGAACACAATGTCTGGGCCTAAGATTTGGCTACAGCGAGAAGGCGACGTGCTTCGGCACTAGATGTGGCATCGAGTGATAAGTTGATGGCATAGAGTTGCATGAGTTAGGCTTGAGCTATTGCGAGTTAAGTCAAAAAGGGCCGTAGGGCAAGTTGTGTGAAGTTACTTGAGTTATTGGGCACGGCCTCGAAATATGAGGCACGGCCGCGTTGTCACAACACAAGTATAGGCAAGACTAAGCGAGGAGGCGTTGCCTCAGAGTTATCGATGCACGAATCGAGTTCATGGCACGACCGAGTCGTTACGTCCCAGAGTTTGGCACGAAAGATAAGTATAAGTCGGTGCGTCGACAATGCAAGCACGAGAAAGGTCTAGAGGCAAGGAAATGGAGTCCTTCGTGTAGTTGCGTCTCTGATTATGGCCGTAAGGCAAACACGACTTGATAGGTTAACGTTGTTGGCACAAGGAGTGGTCTAGGCACAAAGTATGAGTTAACGTTGACATTGCTAGCACGGGATGGTTCCGATACACAAGTTGCGCTAAGGCGCCGGTCCTAAAACTGATCCTAAGGCAAGAATAGAAAGACAATCGTAAAAGGGTTTATGTTGCACAAAGTAAATGAACGTGTTGGTTTTGTATGGGTGGGCGAGAAGCTCACTCCACCAGTACAGTGGTACTGACACCCACACAGTGTTTCATGTGCAGGCACAGGTAGAAGCTCGTGGCGCGGAGCTCGCTTGGATGCGTCGAGGCACGGAGTTCCTTGGCGAGTCGAAGCGTGCGGTCGCGTGATTTGAAGACTTATACAGGACATAATGTATGGACATCGCCTTCCGAAGCTTCCGCTGGATTCAAGCATTTGTAATCGAGAGATGAGAGAGAGCGGAGTGAATTGTAATCGAGAGAAAAGTGAGCCTGAGAGACTTGTAATTGGCCTTGCGCCCACAAATGTAATCTTGTATTCAATATCAATAAAGAGATTCTTTTGAATGACTTGTGTTCATGTCTTCTTCTTTAAATTCCGCTGCAATGTATTCAATGTTTCTGCTTGGGACTTCTGTGCGACGACCCCGTCGCCGCCGTTGTAATCGGCCGTTATGGAATTGCCTTGCACGAGCGCAATCTAGGCTCGTGCGGCATCACGCCTTAGCGAGGACGATCGCTCCTACGGGAGCGGGGCGTGACATAGTGGTATCAGAGCACGGCTTTACGTCCTTGGACCGTCGATTGAATTCTTTAACTTCGATGTTTCCGCAAAACTTTGTTGCTTCCGCAAGTTGTTATCGTTGGTGCGCTCTCTCTCAAATGTCCCTCGGCATGTCCATACAATAAGTCTAAATATTTTTGAAACCTCGTACAAGCGTTTAATCTAACGCATCGGTAGGCCGTTGCCAAAAGTGTCGATAGGGCCTTTGTGCCGAACGTTGCAAACTTGACTCGATAGAAAATATGTGCTAATGTTAGCAAAGTCGCACGTGTGCCTGAATAGTCCTACGTCGACAATAGCAAGTCGCGTGCGTGCCTAATTAGGAAAACGTCGACCCTAGCAATTGAGCGTGCAAACTCGGGATATAGTCCGCACAGGATGGCTATGCACACGGCCTTTTGGCTAAGTTGTGTTTCGCGTCGCGCACCTTGACCCTTGGTGCAAACGAGTTGCGAGCGATAACAAGTACCGCTCGGTCGGGAATGGAGATATACTTAGAGTGTATCGATAGGAACGCTATCGGACTAACGCTTAGGCGTACACGGAAGATTGATTTAGATTTTGAAGAAATAGTGCGAACGACTTAGTGCGTCGATATGACGCGAGTGACTACGCTAGCGATTCGTCGAACGAACCTGAATAATGTCTTAGCGAATGACGCGAACGTGATTGAGGACTAGATCGTATGGCTTGAATCCGAGTGGTGTATGCGATAGGTTCGGAGAAGAATAAGAATGAGTGTCGACGACTAGTCAAGTGGCTCGAATCTGAGTGGTGTATGGTTCGTCTTGGAAATTGTTCGAGCGAATATTGAGGATTATGATTATTGCGGCGAGGCGATGCGATCGCGCAAAGCCTTAGAACGCGTCACGCTTAGTTGATCGTGACTTCGAAGGTCCCGAACGAGTATCTTGTTCGGACAACTTGTCGATGGGCAATGCGTGTTAGAAAACAATTTCGAACGATGAATGAAAATGAATGGTCTTGATCGAGAAAACTTAGAGGATCGCGCGTACGATGTCGGATTGATGCAAATGAAATATGACTTGAGTTTTGAACAAACGATCTTGAAATGAGCTTGAGGAATAGCGATCGAACTTGATCTTGAATATCGAGAAAAATTGTGGAATATCCAACTCGGACAATAGCATTAGTCGCACGACTTGAAATTGGTTGCGAAGGAAGATCGTCAGGTTACGCATATCATCGATGGTATTGAGGCGTATCAAAGATCGATATACGATAACTCGGGGGCACTCTGACTCGGCGAATGATGGTCGTGCAAATGTCATTGTTTCGATGGATGCTATAATCGGGATGTTAAAATGTGTCGAGGAAAAGGTAGACTTGGCTTGAGGATTTTCTAAGTTGAACGAATGACGATCGAACTTGGCTTGGATGAAAACTGGAATGTTTGGATTTGCTTTGTCGATAACCACAACGTTGATGTTCTTGTCTTATGCGAGTGCTACTCCAGCCTCGCACATGCGTCATGTCGATTAGGGCGATCACTCTGCATGAGCGCTGGTATGGTGATTCATACAGCGGGAGTGGTCGAACTTGCACGGTACGACAATTTGTGCTTCGACTTGTGGTTTGACGCGAAGATAGACTCGAGATTGAATTGGTGTGCTTGTCGATTGAACTTGAGGATTGAGTAGGTCCAATCCGCGTATCGAAAATGAGTTAGTCTAAACTCAAACAAGAGTTACGTCCCGATGAGAATGATCATTCTGCGAGTGCGTTGCATGGTGATTCATGAACCATCGTGGATAATCGGACTCGCGTGAGATTGGGGCACAACGTATTGTCGAGCTAGATGACCTCGTGATCGAATACATGAATTGGTTAGAATTGGTGATTTGAATGGATTCGAATACGCGCAACGAATGCGCTGAGGCGAATAGGTGATCGTGCTTGATGTTTAGAAATCTGAGTGATGCGAGCTTGGGTAGAAGACCCCGTATGATCGACTCTGGTTTGACCCTAGGATTGGGGTCAGTGTTGGCATTATTGTTGGGGAACTATGATTCCAATCCTGACATTGACTTAGCCTCGAAAAGAAATAGCCTAGCGGTTAGGCGAGACGCCCTGTTGCAAGTGTTAGCAATCGAAAAGATTGATTTTGAGGATTGGCATGCATGAAAATCACGAATATAGGAAACCCTGCTCACGAGACTCGGCTGACATGCATATATTTCAGGGACGCCTGGGTATGTGCACGATGCGACTCGAGTGAGAATGACAAATTTTCTATCATGCGGCTTGGATGAATGCATGTATTTTGGGGACGCTTGGAATGCGTGCACGATCCAGCCAAGTGATACGACGAGTTCAAGCAAGGCTTGAAAGATGGGAGTGTGTCGAGATCTTGAAATCGTGTTAAAGGAAAGATTGATAGTCGTGCGAGCGTGGCTCGCAATCGAAGAAACGCGTAGGCGAAATGTGTACGATTAAGTCTTGGCCATAGAAATGGTAGAATAGCTTGTCTTCAGGAAAGTCTCGAGGACGAGACTTGTTCTGAGTGGTGTATGATGTAGTGCCCCGTCCCGCAAAGTCAATCGGAGGAATCGAAACGCCGACGGCGTTCGGACTTAGCCTTGCAACGGCTTGCTCGAAGACATCGCTCAGGTGGGGTAGTTTCGGTGAACTCTCCTCATCTTTGCCTTCACATAATAAATCGTGTTTTCAACTTGCACAAGTTAGGCTTGATAATAAAAGCTACGCATCCACATAGCTAAGGGAATAATTCCGACGGTTTGAATCGAGTTAGAACATGGAAAACGTCCCACTGTCGGCTTAGAGTTGGGGCACGGCGTGCTTTGAAAATGACACTCGGTCCTTCGTCCCGTGGCTTGGGAGAAGGAAAGTTGGTCTTCGGTGCAAAAGCGAGAGTTAGCCTAAGTCATAGGCGTCGCCCGCACAAATGCTTGCTAAAGCATGCACGGTCCTGTCCCGCAAGGCTTGGCATAGCCTTTGCTCGTCCCTTGGGTTAAGTTGTAGGCTTGAGTGAGTTAGGCAAAGTTATGCCGGTCGACCTAAGTTATTCTACGTACTGTCCCGTTCATCCTGCGGTTGTCAAGATAAATAGTCCCACGACCCCAAGGCCCATCATATGAAGTATGACTTGGGCGACAGCGTTGCGTCGAACACGAGTCGGTTTAGAGGCACGAGCCACGGTTGGTTCAGTGGAAAGTTAGCCACGGTCGGTCGATACTTAAGGAAACACGTTATGTTCAAGTTAAGTTGGAAGGCTATGCAGTAGCCGTTCCCTGAGTTCAAAGAATGTTAAGTCTAAGCGATGGTTATTCGCCGAGAGAAAATATGTCGGGACTGTGGTTCAGTCGCCGAGGCAACCCTGGTTTGGGCTCTGCGAATGAAGTGTGAAAAGTGGAAAGAGTAAAGCAAAGGAACTGTGATAATAATGAGACCATGCATTACGTTAAGTCTAGAAGTTAGCGTAGGCACGTGGTCATGGACAACTTGTCGACAAGGGCGATGGTTCTTCGGATCGGAAACCTTGGGCCAGGGACCGATCCGGCCTAGGAAGAACAAAATTATAGCCGAGCTGGGTATGAAGCAACCGGTATGTCGGGGACTTGCATCGAGGATCGCAACCGGCGGTGCAAGGGTCCCGAGTACCAGGCTATGTCCACTATGGCTAGTCAATGCCAGTGACCTTTCATATAGATGTGTCGGCACGGGCGGCAATCCGCGTGCGTGCCTTTGGATTGAGTTGAGTTAAAAATTGTATGAAGTTAGTGAACACAATGTCTGGGCCTAAGATTTGGCTACAGCGAGAAGGCGACGTGCTTCGGCACTAGATGTGGCATCGAGTGATAAGTTGATGGCATAGAGTTGTATGAGTTAGGCTTGAGCTATTGCGAGTTAAGTCAAAAAGGGCCGTAGGGCAAGTTGTGTGAAGTTACTTGAGTTATTGGGCACGGCCTCGAAATATGAGGCACGGCCGCGTTGTCACAACACAAGTATAGGCAAGACTAAGCGAGGAGGCGTTGCCTCAGAGTTATCGATGCACGAATCGAGTTCATGGCACGACCGAGTCGTTACGTCCCAGAGTTTGGCACGAAAGATAAGTATATGCAAGCACGAGAAAGGTCTAGAGGCAAGGAAATGGAGTCCTTCGTGTAGTTGCGTCTCTGATTATGGCCGTAAGGCAAACACGACTTGATAGGTTAACGTTGTTGGCACAAGGAGTGGTCTAGGCACAAAGTATGAGTTAACGTTGACATTGCTAGCACGGGATGGTTCCGATACACAAGTTGCGCTAAGGCGCCGGTCCTAAAACTGATCCTAAGGCAAGAATAGAAAGACAATCGTAAAAGGGTTTATGTTGCACAAAGTAAATGAACGTGTTGGTTTTGTATGGGTGGGCGAGAAGCTCACTCCACCGGTACAGTGGTACTGACACCCACACAGTGTTTCATGTGCAGGCACAGGTAGAAGCTCGTGGCGCGGAGCTCGCTTGGATGCGTCGAGGCACGGAGTTCCTTGGCGAGTCGAAGCGTGCGGTCGCGTGATTTGAAGACTTATACAGGACATAATGTATGGACATCGCCTTCCGAAGCTTCCGCTGGATTCAAGCATTTGTAATCGAGAGATGAGAGAGAGCGGAGTGAATTGTAATCGAGAGAAAAGTGAGCCTGAGAGACTTGTAATTGGCCTTGCGCCCACACATGTAATCTTGTATTCAATATCAATAAAGAGATTCTTTTGAATGACTTGTGTTCATGTCTTCTTCTTTAAATTCCGTTGCAATGTATTCAATGTTTCTGCTTGGGACTTCTGTGCGACGACCCCGTCGCCGCCGTTGTAATCGGCCGTTATGGAATTGCCTTGCACGAGCGCAATCTAGGCTCGTGCGGCATCACGCCTTAGCGAGGACGATCGCTCCTACGGGAGCGGGGCGTGACAATTTCTATCCTAGTTGGAAGAGTTTCTACATAAAAATTATAGACATACAAAAATGCTCTTCATTTCTATCATCACATAGTAAAAGGACCAATTTAATGGTGTGGGACCCAATAATAATTGTCATGAGAGAAAAAAATTTCTATGAGAGTTTTTACATGTAAAAATTCTCTTAAAAAGTTTACATCCTATATCATTGCCATAGAAATGGTGATAGACATCACCGAAACCCCCATTGGAGATGGTCTAAACACTCGGTCTTTTAATAAGCGACTTAGGACGACCTCTTTCACCAGCAAGTTACAAAGTACTAGTTTTAGGTTTTTTTTTTTTAATATAAATATAATTCAAATATTAGATATATCTTGGTGTAACACCTTTTTGTCTACACATATTATTAATTAAGGATGAAAATGTTTTCATCCACTAACTCAAAATAACTGTCATCTTCTACTATACAACGAGGCTTCAAAACAGCTCAAAAATGAGCCGTCTAAGTCGTATGTATATCATGATCCATTTTATTTTAAAAATAATTATGTACAAAATTGATGAAAAAGTTTGAATTTGTTATATATACCCCCGATTCATGAGGACTTTTTCCTAAATTAAATTAACTTGAATTGATTAGGCCGGTCCGAGAAAGCCTGCGGCCCAAACAACATACTTTGGTAATCTAGGGCCGGGTTTAGATGCTGCTTGGCCCAGTTCGCCCAGCCCATTACTATAACCCAACACCACGCACCAACAAACGACAAAGTGTGCAAGTGTAACGCATAGAAAACCACAGTACACGCGTCGCACAAAAACCCCATGCAGAACCCCTACGTGTCAGCACCCTTCACTCTATAATAATCTATAAACCCCCTCCCCACACTCCCATTCCTCTCACCATTCTTCTTCTCCATCATCACTTCCAATTACTTGAAATTTCACAGCATTAATTAATGGCTGACCCCCGCCACCACCCACAGCAAGCCCAGCAGGAGAAGGGTGGGTCCCGCCACCAGGCGCTGAAGGCAGCCACCGCCGTCGCGGCCGGGGGGTCGATGCTGCTGCTCTCCGGCCTGACCCTGGCCGGGACCGTCGTCGCTCTCACCGTCGCCACCCCTCTGCTGGTGATCTTCAGCCCGGTGCTGGTGCCGGCCGCGATCGCGCTGTCCCTCATCGCCGGCGGGCTGGCCGCCTCCGGAGGGTTCGGGGTGGCCGCGCTGTCGGTGCTGACGTGGATGTACAGGTACGCGACCGGGAAGCGGCCGGCGGTCGGCGCGGACGCGGTCGAGCTGGCGAGGCACAGGCTGGCGCTGAAGGCGAGGGAGGCCAAGGAAGGGGGGAGGGAGAGAAGCGAGCAGGCCGCATAGGACTTTCTAATTGTATGTATGATGTGTGTACTACGTACGCACGTACGCACGTACGCATGCATGCACGCACCAACTGGCCGGGTGTGGATGCGTGCTTGCATGTGTTTCAGCGTCGTAGGTTCGTTGTTGTTTCTATTATAGGTGTGCTTCTGTACGTACGTTCTTTGTTTGTGGGTTTGGCTTTGAAAGTGAATAAATAGGTTGTGCTGCTGTTTATCTGAGTATTCAAACATTGTAGTAACAGAAAATTTCATAGTTGGATAAAGAAGTTTGGGGTAAGACCGTAAGAGAACTGATTTCGCGCGTGGGGAGTGTGACGTCGAGTCACTTGGCGCGTGGGAAGACCTAAAGAAATTTGGAATAATCTATAATTTTAAATGTAGTTTGTTTAAATTATCCATAATAAATTCAATTTGAATATATTTTTAAATATATTAGATAATAAATAATTATTTTTTATTATTTTTTATCTATATTAGATAATAAATAATTAAAATTATCTATATGAATGAAATATTTATAATAATAAATTATTTTTTAGTTATATTATAAAAATTTATCAGATAATTAAAAGTTAATTTGTTATAATAAATATTTTTTTTCATATAGATAATTTAATAGAATAAATACATAATTTTAATAAAAATTTGTTGTTAATTTAAATTTGACAAATATATTTAAGCTATCAAATATATTTTTTTTAAATAATTAACAAATAGATAATACCACACTATTAGCATTCAAAATATAATTTTAAAAGAATATATTTAAAATTTATTATAGATAATTTGGATAAGTTATATTCAAAATTATAAATTGTATGTAACAAACTATTTGATATTTTTTTTCACAATAAATTAGCTTTTATTTATATTATAAAAAATATAATATTTTTTCCACTCCATGCGCCTATTCTCCACTTGGCATGTCTCCCCTTCCACATTTATCTCAAATTTCTTTTTCTTTTTTTTTATCATTGCCCTGATCTATGACACCACCAAAATTAATAGGATCATGATAGAGAACAGTACTCTTTTAAATTGTAAAAGTATTAGAAAATATTATATTATCTGTTTGAAAACATCACCATTTAACACCTAAATTCCTTTTTTTCTCTTCCTCGTCCTCTTCGTCTCATACAACTCTATTTAGGGTGAGCATTATTTGGTCTTGAACCGAAAATCGAACCAAACAGAATAACGGTTTGAAATTTTTTTTTTTACTAAATAATATATTCGATTTTGGTTTTGGGTTTCGATTTTGGTCTACAATCGAAAACTGAATAAGTTGTAAAAAATTCTCATGTAATTAAATGTATATATTTTGAAAGCAACAATTCTATTTATGTGTTTTGAAACCAAGTTTTGGTAATTTAACTAGTCTAACTTTAGTCGCAAATACAACAAATGTGTGTATAATTTTTTTAATATTATTTAATAACGATTTCAATTTTGACCCCCACCCATTATACAACAGAAATAGTTCAGCTGAACAAACCGAATAAATAAATCGTTATTCGGTTCCGTTAAGTTTCAGTTTTGAATTTTTAGAATTTAGCTTTATCATTTTGATTATTTCGGTTCGGTTGGAAATCAAATAGATTGAACGTTCACCCCTATTAGGGGTGAGCACTATTTGGTTTTGAACTGAAAATCGAACCAAATCGAATAAGAAATTCGGTTCGGCTTCAAAAATACTAAAAACATTATTCGGATTGGGTTTCGATCAAAATCGAAAACCGAATAGGACTTCTTCAATTATCTATATAGCCTCAAATTTATGCATATTTTGTGATTAAAAATGTACATATTTTAAAAACAATAATTCTATGTATTTATTTTAAGTCCAACTTCGATATTTTAACAACTAATCTAACTTTGAACGCAACTTTAAAATTTAACAAATGTGTGTATAAAAATTATAATTTTTAATATAATTTAATTGCGATTCCAACTTTAGATCTTTACCCATTTAAGAATATTAATTGTCCAACCGAACAAACCAAATGATTATTTGGTTCAAAATTTTCGATTTATTCAATTTTGACTATTTTGATTCAGCTTGCCGACAACATATCTGGTCCCGTCAGCCAAAACACCGCAACTTCCTCTTTTCCATAGAAGAGAGAGGCTGTGGTAAGATACCTCTGCAGAACCCATATGTAAGAGTTGGGAGAGAGATTATAAGAAGGTTGTAAACATTTGGTTGTAATATAAGACCGTGGTTGGCCACGGCAGCTGAAACCTCGGGGACACGTCCATCCATGATTGGCCGGAATTTTTTGGCCCAAGTAACAGGGAGGCCGATTTTTTTTTGTTGGGCCAATCCACAGCTTCCACGTGGCACCTTGGTTTTGTTTTCAGTTTTTTTTTTGGGATTTTTTGACTTTCATCCCACTTATTAATATGCATTTGTACTTACATCCCACTTTTTAATTTTTTTAGACTTTCATCCCACTTTTTGTCACTAAAAGTATTTATTTTGTCACGAAAAGTATTCATTTTGTCACAAAAAATATTTTTAGTGACAAAAGTGGGATGTAAGTCAAATAAAATTAAAAAGTGGGATGTAAGTACAAATGCATATTAATAAGTGGGATGAAAGTCAAAAAATCCCTTTTTTTTTTTGGGGGTAGTGGTCCAGGTGTACGTAGGGGAGATGG
Source organism: Iris pallida (assembly GCA_029216955.1). Lineage (NCBI taxonomy): Eukaryota > Viridiplantae > Streptophyta > Magnoliopsida > Asparagales > Iridaceae > Iris > Iris pallida. The sequence goes on from JANAVB010019400.1 coordinate 291,605, forward strand.
GCCGTGACGGACTTCGACCGCCAGGTCCAATTATAACACCTTCACATCATACTACACTAATGCTGCATTGCAACAAACAAAGGACTTCTGCATCAAGGGTACAAGAATATCAGTACCATTATACCTCATCGCACAACCCTTCTAAATTCATAACAATCAAATCACACTTGTCCGAATTTTATTCGCTAAGATTACAGCATGCGGATTATAATAGTTATGGGGGAAAACATAACTTAAAATAAAGTTATTGATGTTACATAGCCTATGAAGGGTTAGTGTCAACAAAGACTTCCAAGGTCACCAACCTGTTAAATAAAGTTGCAAAAAAGAAAGCTTCCATAACATGGCTCTTTGTTAGTCTGCTATTATGCTTTCTTCGAGAGTGCCATGACATTGAAGTTCACAGAATCAGGGTTCCTCTCGATGAAGGCTTTTATGACCGCCGCCGCATCCTGGCCAAGCACAAGTCAGAATGTTAATAGACGAGAAAGCAATGTTTTATGTTTAGATGTTTGTATTGTCAAAATGCTGATATATTGTCTTCGTATGATTTAAACCAAGTTAACCCAAATATCAAAATTCATATTCTATTAATACAAACACTTAACAATATAAAAAGAAATACCACTACTGAGAAAATAAAATCATAAATTTTAATATTTTCTATTAAGATTTGTCCAGGCCAATATTCACCAACAGGCAAACACAGAACTTTAATTTCCTTCTCATAAAATAGCAAATATTATACAAACTACTTTGTTATGTACAAATATTAAGACAGCCTAAAGAAAACTCAGAGAGAATATGGTGTAATACATATATCAAACAAAAAAGGTTTCTCAATAAAAAGACTAGATGGAGCATATATTCGTGGAATGCAAGATTAAAAAAAGGCATTAGTTGGATAACCTTCCCACTTATATACCCGATACTATGCTAAACTGTTCCTTGTGTGCAATTATCATTCCTACAATCAAGGTTCAAAAGATAGCTGATGATCTAATTGGGTTCGAATAAACCAGACAGCACACTGCGCTATACTCTGAAAATTTGGTTGCAACATGTGTAGATATGTATGTAATCATTGAATACCATTTACAGGACTCTCGCTTAAAGGTAATCTGGTGACGTGATTTCTTCTTTTGTATTCAAGGAGAATATCAAGGATCAACAAATACACTTAAAGCTAGTTAACAATGGCTTGGGCTTATGACAAGAGAAGAGGGCTCCCTCCCTAAGAAATTTACTATAAAGGACTTTGGTAAAGCCACTTTTGTTTTAAGGCATCAAGAATCACCAAGATAGATCTCAATATATTTTGTCGCGAATCGAAGAGCCTGAAAGATCTTAAAGAGAAGCAAAAGCAGTTGAACAAAACTCCTATCTACCTGTAGTTGGCAACCTTCGCCATGCTCAGATTTGCATAAGAGCTGACATAGTTTTTACTTTTACCAAGTTGAAGAGATGACAGTAATAGGGGTATTGTGTATGGGAAACAAGCAAAGAGATGAGGCATCTTAAAGAAACCAAAGGTTACAGGATAATATACAGAGATTATGACCATTTGGAGGTAGCTAGATACCTTCAAAGACTACAGGAACCAAAGATCTTGATTTAAATGGATGTCTTTATACTAGAAAGTCACATCAGGCTAAGTTGCTTTCTCCTAATGATGTTGATTGCCAAGCAAGGACTTGTCACTTCTATCATGAAGTAGAATTTGTACCTTGCTATGAGGCTACACCACAAGCAATTTGGCTTTCCGAGATTTTATCACAGAGCTTGGAATTGGTGACTCAGTTTAGAGGTCACCGACTATCTTGTGGTAACTCTGTTCTTCTTTCTCCAATAACAACAATAGTAGCAAGAGCAAGCATATTGACAAAAACTATCCTGCTGTCAAGGAGAATTTGGGGAATCAAGTAGTCATAGAGTACAAAAGCACTAGGCAAATGCTCCAAGAACCAAAGGGATGCCTCCTAAGTTGTAAACAAAGGTTTTATCTTCAAGTATAGACCGAAACTGACAAGTTTCTTTAATTCAGGTCAGAGTTGGAAACCCAAAACTGCAAAAACTACCAAGTTTGTTTCTGTTAGTTTCAACCAGATTTAATTTCAGGTCAGAGTTGGAAACCCAAAACTGCAAAAACTACCAAGTCATAACCACGTGAAAATACCGAAACTGACACCCGTATAAAGGGTCCAAACCTCTACTGGAACTAAGTTTTTGAACCTGGCTCCTAGCATTAATGAAGGTCGTGTGCGCAATATGGGCCAAGTAGAAACTTTTTGAATTTGTGTTGTCTGTACTAAATTCTGGTTGCAAGATGATTTTATTTCTCCCATTCACGTATATATTTCCTTGAGCTTGTTGACTCTTTCCCTGTCCGGGCTGCTAAAATATGATGTCCATATGGATTTAATTTGACCTCGAATCAGTCTTTTGAATTACTCAAACAATTTAATTTATGACGTTATACAATTCTCATTATATTGTACCAATTATGTCGTAATATATGGAAGGTTGTACCGAACATATATAAGGTATTTGTCATCACGATTCATTCCATGTGGAGTTACAATTAGAATATTATGTTGCTGACGGATCAAATGGAATGATGGACAAGTTTTATTTTCTAAATCAGCAGGGCACGGCCATACATTATGCTTCTTAAAGTTCTAAAGACTTGTGTGTCTATAAACATGAGCGAAGTGGGGAATACTGGACCTGTTGGCGTCACCCATGTTATTAATTATCTCAATGGGAATTTGGACTTACCGAACCATGCAGATTAACCCATCATAATAATACCCATCTTAAGTTTAGGATAACATGTATGATGTATGTTTGAACAATTGAGGTCCCAATGCTAACTGAATTCTTTATATCACCATTCTCCTTGTATAGTTTTTTGATTCCATCCCCATAAGCATATCTTGTACAGATGGTCGGTGTACCTTAGAGATCATCGATTCAATTGTGTGAACAAGATCAAAGCGTAAAGCGTGCTTCGTCGTGGATCGAGGTATAATTCTATCCTTGTTATTTTTTTTGGTGCTAGTATTTTTGCTATCAAATGGTAAAGTACACTATCAATCATGATAAGCTCTTCATGACTATTTTTCAAATTCTGGACTTAGGCGGTTATTCTGTTGCAGATGTTCATTGACAATTACAGAATCGGGTCACTGAAGAACTATGAAGCACAGACACTCCAAAAATATAGTGCGTCGTGTTGGACATGTATGGGACACTTCCATGACACTCCAAAATACACTAGGACACACCAAAATAGGTGTTGAATCCGTGCAACATAGCTAAAGAAAAATAACAGTCCTGGGCTCGAAAAAAAAGCAACTTTGGACAACACATGTATACTTCACCGAGGGGCAGAACGCAAGCGCATGCAATTTGTTTCTGTTATGCCATCTAAAGGGAAATAATCTCACATGCAAGAACATTAAGTAAATGCTTGATTTCACAGGGTCCAGCACTTTGTGATATTTCCTACAGGACTATACTTTAGATGTGTAGCTTATGCCATCACTTTAACTCACAGTTAAGACTCCCATCCTAGCACGATAGCTTATCTTTAGGAGAAACATGCAAAATGTTGTAGGATCATCACAAGGTCCATAATAGAATACTTCATGCACTATGAGCAAATGACAAGACAACTAATCTTTGCGATAGCTGCAAGCAGTATAATATGAAACCTTTATGAAGTCTACAATAAGTTCAGGACTGCATGTGGATTCTCGCAATTATCACTTGCATGGCATGTTGCCTGACAGAGGAAAACTATAACAGAAAAATATATTACCTGCAACAAACTGGTAGGTGATGAGGGGCCTAGACAAAGTGGTTGAGACTTCATACCATCAAGCTGATAAAGTTTTCCTACAAAAGCAGAAGTCAAATATGTCATAATAGGATGAAAAAATAGACTCAGAACTTTATCCCCCAAGACAACATAGCAGATATTTTTGGGGTATCTGTGACATCCATACCATCAACACAAGTGAAACAAATGTAATGTTCATCCACATTAGAGGACGCCTGCCACACAAAAGAAAGCTACCATAAGTAGAAGCATTTAATGCCATACGAAGTGTAAGTGCAGAGAAATGAATGTTTTGCACATGGCCACAAGACTAGTTATGCAACGTGTATCGTACGAAATTGACAACATAGTATTAACCCATGTGTATATCCGACCCATTAACCCAAGTGTGTGTATACATACATGCATACATATATACATATATATAACCCATTTGTATATAACAACTCATAATCCATATTCCGGGGGCGGAAAATTAATAGAACATATATGAAGTCGACTAAAACGGCCGGTCGATTAAATAAAGAGGAAATCACAAACTATAACCGACCCATAGAATTATCTAGAAACCATAACCGAACCATCATGGTTCGGTGGGCTAAATGGAACCGACTGATAGTTTAACTGAATTTTAGGTTAATATTGAACAACCCAAATAGCGGGGGATGGCACTAGCTGAGAAAATCGAAACAAATGGCCATATTTTAAGCAATCGAACTGGCATCAAACCTCTAAGTTAAATTTGCGGCCAGGGCAATCTTGAGCAAGGCTTGCATAACCTTGACGGTCAGTTGGGAGTTGGAGGTATGATAATGTCTTTAGTGATCCTCTCTAGTTCAAAATATTATAGTCTCATTAGAAAAGTTCCCTAGCTAAATATTACCTCTGTATCCCCAGCTGTTGCTGCTACAGAGTGAGCATCCTCCATTTCTACGTCCTTTTCAAGAAAAACAGCACGCTGACACAAGCATCAAAGAACAGTTACAAAATAGTCAAAGAAAGAAAACAATCTCAAACAAGTAATATAGCATGATCAAGCACCTCAAAGGGATCCATATTCGCAGTTGACTTGAAGAACCTATCCAGGTATGACCCCTCAACTGAAATTAAAGAAAAGAACAAATTGGGGAAGGAAAGTGATGTGACTATGCATTACTACCTTACGAAAATTGGCAGAAGAAAGAAATGTGATTATCAATATAAACAAAATTCTAGCACAGAAACAACAGAACTAACAGATCTAGCACGATATCGGAGAACATGCATGATTAAAGAGCATGTAAAAAGACTATCATAATAAAGCTAAAAGAAGTTATGCAACACAGATGATAAGCACGCCAATCAAACTTGAATTAGAAACTAAACATTGGAAACTGAATGATTGCTTCCATGCAATCATTATGTAATAAACCCTTCACCAGAAAACTGAATATACACAGGACCACTCTGTAAAGGACCGACAAGAAACTTGTCTATCCAGTGACCTTTGAAATAAGGATCTATATTTACCTTCAGAATTAAAAGGACAAATTTGACTAAGGGTTAACCAAACATAAAATGTAATCTTTATGAGTTGTGTATTGATGCAGAACTAGATTGCAGAGCCACGAATTCAACACAATACTATATGAAAAGCATGGCACAGATGCGGAGCCCATTTTAGTGTGTTATCCTGGTGTGTTTTTGAAATATTGTCTTGTCCTTCAATATGATGTATTGATGCAAAACTAGATTGCACAGACGCAACTTCAACATAATACAATATGACAGGGCCGGCCCTGAGCTAATTGGGGCCCAAGGCGAAACTTCCAAAAAGGACCCCCATACATAATGTAAAAAAAGTTTAAATAAAATAAAATTTTATTGTAGTCAAGATTTGAACCAAGGACCTCCTAAATATAAGTCTAGCACTATAACCACTACACCACAATGCTTTTTGTTAAAAAATGACACATGATACATACTAGTTCTATTGTAGATAGTTTCATGTTGGTGCCCCCTTTCGTCAGGGGACCCTGGGCCAGGGCCGCCCCTGCAATATGAAAAACATGGGACAGATGCAGAGCCCATTTTATTGTTGTCCTGGAGTGTTTTTGAAATGTTGCCTTGTCCTCCAACATGCGTCACACAAAAACCCAAAACAGACACATATCTATAGCGTTCGTGTTTCCTGGATGTGGGACAAGTATACAACTAATGTTGTTTTTTGTATGTCTTGAGATTTGGAAAAACAAAAAGATTGGAAAGTTCACTAATTGGAATTATATTAGAAACTAAGAGTAGGGATTGGAAATGATGGGCTATTTTAGATTTCTTTTTCTTTTTTAAACGAAGATGGGACTACTTAATTGATGTGGAAGCAATTTGAGGTCCCTGGCAGCATAGAGACAATGTAACGAATTGAAGGAGAAACATGAAATAAAGAATATCATGGGTCTCTTTTCTCAAGATGCAAGCCAACGGCAGAGAAAAACTCATAACAATGAGGATTCACGTGAAATTTCATCCCATAATAATCTACTGATCAACTCATAATAATGAGGATTCATGACAGCAGAGAAAAACTCATAATAATCTACTGATCAACTAAATCATCTCTCTATTAACCTTGATAATAATGAGGATTCACATGAATTGAGTACAACTTTAAAAAAATAAATAGAACGCATCACTAGAAGATTATATTCCTAAAAGGAACTTAGGAACATAATACATTATCAAATCCTAGAGAATTTATTGACAAGTAACGGAAACCTAATTTGACTCGATCTTTTTAAATATGGGCCTGAAATTTCAAGGTGCAGATTTGAAGGTCTATACAACAAAATGTGGTTGATTTACAATTTTAAAAAATCAAATCAGACTTGTGACTCTCACCTTCAAGTTTATGAATTGGAGTCGCTGGCCCAAATCAGACTGTTCTACTGAATACCATAACCAAAAGAAGTGACTATGTTGACTGAATCCGGAGTAGATTAAGTTGATGCTGAATCGCTCTAGTTACAGTCGACTATCTTCCATCATAGATTCATATAGAAGTGCCAAATGTGACGTCATAGCAAGAAGTTCATGTTATGTCATAGTAGAAGGTTGCAAATCGGGACACGTGCTTGTGTTGTCAGTATCTTATTATACGCAATGTGTCCTACGATACAACCTATAAACAATTTAGCAAAACGATTCGAGGGGAACAAAAAAAATCTTATTCTTAACTTTTTTGTATTATATGATACGTATCATCCCATATGATGTATCGTCCAATACAGAAATTACCATGTTAACCTGAACTGAACAGTATAAACCCAGCTTTTAACTGGTTTAGAAATTAATGTTTTTATAACTCGACGCTACTTAGAGCTCGGATTGAGTACCCATGTAACCATTTAAAACCCTTTACAACTTCTTTGTGACGAAATACCTTTTATTTTCAGTGAAAATTTTGGATGGTGATTCCTTCTCGACGCCTCCATCGACTTCCAGAATCTCTAACATCAATGTAATGTATTTGGGAATGGCATGCAACAATTTGGAGACTTAAACAACTCAAGCAACTGATCTTCCCAAGGAAAAAAAGGAAACATTTTATTGTTTATTTTTAATTTTTCTGGTCTTTTATATTTTTGAACTTTCTTTGTGGTTTGGGTTTTTTCTTATTTGGCTTTTCTATCTTTGTATTCTAGGATTTTATAAGTTAATAAATTAATACTGTTATTAAGAACTCCAGAGCTAACAAAACATAATTTGTGTCAACACATAGATTGCTAAGTCAAGTTCTCACTGATACATCGATTCTATAACGATGAAGTAAAAAAAACGATGAAGTACCATCATATAATGCTAATGTTATACCTGTCACTCATAAATAACAACCTTATAGTGAACTTGTCACTTAATACTAAGTAATACTCATTACTCATCATTGCTAATATGTTAAATTTATCCATATATTTGTAGGGCTACATTCATTTCCAGTCAAATCTAATATGAAACTATGTATCTTACAACATACGACAGGACACGCGAGATGTATCATGATTTGACAACCACAATATCAAAATAGCCACTATACATCTTGATTAGATATTGGGATCTTAAAATGGCCTGACATAAGCTATTTGTTCTATATTCAATAATCTTATTTAACATGAGAAGCTCACACTTGCAATCAAAATCAGTAATCCACAAGGTCGTGAGGCCAACTAATAGCATAGAGAAACAAATTCTTATACGAAATTCAAATTTTTGCAGGCTAAACAAATTTAAAACAACTAGGCCACTAAAGGATCTTCACAGAATAACTTAAGCATAGTATAATACAAACTTACCCAGCTTGATTTCTGATGTTAAGTTTCCTATAGCATGAAGAAGACCAATAGTTCCACAAGCATTGCCCACAGTTTGTTTCAAAAAGTACACCTTCTCACTAACCTCCTGCAGTGAGAAGAAAGATGTTCATTAACTCTGAAGCAATTCTTAGTAATATCTATGTTATCTGAATAATCTGTATAAGCAATTATAAATACATCTCCATTTGGCAACAAGCATATGGAATCACAACCAGATTTGTGTTCTTTGAATATGCTCTCCCTCCTCCTTAACAGAAGATGATCAAAAAAAATTAAGTGTTGTATAAGAAATAACCAGCTCACATTATAGACAAAATTGCTCAAATATGAATGTTTTGCACCAAAGAAACCAAGTGTGAACCGATAAGACGTAGTGTAGTGAGCAGATATGGAAAACAATAAATGATGTACTTAAGAGCATTTCAGTTCCTATGTGAATCACAAACATGAACTGAAAAAAAAAAAAATTGATTAGGAGTCGGTACACTAAGATTTGAATCACACACGAGTGGAAAATAATTCGATTAGGAGTCAGTACACTAAGATTTAAGGTCATTTCTTCAATTCGTTCTCCACTTCTAAATTACAGTTTTGTAGTAGCTTCATTGACGTTAGGCACCAAATAAAATTCTTGGGCCAGGGATAGTACTGTGAGAAGATGTCATCAAAGTTACCCACCAAATAAAAGGCTTGGGCCAAGAATAGTACTAATGTACTGGAAGCACTTTTCTAAAAGGCGGTCTAGGCGGCCGCCTAGGCGCTAGGCCCCTGGTGCCCGTCCGATGTCCGCCTAGGCACCCGCCTAGACCTTCCGACGTCCGACTATACATGTTTTGGGATTTTATGGTCTTTTTCTACAATTTTCAGAAAGTTTTTGGAAAAAAATTATTTATTTTTGAACCGCCTAGATCTAGGCAGCCGCCTAGGCGACCGCCTAGGAAGGCTAGAGACTAGGCGGCATGTGCCCGTCCGACTAGCGCCTAGCGCTTTTCACAACCTTGACTCGAAGATTCTAAAGGATAGTTAAGCATCCGCTTCTCACTAAAAAAGTTAATATTAAAAGAGAATGCTTAGAAGCTAGGAAGCACAGACATTCCAAAACTATTAATATTGGCTTTTGATATCTATATTACAAATATCTGGAATAAGTATTTGCTTTGAGATCTAAAGTACAAAGGTCGAAAGTTGAGTAATCAGCTCCAATATCTTTTTCATGCTCAATTATCGTTTTTTCATTGTAATTAAAACTTTACACGTTCATCAGTTTTATGTTCCGACAACTAAAGAGCAAATAAACTTTATCCCCTATTCTGCATTCCCAATTCATTCCCATCATCAATTTATACTAACTTACCTCGTCTATCGCATCGTGATAAGTTTGCCATAATTTCAATCCCTGTTGCTTTCAAACAGATTTTTATCATGCGTTAGGAGTATATTTCCCTTGGGATAAAGACTATGATGATGTTCTTCCTGGAAATCCATCATATGATTAAGAATTACAAAAGGGCATCCTAGTGCCATCAGGCGATTCTGCGGATTGTCTATATGCGGATTGTCTATCTCTGCGCCCATCGCGCCAAGCTACATCCTCAAATCTCTATGATCAGAACAAATTATTAAAATTAAAAATAATAACTCTCTCCACATGAAGGAGCCTCAAAAGGCTCAGTATAAGGGTTATCCGACCTCGACGGAGCATATTTTCTTAACCTACCGCAAATAAATTCATCATAAAGATTCTGGCACGATATCAAAATTAAATAGGAACACCCTTCATGTCTTCATTCGGACATGTTATGTTACATAATCCAATACAAGATCAAGTCTTCACGACGAGATATCATACATAGATGTTATTTTAGATAAATACTACATATACAATCATATGTTTCAATAGATCAAAAAGGAATGAGCTGCATAACATAACTCACCTTCTTCTGAGATTCCTTAACTTCCTCTTCCTCGGCTTTCTTCTCTGCTTCGTTCTGAATCAAAATTCATCAAATCAAAACCACTCCACACCAAAAAAAAAAAAAAAATCACGACTCCGAAATTTTCAAGAAAATATGCAAAATTTTCACCTGGGAAGTGTAGGGATAGAGCAGAAGCACGGCGAGCACCGGCTTCGGGACCATCTCGAGGAGCTCCTCGTCCAGTCCGTAAACGTCATTGAACTCGACTTCGTCCTCCGGGACCCCGAGTCCCCATACGAACTGCACCAATAAACCCTAATTCGCTTCAAAAAAAACCCAATTCCTAACCAGTTCCAAAACCCTGATCAAGAGATCAGAGATCGAACGGACAATGAAACCCTAATAAATCGATCGACGGAAAGAGGAGGAGGAGGAGGAGGAGGAGAACCTGGTTCATGACGTCGGGGTTTGCTTCGAGAGGAAGCCATCGCTTTTTGCTCGACGCTGCCGCCATTTGGTTCGTTTGGGAAAATTATCGACCGCTTTGGAATTTATAGAGGGAAAAGCATATAAGAACAATTTGGAGACAGCTTAGATTCGATGCACGTGCCTTTCACGTGATACTTTAATATGTGATTTCTTTTGAACTATAATATACTACGGCAATTGATAAAGGCACTGCATAATTTGATCGGGACTAGTCCATTTGTAAGTTTGTGTTATTTACAAGTTTGTCATTGAAAAAATTTATTATGGCTAGCCCATTAGGTAGTATAAAAGTCAATTGTTTTATTTCTCTTCTCTTTCTCTTTCCTCTCAAATTTTCTTCTAATCTCAAATTTTCTTCTAAACCCTAGATTGAGATTCCTCTTGTCCCTAAAAAAATCTTCCTGTTTTGTAACCCTAGAGTAGTTATCAACGAATATTCGTAGTAGTCGGTATGTTTTCGACTACTATATTGCAAAGTTTGTTAAATAATGGGTTGATTCCTAATTTTTGAATGTTCTTTCATAATGTAGAAAATATGGAAGAAATTGGGACATCAAATATAGCAATCGATCATCCCGGTCCTTCCGAAGAAGACGTCATTCTCTCCGAAGAACCCGTGGTTGGTCCCCGACGTAGTTACATTTTTTCGTAGTCCAGAATTGGACTGCCACATCGCATGGCAGTCCACAAAGTACTTAGGACTGCCAGAAAGTATGGCAGTCGAGTTAAATACGTATGAAGTTAAGGACTGCCTCACTTTCTGGCAGTCCTAGAGACGTCAAGGACTGCCCAGAAATGTGGCAGTCATAAAGTTGATAATCGATTCAACTGGACTGCCACACATTTTGGCAGTCCATAAAGTACTTAGGACTGCCAGAAAGTATGGCAGTCGAGTTAAATACGTATGAACTTAAGGACTGCCTCACTTTCTGGCAGTCCTAGATAATTCAAGGACTGCCCAGAAATGTGGCAGTCCTAAAGTTGATAATCGATTCAACTGGACTGCCACACATGTTGGCAGTCCATGAAGTACTTAGGACTGCCAGAAAGTATGGCAGTCGAGTTAAATACGTATGAACTTAAGGACTGCCTCACTTTCTGGCAGTCCTAGATACGTCAAGGACTGCCCAGAAATATGGCAGTCCTAAAGTTGATAGTAGATTCAACTGGACTGCCACACATTTTGGCAGTCCATGAAGTACTCAGGACTGCCAGATGTTGTGGCAGTCTAGTTTAACAGCCTGAATTGGATATTGTATTTGGTTTTGTCATTGATTTAGGTATTTAAAAAATTATAAATTTATTGTAGGACACCCCATCTCCTATGTGCACAGATTTGAGCATTAAATTCTCGACAGATATTGTCTTTGAAACTTACGCCGAAGCATTAGAATGGTGCAGAGAAGTTGGAAGGCAAACTAACACAACCCTTGTAACTTCAAGGTCGCTACGGTATCGTCCGAAGCGTCAAACTGCAGAGATTGGCTGTGAAAGAGGTGGGACGTATAGGGTGCATCGTAAAAAAAGTGAACTTCTCCCAATAATATCTGGGAAGAAAGAGGCAGGCTCAAGGAAATGTGGTTGTCCATTCAAGCTAGTGTTGGGGTGCAAGACTAGCGAGAAGTGGACAGTTGTGGTACGTAATGGGATCCACAATCATACTATTCCGGAGACGCTAACTGGTCATGCCTACGCGGCATCTAGGCTATCCCGCTAAAGACGGATGGAGACAAGTTAGAGCTGAGCTATATTTTGAGCTGGAGTCTCATCTTTCATTCTATAGCAAAATACTTGGGCAAGAACATGTTGGCGAACTGTTGACAAGCATTCTATGCGACACCCAGACTACTGGACCAGAGCATTACCTGGACATACCTTTTGGTGCATATATGTTCGCTAACAATTACAAGATCCCAATTATCTTTTTTTCCAAGCACAACAACAACACATTTTTTCCAATGTGCGCTCCTCCGAAGGACTACAGTATATCCACTCTAAATACAATTGGACTCGTCGGAGATCACTTTATTATCCCGCGATTGATTTGGCACTCTCCTATTCCTTCCCCTGCGTCACTTTGGTGGAAACATGCACCGGAAGAATCCCTCGCTTGGGTAACACCCTACGAAGATGCAATAAATATTTACAAGAAAATCACGAACTTCGTGGAACCTATACCACGGCCGGAGGGCCACTATGATGTATTAATTGCCTGATGTACAGTTGACGAAGCGTAACATTTTGCATGGACTCATGTATAGTTGACAAAGCGTAACATTTTGCATAGACAGCTGTATAGTTAACATTTTGTATCTTACTGCGTATCTATGAGTATTTTGTATCTTACTGATTAGCAGCATTGCATTTTGTATCTTACTGCCAAAGCGTAGCATCTTGTATCTTATTACAACTTGCTGTTTCTATGTGGACTGCCCAGTTCCTGGGCAGTCCATACTCACAGCAAGTTCTAATAAGGACTGTCCACTTTCCTGGCAGTCCACATATTTATGTGGACTGCCAGGAAACTGGGCAGTCCTTATTAGAACTTGCTGTATGTATGTGGACTGCCAAAAAACTGGGCAGTCCTTATTAGGACTTGCTGTGAGTATGGACTGCCCAGTTCCCTGGGCAGTCCACATAGAAACAGCATGTTCTGATAAGGACTGCCCAGTTTCCTACTGCCAGGAAACTGGGCAGTCCTTATCAGGACTTGCTGTGAGTATGGACTGCCCAGGAACTGGGCAGTCCACATACAAACAGCAAGGTAACATTCACATAATACGTAAGATAACATTCACATAATACGCAACATAACATTCATATAATACGCAATATAACATTCACATAATACACAAACTTGCAAAGTAACATTCACATAATACGCAAGTTCTAAGAGTCACAGCAAGATAACATTCACATAATACGCAAACAAGTGTTCAACCAATTTGAAACTGTTAACACAGACAAGTGTTCAACCAATTAGAAAAGTTTTGCAAGTCACCCAACTACCAAATACATTCAACCTTATACAAACTACATAGTCATTCAGTATCATGACGCCTCTTCGTACGTCGCTCATCTATAAATGGGTAATCAGCTGCGATATTCTGCATCTGGGTACCAACATCTTCGTAATTCTCCCCCTTGCACTGGATTAGACTTTTCCCCAATTTTTTCACTTTCGAAGCCTGCATGAATACATATCATAATTTTAGGAACAAACAATTTACCACAACATGGGTTAATTAAACAAACTATACTAACCATCTTCTGCAATGCATCATATAGTGCTGACTTGGAAGATATGGGTGCTGCTACCGGCACTTTCGCAGTTCTCTTATCAGGATTTAACATCATACCATGTCCGGCATTCCCATAGTATTCCATATAGTCCTCACTACAATCCCACATCTCCACCGCCGGAGTTCGTATGGTTTCACCGAGAAGATGTTGTTGCCAGTCAGCGAAAAAGTATGACCCCCAGGGGTAGTACGGCGGGACGTAGGTCGACGGTTTCTTCCCTTGGCCAGCGGTCTTCAATTTCAACGTACTCGGGATAGTCTGTACGTATCCAAACTGACGAAGCACTCTATCTGGGATGTGAGGCTCCTCAATTTTATGACAAAATAGCGGACCTCTAAATAGTGCAACTGGTTGCACAGGACGAGTGCTATTTCGCATATCCTTATATGGATGCCAAATAATCTACAACATGCATACATTACTTAAGGAGTTACTAATTAATGTGGAATACTAGAGTGGTAAGTAAATGCTAGTTCAAGTTACTATTGTTTCACCTCCTTTGCAGTCAGATCTTCTAGAGCAACACGTAGGGTAGCCAACGTATGTGGATGTCTGGTATCTATCTTAGCCGGCCTCCACCTACACATCCTAGGCATCTGCTCATCATAATTTCGATTAAGAGTAGCCCTATTGAGCGTCAGAAAATGTTCATATATCCACGCCTGAAAATGTAAAATATAACAATGTTATCGTTATCGACATAATTTTATACAATTGTATAGACACAGTATGCTAGGGTTTGCTTACATGGAGCAGTGTTTGACAACCAGCTATCGTCTTCGACTCGAATCGAGATGCAGCACCTAGTTCGCGGTAGAGGTGTGCTAGTATACCACTTCCGAATGATATTTCATCCACAGCGTTCAAGTCCGTAAATTTTTTTAGATATTTTGCATGTATCGCTGTCCCGGACTTGTCTGTAATGCCGACGGCTCCTAGGATGAACTGCATCCACGGGCCACGAGGTCGTCATTACCATTGTTGTCGTCGGCGTCGTCGGCGTCATCATTGAAAGTATTCCTCAAAAAACTTAAAGGAACTCCATAAGACTTCTTAAATTCTGGGATTGTGATAAGGGTCTTGGACTCGACACCGAGACAATTGGCAACCAAATCCACCATCTCATCATACAGTTCGAAGTCGCCCTTGGAATAGTCCATCGACATTTGACGACCATCAACTCTAAGCCCTAAAATATGGTGGACATCATCGAGGGTGATTGTCAACTCTCCGTCTGCGAGATGGAAGCTGTTAGTTTCTGGATGCCAGCGCTCCACAAATGCAGAAATCATTGCGTGGTCCAATATCTGATATGAGTATTTTGCCAAATACTGCAATCCGGTGGGGGTGATTTTTTCCTTCACACTCTCTTTCAACTCATCAAATCCCCACGTACTACACATCTTCGCATGGTTTATTACCCTCAAAAGGCGCGAGCTTTTCTGCAAAAAAACAAAAACAAAGATCCAATATTACATGCATCTATTATTTCGAATAGTTAATCTATATAATAGGTAAGTAACTTACCGGATCCTTCCATATTTCATAATAAATGTGGTTCTCGATTGACTTCAAAATTGAGCAACCAACTGGGCCCGCATCTTCCTCTTTCTCTTCCTCGGGTACTTGAGAAGGACCCGATCCGTCGTCATCTCTCATTCGGGCAATGGGTACATCATCATCATCGGAGGAATCATCATGACGAGTCGCCGTCGCTTTTGTCAAACGCTTTGCAACACATTTCGTTCTACGTGTTCTTGTTTCTGAGGCTGGTTCGGGTTCTCTGATTGATAGCCCTTTCTCGACATTTCTACCAGCTTCACGCGCCTTGCGATCCGATGTGGTAGGACGTTTTCTTTCGGGCCTGGCCTCAACATCCTTCTCCTTTGTCTTCTTTTCATGACTATTATTGATTATTAATTACATATTAAAATGTAAGGGATGCCCACAAATGTGGCTGTTCCACTAGTGCAAACATTGGGCTGCCCAATATTCTACCAGTCCTCAGTGTATAATGGACGGCCAATTTGAATTTCAATGGGCAGCCCTGTCTCAGGACATGTGTAACTTAAGACTGCCCATATTTCTGGCAGTCCAAGATGCAGTTAGGACTGCCAGAAAAGAGGGCAGTCCTAACTCACATCATGTATAAGAATGGACTGCCCACTTTTCTGGCAGTCCTAACTTTATGTTGGACTGCCAGAAATTTGGGCAGTCCATTGTCACACATGTTATGCTAATGGACTGCTCATTATCCTGGCAGTCCAACATAGAGTCAGGACTGCCAGAAAAGTGGGCTTAGGAGGAAGAAGAAGAGGGAAGTTAGGGTTCTTGAGGAAGAAGAGGGAAGTTTGTGTTCGGGGGGGGGGGGGGAGGGGAGGGCGGGATTACTTGGGACAGTCCTATGATCAAATAAATGGGTTGTCCTGAGTAAAACCCAAAAAAAATTGGGCTAGCCCCAATCCGGGCTAGCCCCGATCAAAAAATGCAGTGCCTTTATCAATTGCCTATACTTATCCCATGTTTATTACTTCGGCCAATCTCTCCAACCTTTGTATATGTACCGTCTTTGATGGTTGATTTATATCTCTGCTCTTTATAATGCAACCTGGAAATAGTTGAGAAATTAGCGGTCTAAATTGTACCTATATCATCAATTATTTTATTTAAAAAATTATAGATAAAGAACTATTTTTCCTCCTTTTTTATGCACAAATATATATACATTAAAAACTATATTTAAAAATGTTCTAAAACGAAATTTTAATTTAATTTAAAGTAAAAATAATTAAAAAAAAGTAAATTGTTTAACAAATCTAAACTCAAATATATTTAAATATTTGAACTATTTCTATCTACATCATAAAAAAATTATTTTACGTGCAATGCACATGAATTTACTACTATTACTAATATTATTAATATTTTTGTATAATTTTTTCCTACAATATAATTATTATTATTAAAAACTATTTAGCTGCCCAACTCAAATTTTATATATTTATCTCTCTTTAGTTATGTATATCCTTGACATATGTGTGGTGTTCAAAAGGGGATGACGAGATAGTTGTCGTGCTCGTAACACTATCACGGGGAGTGCATCATTCTGTATCTTGTCGTAGAGAACATCGTGTCCTATGTGCCAGTTCAAGCTCCCACCTGTCATGATCCGCTATCCAAATTGATGGGCCGGGCCGAGTAATGTCCAGCCTACGCTTGAGATAAAACGTAGTAAGCTGTTCTAAAGACTAACAAGATAAGATCAAAGTGTGCTAACAGTTCTAAATGTCATGTTGAGTCAAAGTAATATCCCAAACACAAAATCATCTCGTATATAAATATGTTCCAAATACAAAGTCAAAACAAAAAGTGGATACAGGTCCAGTATCAAAATACATAATCGAAACATGACTACTCTCAAAAGTCCCGAGCAACTATACAAACTAGACGAGTTTTTCTGCAGGTACATCCTCGTAAGGTAAATTCTGATCCTCGACGGCAACTCCATAATAGGAATCACATAGCAACTCCTCCTCGGTAAGTATACCTACAACGTTTATCCTGTCAGGACGGGAGCAAGTACTGATTCTAACAAACTAAATATACGAAGCATGAAATGAACTGCAGTGTAATAAACAGGAATCATAGCACATCACAATCTATCATGGCAAGGACACATATGTCATAGAGACAGATGTATATGTAATGTTTAAAACTGTAGCAGGTACGTGATCATCAATAGGTGTACAATGTACTGTGGCACATGTAAATAAAATATACATACGTACAAGTGTACAAGCATAGGTGTATATCCGTACAGAATATGCAGGGTAATGGCCTACGGCAAGATATGCAAATAAAATGCGACCTTGCTCGGTACAGTAGAGGGGGCATGATCACATACTCAACTATCAGTTTTCCCATAACCCAGATTCTAAACATGTGAGAGATACGAGAACAGTATAAAACATGGTGGGTACTGAGAGCAGTATAAAGTATGTGAAACATGGAGAGATATGACTTGCAGTTTAGGTATCGGTATTTAACATGGTTTATACACAATTCATTATATGCAGTAAATAAAGTTTGTAGAGGTACTTGTCTTATGCAAAGCAAGTGTATGTATATGAAGCTATAGATATCCTGGTGTCCCATCACTGTAAAAATGATACATAAACTTAGTTTTTATACTAAGTTAAACACTATGACACTAGTGGTGTGACACGACTTTCTGACTGGACATCTAGCCAAGTGATGACTTTAGCATAGGAGACTAATGTGGGGTGACACAATACCTAAACTAACTTTCTAGGGCCTTTACACTATGATAGGTTAAGGTCCAATACTACAATATCCCAAAATCACACAATATATCGCAATTCGTAATTATTCAATAAATAAATCAGACTGTACACTATATTCCAATAATTTTTAAGGTAGTCAAAAAGCTCAAATATATATAAAATAAAGTACCAAAATGATCCTTATTAATTATAGAAATTTATACTATTTTTTTTGGAATTCAAAAACCCTCATAGATATTTATTAAAAATCAGTAAACATAAGTATCATGAAAATGAGTTCTGTTTTTCTATTTTTATAAAATACCAAAAGTACTTATTAAATATTAAAAAAATTATAATAAATTAGCTAAATTAACATAGTATTTAAATACAATTTTTTTCATATTTTTACAGTAATTAAAATATATAAAAATCCAAAAACAGCAAGTTACAATTTTTGGCAAATAAATAAATAATTATTTAATATTTTATCCACGTATACAAAATTGAACCGGAGTCCAGATATGGGACCCAAAGCCATGAATCAAGTCCGATATGACTCGTACAGGCCTTGAATGTATTTAGGCTCATTTGAGTCCACAAAACCCATGCTAGGTCTGGACTCAAATGGCTGTAATCAATCGAAATACAAAATTAAAAAATATATATAAATGAATATTAAAGTATTTTAATAATATATAAATTAAGGTAGTGAAATATACAAGTCATAGAATTAAATAATAAAATAACTTGTAAATTTATACATAACAACATTTTGCACAAATTTATATTTGAAATATATATATATATATATATATATATATATATATATATATATATATATATATATATATATATATATA
This sequence comes from Iris pallida, assembly GCA_029216955.1. Taxonomy (NCBI): domain Eukaryota; kingdom Viridiplantae; phylum Streptophyta; class Magnoliopsida; order Asparagales; family Iridaceae; genus Iris; species Iris pallida. The sequence goes on from JANAVB010019400.1 coordinate 310,649, forward strand.
TATATATATATATTTTTTTTTTTATATATATATATATATAACAAACATATATATACATATATATATAATATAAATAAATAAATATATATATATATAGAAAAATAAATATGTTTGTTATATATATATGTATATATATGTTTGTTATATATATATATGTATATATATGTTTGTTATAAATAAATAAATATATATGTATATATATGTTTGTTATATATATATATATATATATATATATATATATATATATATATATATATATATATATATATATATATATATATATATAAAGTATTTTTCTATATATATATATATATTTATTTATATTATATATATATGTATATATATGTTTGTTATATATATATAACAAACATATATATACATATATATATAATATAAATAAATAAATATATATATATAGAAAAATACTTTATATATATATATATATATATATATATATATATATATATATATATATATATATATATATATATATATATATACAGTATATATATATATACATTATATATATATATATATATATATATTATATATAACAGTATATATATAATAATATACATATATAATACATATACATATATACATATATACATATATATATAAAATCCGGCCCAAAACCCACTGGGCCCAAACCCAAATCCGTTATGAATAGTAAACCCGTTTTATTAAAACCCATTACTGTGCGTGTTTAAACCCGATAGCACAAACCCAAACCCATTAACCCAATTATTTCAAACCCGTGTCCTGACAGTTAGGGACACGGGTACACGAATCCTGTGTCCGAGGCTAGCACGACACGTATGACACAAATTTTTCGTGTCCGAGTCCACCACTAAACTCATCGACACGAAACGACCCACCTATGTGAAAATGAGATACGGGGGTGAAGTAGACACGAAGAGACACGTACGTGTCCGGCGCGAGGGGGCTGTCGGGGGTGCTATACGGCGGAGGAGGCGTCGTGGTCGGCGGCGAAGGGTGGCGCTGGGTTCGTCTCGTCGAGGCGAACATGGTGGTGGTGGTTGATTGCGACGGCGGTGGCTGCAACGACGGCGACAGCAAGGGTCTAACTCTGGCGAGCTCGTCGGAGAAGAAGGGGGGTCAGGGCGGCGCTGTGGTGGTCGGAAAGTAGTATAGGATTAGGGTTTCGGGTCGGGAGGTATTTATAGTGTGGGAATGGCGGTAGAATTAGGGTTTAGGGTTAGGGTTACGGCGTAATCGTCGGAGTTGACGACGGAGGAAGGCGGTGATCGGGTGGCCATTTCGCAGAAACCCCCCCTCCAAATCTAGTATTACACATAGCCCCCCACCGCTATACAGTTTGTAAATATAATTTGCAAACTGATAATAAAACAATTAGATTAATTGCAAACTATTTATATAACAATTTAAACAATTACAAAAGGCTATTAAAATAATTCAATAAATTGCAAACTGATATAAAAATAATTTAAATAATTGCAAATTGATATTTTTGGCTTTAAAAATTATTTAAAAATTCTAGACAATTCCTAATAATTATAATAATTCATTTTAAGGATAAAAATGATATTTAAAATAATAATTTTTTATTTAAAAATATTTTAAAATATCTAGGGGCTTACAAATCTTCTCCCCTTGAAAAATTTCGTCCTCAAAATTTACAAGGATAGAAGACTCTACAAACATTCTAACATAGCAAGCAATTAAAACAATGACTAAGGCTACTATTAAGACTAACCTCTAAGGTATCAAGCGGGAACGGATGGTTCCCTCTCGCGGCTTGTCACGCCCCAGAACCAGAATACTGGAGAACGGGGGCAGACATTGCTAGCTATGTATAAGAAATGGATTCCATCTCGCTATACGGTCACGGCTGTCTAGATACATGAGGGTTTAACTACAAGCCAACAGTCTCTTAAGGTCATGAACAAGCCTAGTGTCTCAATCACAAGCAAGTAAGCAAATGTTACAAGATGTAAGATCACCAAATATACAATAGTAAGGCGTCCCAAACATTACATATTCAGCTGATCATGAATCTAATCGTTACAAAATATGAGGACTAGCGAGAGTTTTAGTCATACATGATCAACTCTAGGATCTGTCAATCATGTTACAGCCCGTAGGCAGACAGTAAGTAAGTGCAATCGAGCTAAACAGGTGCTTGTCGGCTAAATGCCTCAAAAGAATATTTTTACAATAGAGTGGGAGAGCCAGAAATAACCCACTCGTTGCCCTGGTTACGCCTGGTGGTCACCATCGGGCTGGAAAGTTGGTAGATCCTCTGGAGCTGCTCCAAAATTTGGCCATACAAAACCAGCTGGGTCAGATCCCAGAAAGAGCAAGTACCACAAAGGAAGCTTCACTTAGGAACTAAAACCAGCAATTAGTACAGATGATAATAATAATAATAATATATAATAAAACTGGGGAAAATATAACATCATGAGGATATACGGTAAGATAACCATGGGACCATTCAGATAACCAGGTTACAATCCTTAAACCAAACAAGGACCGGAATTGTAACCCTTCGTCTGAACCGAACTTGGTTTCTCCTATTTATCAGCAAGATAATATAAGAAAATCAGAACATGTACAGGATCAAGGCAAGACTAGACTGATTACTCCTCATTCAACAATCACGGCCAAGCAATAAGTACGACTTGATACTTTAACTAACTAGGGTGATCACAGGCCTAGTTACTAGCAAGATGCAGTGAGATTATTCTACAGCCACAAGCCTTGCAGACCATCCAGATTACCCAGGTCAAAAATTAGGGGTTGAATTCAGGTGGGTACATTGTCCGATTGTAACACCCAATTTTTCCAAATGAGGATAATTTTAAAATTTTGTATTTTAATTTATTTAATTATGGTATTTAAAATTTTCTATGATTTTTATTGATTTTTTTAATCATTTAAAAACTATTTTAAATCATGACTTATGATCTGGTGTCTTGCTAGTGTAACCCTAGAGCCTAGCTATGTGATTAGGGTATTTCATTTATCATTTCTAGATTGAGGGGTATTTTAGTCATTTTTGTAATTTTGGGAATTATTTGAAATTATTATTTATTATTTAGATTTATTATAATTAATGTGATTTTTTAGTGATTTTTAGAGATTTTTAGTATAATTGATTTTGGGCCTATAGTTGACTTTGACTAGTGTTGACTAGGAGACTAACCTAGAGACTAACCTAGGTTATGGCCACTTGGTTAGGTTAAGTAACCTTGGTTTGACCTAAGTTAGGGAGGTTTAACTCATGGGAACTTGTTTGGAGAGTTTAGGAGTTGATTAGGCCAGAATGGCTTATGACTTCATAAGTCATGACTAATGACTTGAGACTTAAAGCCCATAGGCCCACACCATGTAGCAAACCCTCACCCTAATCAGCCCATGGCAGCCAACCTAGGGTTCCACACCCTATTTAATGCCTCTTCCATTTGTTCTTGCCTCTTTTATTGTTTTTCTTCTCAAACTTGGAGAAAGAGGTATAGCCATCTTCCCCAATCCATAACTTTTCCATTTTAACTCCTTTTTGGCTCAAACCACTTGCATTAGATTCTAATTGTCTCCCTTTTGCTGTTCATGGAGGATAATCCCAGCCTAGGGGTAATTTGGAGAGTTTGGCTAACAAGGAGAAACCCCCTTTTTGGAACTTTTTATTGGAATTTCAACATATAGGTAAATCTCTATTCCCTCCACCAAATTTAGTTTTCTTTGCATGGATAGGAAGCCCTAGGTGTCTCCTAGCAGTAGGTATTAGATTTGTGTCGTTTCATGTCCGTTTGGTGTCCGTATCGGACACGTGTCATGATGTGTGTATAGGTGTTTGATTAAATGTCACAAAGGATTTTAATTTCGATTGTTTGGGAATTTAAGGACTTGGTTGTTGGTTTAATACTGAAATTAATGATTAAATAACATGTTTGGATTCTGGACATGTGTATTAGTTGTTGTTGGTTGATTTTACAGTTTGGAATTTGTTTTGCATTTCAAAATGGATTTTGATATTGTTGGAATGAAATATGTGTGAACTGCTATGTGAACTGATGGATTAATATTACACAGGTGAAATCACTCACACACATCCTATTTTCCTCACATAGATTTTCCCTAGGCCTCCACTTCATAAACACTGTTTTGGGTTCCTGGAAATGTCCCCACCTGCACACTCTCACATGCCCACACCTTGATTAGGTCCCCTATCAAAGTGTGGTTGACACTGTCACAAATTCTGAGAATGATATACCCATATATGCACAAACACATTTACACAAAAAATATGAGAACATGTTTCCCATACTCCTGTTGAAACCTAGGAAATATTTCACACTTTGAACTGTTAGATTGCCATGATATTCCTGATGACACTGAGATTTACCAGGTTTACAAAAAACCTGAGAATTCTGGACACTTGACACAAGTGCACATACACATCGACTCATTTTTCTTGTTATATACCATGCCATTGCACCCTTAACCATGTATACACAGGAAACCAATTTATGTTCTTCACCCACACAGCTGTGATCACACACTCACATTATTACCTCACATAAGTCTTTCTCACATCACACTCATACACACAAAACTGAAGCATCACACACACATTCTAAGTTTTTCTCACATTGTACTCCTCTATGATACACACACAATCACACACACACACACATATGCACTTAACACTCATAGCTCACACTCTCATACCTCACATCACACATGCCAAACTGAGACACAAAGGGCACACACACTCAAATTAGTCCACTTAATCCCTAAACCCAGCCATGAAGCAGCCCTCCCAAATACCTCTCAATCTAGTCCACAGTTAGCCACATAACAGTCCAAAATCAGCCCTTCATTCAGTCCATAAACCCCCCTTGCTTCAAATTCCATCCCAATACATGCCCATAAAACCTGTCCTAAACACCACACAATATCAGTCCTTTACACCATGCACTGTCACATGTATAAGATGACACTCACTTCCCTCTACTTTGCACTTGACACACATGAGATCACTCACACACCCACACAATCAAATGCCCTTGAACACACACATGTTAGTACTTCCCCACACACATGCCACTATGTTAGCACACACACACACAAGCATGATTTTTCCCATATCTTTTATATGTGTACATATGAATATATAATATATATATACCAATGTGATATATGTGATATAATATAAATATTGCTTTTGCATATATAAATAGTATGTATATAGACATATAGGAATTGGTATGTATATATGATACTTGGTATATGTGTTGCCTAATGTATGAATTTGGCTCATGGCCTGTGTAGTGTAGCCTATGGTATCCTTGTGTAGCCTTGTATATGTGGAATATGCACATGAGTTGGGTTTTGTGAACCTGTGTTACTTGAATGGTGTGTGTTTGCTCTGTGACTTGGGAAATTATGTTTGATTGGCTAGTATAGGCTTGGTTAGGCCTAGTGAGACTTGTTAGACTTGTTTGACTTAGGCTTGACCTAGTTTGACCTAGACAGCATGCAGATGCATTGTACATTCCATATATCACCCTCTGTATACATCTTGACTTGTGTTGCTCTAAATAGGAGTCAGGTATCTCATCTCGGAAAGTACATTTACTTCAGACATTCAGATACGAGGCGAGTACATTCTCTGATCATTTCATATCCTGCTTAGAATTATTTCCTGCATTAAATTACTTTACTTGATACTGTCACGTTGGTCACACGAATTAGTATAATATGGATCCCTCCCTGACATGTTATCCCTTCAGGGAGCATCGGGGTACTCTATGTTCTGTACGTTTCACTTACATGGCGTATCACTATGCTTCTTTGGTTCTTTGATCACTTGTGACATATACCCATATGATCACAGAGTCTTCTTTGAATCCTTATCCCATTTATGGGACTACTATGTACCACCCTTTGGGGGCTTATTAGCCTTTGGGGGCTTACCACCCTTTGGGGGCTTATCACCCTTCGGAGGCTTACCACCCTTCGGGGGCTTACCACCCTTCGGAGGCTATTACATAGAATCATAACATAATCTGGTTGGATCCTTGTGTATTAATTGGGGGTACGGGGGAGTATAAATAGCCATGTGAACAATTCCAAAGTAGAATAGCCATGTACGCCTCTTTAGTATAGCCATGTACAAATCAAGCCGTTCACATGTCGACTTTGTGCTCTAAATTACTAGTCACTGGTAGCTCTTTACTTATAGTAGATATTTCTATTACAGTTCTCTCTCTCTGTTTACATACTGCATTTCTTCAGTATCTATATCTTACTTTACTGCATGATTATATTTTCTAACCTGCTATGAACTGTTGAGATGTATTGTGCTCGCTCCCGTCCTGACTGGACCTGTTAAAATTTTTACAGAGGATGATGAGGAACCTTGCACCCCTTACTTTGGAGTTTGCCTAGATGACACTCGCGACCTGGACCCCTGGGGAGGTTCAGGCAGCTGCTGAGGACGATACCTTGCTTAGTATAGATAGCTTAGACTGTTTTCCTTTTTATGTTTAGTTGTTGTTCTTGATTCAGAGTTTGTATATTTTTAGAGATGATAAGACTTGTATTTCATTTCTGTTGTACCTCAGTTGAGGATTTCTATCTATTTCATCGTGCTACATTCTACCTAAGATTGTGATTGAGTTGTACCTCTGTGGTGGCCTCCTTATGGATAGTATTCATATTATGCTAGTTATAGCTCATGACCTAGAACAGTGTTCTACCGCCGATACTGCGGCGTAGGCTGGGCGTTGTTATGTTCTTGTACCCTCACAGTGGGTGCGGGTCGTGACACATTTTTAGTGGTGGCCCATGCAGGTCGAGTTTGTGTAGTGGTATTCGAACTAGAGTATCACTACAGCCTGCAGTAGGATTAGGATTATTTTGAGGTACTCAATCACATTAGGAAAAACTCTTAACTGGATTCCTGCTATCTAAATTCATGATACTTCCTTGAATAACTGTCCTCCCTTGAATTACCGTTTCTATCTCAGTATTGATTCCTTGTTTGATCTGTCTCCAGGATGGTGATCGAGACACGATCGCATCGCTCTGGCTCAGCAGACGCTGGTGAAAGGCCTACCACCCCTCGTCTGATTGTGGATGCTGGGACCACATCATCCTCTATTTCTGCTCATATAGGAGCTTCTGCAGCTTTTGGGAGCGCACCTCCACCTGTCCGGAGGTCTTTCCCCGTCATTCCAGATATGTACCAGCAGCAGTTACCGTCAGGGACAGTAGATGCGGCTCAGGTGTTTACCCTCTTCCAGTGATTTTTGGAGTTTCAGCAGCAGATACAGCAGAGCCAGTTTGCTGATATCCGACAAAGCATACAAGATACTCACCAGTTGGTCAGGACGACAGTAGAGCTGGTGGCTGCTCAGCTACAGGGAGGCCAAATGCAGCCGTATCAGCCGAGGACTCCAGACATCCATTCCTTCAAGAAGATGGGACCCCGAGACTTCAAGGGTACATATGGCATCATATACGATGACGATTGGATAGAGCACATTGAGGAGATATTTCGATTGGCACAGATACCAGCAGGATTACAGATCGAGGCAGCCGCCAGTCAGATGCAGGACTTGGCCCGTACCTGGTACCAGATGGACCCGAGGGTTGGTACAGCCGGTCAGACTTGGGCAGTGTTCAAGAAACTATTAAAGGAGAAATTCTTTCCCGATACCGTACTCCGTGCTTTGGAGGCGCAGTTCGAGAGTTTGGTTCAGGGGAACCAGACCATTGAGGAGTACGCTAGAGAGTACAGTTGTTTGAGCAGATTCATCGAGGATCTTACCGAGGTCGGAAAGGCGAAGAGGTTCCGTAGGGGTCTGATCAAGGAGATCAAGTCATATACCAAGAGCGGCCGCGACGCCACTTTCGAGCAGATTCTGGTAGGAGCCATGACAGCGGAGGACGATCTTGGGTTGAAGGAGAAGAGGATGCGAGACACTCAGGGAGCTAGTGGCAGTGCGGGCCCGGCCAAGGGGCCCCACCTGCAGTTTCAGCAGCAGTATCCGCATCAGATGCCCCGCTTGCAGATTCAGCCACAGTATCCGCAGCAGATGCTACCTCTACAGTTTCAGCAACAGATGCTACCCCTACAGTTTCAGCAGCAGTATCCGCAACAGATGCTACCTCTACAGTTTCAGCAACAGATTCTACCTCTACAGTTTCAGCAGCCGAGGGTCTACCTTCAGCAGCGGCAGTTTCAGGATCGCGTACCCTTTCAGCATGAGCAGCAGCCACAGAGGCAGCAGCAGGCCCCGGGACAGCAGCTTGTTATCATTTGCCCTTTTTGTAATAGACCAGGGCATGATTGGGGCGAATGCCGGGAGAGGCTGGGCAGATGTTTGCTTTGCGGAGGATCCGATCATCGTCTGAGAGAGTATCCCGAGTCATCGGGACAGACGGTTCAGGAAGCAGGAGCTAGGGCTCCGGTAGGCCAGCAGAGGGGATTACCCTTACCGACTCAGTATCAGAGGTACATGCAGCATCATCAGCAGGCCAGAGGAGGCCAGCAGGGGCGAGCTTTCGCCAGGACAGTCGAGGATGTTCAGGCCGTTGGAGATCTAGTTGCAGGTTCCGTTCTTTTGACTCAAATTCTGCAATTGCCTCTTATAACTGCCTTGAAATTTCGATTTCCTCTGTTTCCTTGATGATTTATCAATTTTGTCCTGTTGTTCTTGTGTGATGTTTGATTTTCTTCTGAGATAAATCATATGGGCTAGGTCACCCAGTTATGGAATCTAGAATCTTCGATAGTTGTGTTAGCTGGCATAGTGAGGACATATAGTCAGATTTAGGACATATTTCTCGGGTGTGGGAAATTAAGGTTTTTGCTGCCAAGCATGCGGCAATACGAAAATTTTAAATACCATGATTCTAGAGGTATGTGCCTTAGTCGAGGACTCTGTGATTATCGTAGCCTTGCTCACTAGCATGACGAAGATTCTGAGTATCATGATTTTGGACAGACGCATATGATTATCTGACGGTATGTTTGAGACTTTGATTGTGGGGTGTTTGACCTAGAAGGACTGCTACCATCTTAATTTCGAGGATGAAATTTTTATAAGGTGGGTGGGATTGTAACACCCAGTTTTTCCAAATGAGGGTAATTTTAAAATTTTGTATTTTAATTTATTTAATTATGGTATTTAAAATTTTCTATGATTTTTATTGATTTTTTAAATCATTTTAAAACTATTTTAATTCATGACTTATGATTTGGTGTCTTGCTAGTGTAACCCTAGAGCCTAGCTATGTCATTATGGTATTTCATTTATCATTTCTAGATTGAGGGATATTTTAGTTATTTTTGTAATTTTAGGAATTATTTGGAATTATTATTTATTATTTAGATTTATTATAATTAATGTGATTTTTAGTTATTTTTAGAGATTTTTAGTATAATTGATTTTGGGCCTATAGTTGACTTTGACTAATATTGACTAGAAGACTAACCTAGAGACTAACCTAGGTTATGGCCACTTGGTTAGGTTAAGTAACCTTGGTTTGACCTAAGTTAGTGATGTTTAACTCATGGGAACTTGTTTGGAGAGTTTAGGAGTTGATTAGGCTAGAATGGCTTATGACTTCATAAGTCATGACTAATGACTTGAGACTTAAAGCCCATAGGCCCACACCATGTAGCAAACCCTCACCCTAATCATCCCATGGCAGCCAACCTAGGGTTCCACACCCTATTTAATGCCTTTCCCATTTGTTCTTGCCTCTTTTATTGTTTTTCTTCTCAAGCTTGGAGAAAGAGGTATAGCCATCTTCCCCAATCCATAACTTTTCCATTTTAACTCTTTTTTGGCTCAAACCACTTGCATTAGATTCTAATTGTCTCCCTCTTGCTGTTCATGGAGGATAATCCCAGCCTTAGGGCAATTTGGAGAGTTTGGCTAACGAGGAGAAACCCCCTTTTGGAGCTTTTTATTGGAATTTCAACATATAGGTAAATCCCTATTCCCTCCACCAAATTTAGTTTTCTTTGTATGGATAGGAAGCCCTAGGTGTCCCCTAGCAGTAGGTATTGGATTTGTATCGTTTTGTGTCGTTTTGTGTCCGTTTGGTGTCCGTATCGGACACGTGTCATGATGTGTGTATAGGTGTTTGATTAAATGTCACAAAGGATTTTATTTTCGATTTTTGAAAAACTAATTACATAGATACCTAGGCCTATATGTGTATGATAATGTTTGTGAAGACTGATATAGATTTCGTGTCATTTTCGTGTCATAAATTGGATACGCACACACCCGCACAGCCCCGTGCACGTGTCCTGCTACCTGTGTCCGAGTTCTCCCTGGACACAGCACTAGAGGACACAAAATTTTGCGTGCACATAGGAGACATGACTGACATTGGCCCTATAAAATTTCGTGAGGTTTTATTGAATGGTTTGGGAGCAATCGAGCCCGCACCGGTTTTACACTGTTGTACACGCGCACAGACACTCAACTGACACGCGGCTACAACTATGACACGACACCACGTGGACACGTTTCAGGCACGTGGACACGTACCTCTACCCTAGGCATACACGTGTGCACGGCCACGTGTCACCACGTGGCCTGTGTTATGCACTGGACATACGTGCACGCGTGCACGACTGTCTAGTGCACAGTGCTCGTGTCTGTGTGTGTTATGATTTGGACACGATTTTGTCTAGTTTCTTGGACACAAGTGTATGCCTGGACACGTACACATTGTTCACAATGCTTACCAACATTTGCTTTGGGTTCTTGCCATGATTTGATATTCGAAATTGGATGAAACCCCTATTTCTGATACTCACTGTCCTTCTCCTTTTCAGAATTTAATTTCGATTGTTTGGGAATTTAAGGACTTGGTTGTTGGTTTAATACTGAGATTAATAATTAAATAACATGTTTGGATCCTGGACATGTGTATTAGTTGTTGTTGGTTGATTTTACAGTTTGGATTTTGTTTTGCATTTCAAAATAGATTTTGATATTGTTGGAATGAAACATGTGTGAACTACTATGTGAACTGATGGATTAATATTACACAGGTGAAATCACTCACACACATCCTATTTTCCTCGCATAGATTTTCCCTAGGCCTCCACTTCATAAACACTGTTTTGGGTTCCTGGAAATGTCCCCACCTGCACACTCTCACATGCCCACACCTTGATTAGGTCCCCTATCAAAGTGTGGTTGACACTGTCACAAATTCTGAGAATGATATACCCATATATGCACAAACATATTTACACAAAAATATGAGAACAGGTTTCCCATATTCCTGTTGAAACCTAGGAAATATTTCACACTTTGAACTGTTAGATTGCCATGATATTCCTGATGACACTGAGATTTACCAGGTTTACAAAAAACCTGAGAATTCTGGACACTTGACACAAGTGCACATACACATTGACTCATTTTTCCTGTTATACACCATGCCATTGCACCCTTAACCATGTATACACAGGAAACCAATTTATGTTCTTCACCCACACAGCTGTGATCACACACTCACATTATTACCTCACATAAGTCTTTCTCACATCACACTCATACACACAAAACTGAAGCATCACACACACATTCTAAGTTTTCCTCACATTGTACTCCTCTATGATACACACACAATCACACACACACACACATATGCACTTAACACTCACTTACACTTTCATACCTCACATCACACATGCCAAACTGAGACACAAAGGGCACACACACTCAAATCAGTCCACTTAATCCCTAAACCCAGCCATGAAGCAGCCCTCCCAAATACCTCTCAATCCAGTCCACAGTTAGCCCACATAACAGTCCAAAATCAGCCCTTTATTCAGTCCATAAACCCCCCTTGCTTCAAATTCCAGCCCAATACATGCCCATAAAACCTGTCCTAAACACCACACAATATCAGTCCTTTACACCATGCACGGTCACATGTATAAGATGACACTCACTTCCCTCTACTTTGCACTTGTCACACATGAGATCACTCACACACCCACACAATCAAATGCCCTTGAACACACACATGTTAGTACTTTCTCACACACATGCCACTATGTTAGCACACACGCACACAAGCATGATTTTTCCCCTATCTTTTATATGTGTACATATGAATATATAATATATATATACCAATGTGATATATGTGATATAATATAAATATTGCTTTTGCATATATAAATAGTATATATATAGACATATAGGAATTGGTATGTATATATGGTACTTGGTATATGTGTTGCCTAATGTATGAATTTGGCTCATGGCCTGTGTAGTGTAGCCTATGGTATCCTTGTGTAGCTTTGTGTATGTGGAATATGCACATGAGTTGGGTTTTGTGAACCTGTGTTACTTGAATGGTGTGTGTTTGCTCTGTGACTTGGAAAATCATGTTTGATTGGCTAGTATAGGCTTGGTTAGGCCTAGTGAGACTTGTTTGACTTGTTTGACTTAGGCTTGACCTAGTTTGACCTAGACAGCATGCAGATGCATTGTACATTCCATATATCATCCTTTGTATACATCTTGACTTGTGTTGCTCTAAATAGGAGTCAGGTATCTCATCTCGGACAGTACATTTACTTCAGACATTCAGATACGAGGCGAGTACATTCTCTGATCATTTCATATCCTGCTTAGAATTATTTCCTGCATTAAATTACTTTACTTGATACTGTCACGTTGGTCACACGGATTAGTACAATATGGATCCCTCCCTGAGATGTTATCCCTTCAGGGAGCATCGAGGTACTCTATGTTCTGTGCGTTTCACTTACATGGCGTATCACTATGCTTCTTTGGTTCTTTGATCACTTGTGATATATACCCATATGATCACAGAGTCTTCTTTGAATCCTTATCCCATTTATGGGACTACTATGTACCACCCTTTGGGGGCTTATCAGCCTTTGGGGGCTTACCACCCTTTGGGGGCTTATCACCCTTCGGAGGCTTACCACCCTTCGGGGGCTTACCACCCTTCGGGGGCTGTTACATAGAATCATAACATAATCTGGTTGGATCCTTGTGTATTAATTGGGGGTACGGTGGAGTACTATAAATAGCCATATGAACAATTCTAAAGTAGAATAGCCATGTACGCCTCTTTAGTATAGCCATGTACAAATCAAGCCGTTCACATGTCGACTTTGTGCTCTAAATCACTAGTCACTGGTAGCTCTTTATTTATAGTAGATATTTTTATTACAGTTCTCTCTCTGTTTACATACTGCATTTCTTCAGTATCTATATCTTACTTTACTGCATGATTATATTTTCTAACCTGCTATGAACTGTTGAGATGTATTGTGCTCGCTCCCGTCCTGACTGGACCTGTTAAAATTTTTACAGAGGATGATGAGGAACCATGCACCCCTTACTTTGGAGTTTGCCTAGATGACACTCGCGACCTGGACCCCTGGGGAGGTTCAGGCAGCTGCTGAGGACGATACCTTGCTTAGTATAGATAGCTTAGACTGTTTTCCTTTTCATGTTTAGTTGTTGTTCTTGATTCAGAGTTTGTATATTTTTAGAGATGATAAGACTTGTATTTCATTTCTGTTGTACCTCAGTTGAGAATTTCTTATCTATTTCATCGTGCTACATTCTACCTTAGATTGTGATTGAGTTGTACCTCTGTGGTGGCCTCCTTATGGAGAGTATTCATATTATGCTAGTTATAGTTCATGACCTAGAACAACGTTCTACCGCCGACACTGCGGCGTAGGCTGGGCGTTGTTACGTTCTCGTACCCTCACAGTGGGTGTGGGTCGTGACACCAGGAAACGCATGTACCCTTAGGTAGCTTGAAGGGTGCAACACATGAAAGTGTGCTGGAAATGTGCCATACTCGACGGCAGGCTACAGATCCCAGGTGCGTCCAGGTAACGGGATTGCCTGTAGCTGGAAAATCTCTTTATGACTAATGTATTAATCTAGTTATTAGCCTTAGTCCATTTCAGTAGGTACTCCTGACCGTGGTACTCAGGAGTCCCCTCCTAGATATGATGCAAGACAGGACTGTATTATTTGTACAAGCACAATCGCCCACGGTGTCCGGGTTAATTATACAGGTCATGTCATGTCAGGTAGCCGCCACAACAGCTTATCAAGATATATCATGTTAGGTTATCATGTCAAGTTTACTGGTCAAGAGTGCGCCACGACGGGCCACTATCAGCTCATGCTAGTTCCTTGTCACACCATGTCATGTACAATTGTCATTTCAATCATGTCAATCAAATCGTGATTTATCAGGTTCAGGACAAAAGGCGTAAGGATGTAAAATGGGCGTAAAATATACAATAAATGTAAAGGTGTAGGCCATAATAACTCAAGTTACACAGGAGAGTTACAAGACATGGGCAAATATTAGTAAAATAACAGTACACAGAGCTATAGGAGAACCATGCGGCTCAGGCCTATGCGGTCAGGAATGATCTCATACGGCTGGGAGAAGAACATCCCATGCGGCTGAATAGGGTCAGGCGCATGCGGCTGATAAAGGAAAAGTCTATGCGGCTAAGGACAGGGGCAGGAACTATGCGGGTAAAGATATCAGTCCCCATGCGGCCAACGGGAAGAGAGGGGCGTATGCGGCTCAGCCAGAACATTCCATGCGGTTAGGAGGATTGGCGCTATGCGGCTCACAGGGGAAGGGCTCTCATGCGGCTGGGTCAAGGGGAGTTCCATGCGGCTCTCAGAAAATGGGCCCATATGCGGCTGAATGATCACGAGCATATGCGGCTGCCCCATGCCTAAGTCTTATGCGGCTGCGTCACTGGGTATATGCGGCTGGAAAAAATATGAACGCGCATGCGGCTGAATAAAGGAAAAGCCTATCCGGCTACAGGTAGACGAAGTCCATGCGACTCAGATTATGCCGAAGCCTATGCGGCTGGAAGACTCGCCGCATGAAGGTTCATGCGGTCAAGTGCTGCCATGCGGCTAAGGGGGGTTCATGCGGCTGATGGAAATGAATCCATGCGGCCCGGAATGAGACTCAGCCTATGCGGCCAAGAGAGGAAGTAGGCTTATGCGGCCAGAAGTTCTTCCAGACATGCGGCTGGGAGAACACTTGCTGCATGAATTATTCATGTGGTCAAGTCTGAGCACATTTCATCTTCTCCAAATTTTCGAGAAGAATAACACCATGAAGGCCAAGTTCCCAAGCTGCATAAAACCTTCATCCGGAGTCCAAATCTGAACTTCCATAGGTCAAAATGGGGTAGAACGAAATTCTCTACAACATGGAACCATCAAAACTAAAAAATAACAAGATTAAATAGATCAAAACCCAAGAAATCCAAAAATAAAGTAAACTTAGATCTACAAGAATCTAGCCATGGAAAGTGGAAACGCCAAGTATTAAAGTAAGTTAAAATGCTGCAAGAAAGAGAATGAAGTAATAAAATTGGAGTTCCTCCATGAAGCAAGTTGCACTTGCCTAGACCTCTCTCTCTCTCTCTCTGGTAGGTGAAGAAGTAATGGAGGAAAGAAGAAGAGTAATGAAGAGAGAGAAAGAAGAATGGGTTAATAAATGGGGATGGTGGTGGTAGGTAGGGGGTTCATCCTTGGTTCATAATGAACCAAAGCAAACCGAGCCAAGCCGAACCAACCCAAGAATAAACCAAGCCATGAAGAAAACTAAGCAAGAAATCATGCAATACAAGATAAAATACGTACACGTATTCCAAAATACGTAATACGAACCACAGGTATTACAACTCTACCCTACCTTAAAAGAATTCCGTCCTCAGAATTTAATTAAGAGGCTAGAGAGGCGAGGACAAGCTATATTAATCACAAGCAAGCTATAACTAGGCAGTCAATCACTCATTCAAACAAGGAATCGAAGGCATGAGGCATAAGGAAGATATTATACCTCACGAGTCAAACAAGTCAGGATATCGCGATCGGATATCATCCTCACGCTCCCATGTTGACTCATCCAAAGAGTGATGACCCCAAGCGACTCGGACTAACTTGATAGTCTTGTTCTTGAGTGTCTTCTCTCTCCGGTCCAATATAGACACGGGCCTCTCCTTATACGAAAGGTTGGTACCAACAACCAATTCCGAATGATCTAGGATGTGGCTCGGGTCCGGGATATACCGTCGTAATTGGGATACATAGAACACGTCATGCACCTCGCTTAGCGACGACGGAAGAGCGAGACGATAGGATACATCTCCTACTCGCTCCAGAATATCAAATGGCCCTATATACCTAGGACTAAGCTTTCCTCGTGCGCCGAAACGAATGACACCACGATTAGGCAAAATTCTCAGGAATACATGGTCGCCGACAGAAAACTCGAGAGGGCGTCGATGAGAATCGGCCTAATGGTGCTGGTGATCTTGGGCAACTCAAAGATGATCCCGGACTCTTCTGACCACTTCAACCGTCTGGGCAATCATTTCTGGACCATGCGTCTTTCTCTCTCCAACATCATCCCAGGCTAACGGGGATCTGTACTTCCTACCATACAGTGCCTCGAACGGTGCCATCTGGATACTGGCTTAGAAGCTGTTGTTGTACGAGAACTCCATCGGGTGCAGGTGATCTTCCCATGAACCACCGAAGTCAAGTGTACAAGATCTCAAAATGTCTTCAAGAGTCTGGATTGTACGCTCCGACTGACCATCTGTCTGTGGATGATATGCTGAACTTAACTAGAGATGAGTTCCCAAACTCTTCTGCAGGCTACGCTAAAAGTGCGACGTGAATCTTGAATCTCGGTCCGAGGTGATACTGACTGGCACTCCATGCAACCGGACAATCTGCCTGAGGTACATCTCTGCTAACTGAGCTATCGACTGACCAACTCTGTACGAGAGGAAGTGAGCTACCTTCGTGAGCCTGTCAACTATAACCCAAATAGCATCTCGACCAGCTGGGGATCTAGGTAATCCAGTCACGAAATCTATGGTCACATGTTCCCACTTCCATTCTGGAATCGGCAAAGGCTGAAGAAGTCCAGCGGGCCTCTGATGTTTAGCCTTGACTTGTTGGCAGACCAAACAACGAGAGACAAACCGGGCTATCTTCCTCTTCATGTCATTCTACCAAAAGTGCTGACGGATATCACGGTACATCTTCGTACTGGCAGGATGAATGGAATACTGCGAACTGTGGGCCTCTGCCATGATCTCTTGTCTGATATCTCCACTGGGTACACAAAGACGCTTACCATGTCGAAGTGTACCATCCTCATGAATGCATAACTTCGGTCATCGGCCTGTCTCACACTCTGCTCTGAGTTGCTGAAGCTTGGAATCTGCTGACTGCGCCATCCGGATCCTCTCGACTATAGTGGACTAAACTTGCATACTGGCCATCAATGCCACACTGGAAGGGAGAACAACTTCAATACCCATCTTCTGGAGATCTGCTAACAGCTCTGGTTGCGCTGTCAGAAAATAAACTCCGGCCCTCCTGCTCAATGCATCTGCAACAACGTTGGCCTTCCCGGGATGATACTGCAAGTTGACATCATAATCCACAAGCAGCTCTAGCCACCTCCTCTGACGCATGTTAAGATCCTTCTGGGTAAAAACATACTTCAGGCTCTTGTGGTCGGTGAAAATCTCCATCCTATCTCCATACAAGTAGTGCCTCCACAACTTAAGTACAAACACTACTGCTGCCAGCTCCAAGTCATGGGTCGGGTAATTCCTCTCATGATCACAAAGTTGTCGTGATGCATAAGCTATTACCTTTCCATGCTGCATCAGAACACATCCCAAACCTCTGCCTGAAGCATCACAATATACCGAGAATCCTCCGGTTCCATCTGGAAGCGTGAGAAAGGGAGCCATCATCAAGCCTCGCTTCAACTTTTTGAATAAATCCTGACATTCTGCTGTCCAAGCAAACTGCACCTCCTTGCGGGTCAATTGGGTCAATGGCGCTGAAATCCGAGCAAAATCTGAAACAAACCGCCGGTAGTAGCCGGCCAATCCAAGAAAACTGTGAACTTCTGTAACTGTGCTGGGTACTGGCCATGACTTAATAGCCACGATCTTCTGGGGATCCACTTCTACTCCTACTCTGGTGATGATATGACCCAAGTAAGAAATACGATCGAGCCAGAACTCGCATTTACTGAACTTGGCATATAACTGGTGCTCCCTGAGAGTTTGGAGGACAACACGGAGATGCTGCTCATGCTCCGCTTCACTCCTGCTATAGACCAGGATGTCATCCAAAAACACAATCACGAACTGATCTAAATAAGGCATGAAAATACGATTCATGAGATCCATGAATACCGCCGGCGCATTGGTTGCTCCAAAGGGCATAACAAGGAACTCTCAATGCCCATACCTCGATCTAAAAGCTGTCTTCGGGATGTCCTGCTCTCTGACCCTGATCTGGTGATATCCTGAGCGCAAGTCGATCTTCGAGAATACTGATGTCCCCTTGAGTTGATCAAACAAGTCATCTATCCTCGGGAGAGGATATCTGTTCTTGATTGTTACTAAGTTCAAGGTACGATAATCAACACATAACCTAGACGTACCATCCTTCTTTTTCACAAGAAGCATCGGGACTCCCCAAGGCGATCCACTAGCACGAATGAATCCCTTGGCTCGAAGTTCTTCAATCATCTTGTATAAGATCTCCAATTCTGAAGGCGCCATCCTGTAGACTCTCTCTGACACTGGGGCTGTTCCGGGAATCAAGTTGATAGTGAACTCGATCTCTCGTTCTGGCGGCATACCTGGAAGCTCTTCTGGGAAAACATCTGGAAACTCTTCGACTATCCGGGGCAACTGCACTGCTGCTACTGCCATCCGTAACACTGGAGGAGAAGGCTCAACTGCGTCTCGGAAGAAGGAAAACTCCAGCTCGCCTGGAATGCTAAAAACAACCCTACCAATATGGCAGTCTATTCTAGCATACTGGTTTCTCAACCAATCCATCCCTAGGACCACATCATAATCGGCCATTGGGAACTCTATCAATCTAGTGGGAAATTCCTTTCCGCTAACTACGATCCAACACGAGAAAAACACCCTATCGACTCCCACAAGTCCGTTACCAGTAAGTATATTAAGTCTTACCGATAATGACTCGGGCTCCAATCCTATCCGTGTCGCGAATCGTGCAGACATAAAATAATATGATGCACCAGAATCAAATAAAGCTGAAGCTGGAAAGGAGTTGACGAGAATAGTACATGCCACTATCTCTCCTGGTGCCAATCCTTCCTCTGTGGTCATCACCATAGCCTGACCATGTCCTTGGGGTGCTGGTCCCCTCTGCTGAAATCCTCGCTGCCTATTCTGACTCTGGGCTTGGACCTGAGTATGATGCTGGGGGTTCTGCTGCTGGAATACCTGGGACTGAGGCGGCAAGGGCCTCGGCAATGGATACTGCTGCTGCTGGACCGGAGCTGGTCCTCTCACCGAAGAGCTAGAAAGGTTAGACGATGATGAACCACCCCTATTCGGGCAGGATCCAACCCTATTGTCTGGGGCTCCACAAGCGAGACACAATCCCTGTGCCCTGCGGTACTCTTCCACTACATGGCCTGGCTTTCCACAATGAGAATATCCCACTGCGGAAGTCTGCTACTGCTTCTGCTGCTGAGGGTACGTCGGGGCTAAATGTTGAACCGACGTCACTGAGGCCACCTGTCCCGAAGCTCCAATATTCAAAGCCCTAGCTGCCGGGGCTGGGGCTGAAGACTGATTCATCTGGCCGTGGGATCTCTTCCGACCTCCGGCTCTATCCACAATCCTCTGGGAGGTATACTCATGCCTCCTAGCTGCTCTCAAGACTGCATCAAAAGTCTGATGCTCAAACTGCTCAACTGCCAATAGAATCTCCAGGTGAAGCCCCTGCTGGAATCGCTGGGCTCTATCATACTCGGTCGCCTCCAAGGTGGGAGCAAACCGACTGAGCCTTGAAAACTCGGTCGCATATCCGTCGACCGTCCTGCCCATCTGCTTCAGATTGGTAAACCTCAACTGTAGATCGTATCGAGCTACAGCATCAAAATACTTGGTCTGGAATCTCTCTCTGAATACCGTCCAAGCAATGGGTGCTGCTAATCCAACGGCCTGAGCCATCCACCAGCTGCGGGCAAGATCTAGCAACTGCAGGCGCACCACGGCTACCTTCTCATTCTCTAGGGTCCTGGCTGCTTCTAGAATCACCTCTGTGTCCTGAAGCCAAGCATCTACAGCGATCGCATCTTCACTACCGTCGAAGAAGGGAGGGTTCAAGCGCTTGAAGCTGTTGGCCGCACTGTTACCCTGATGACCGCCCCTAGTCAAAGCATCCGTCACTGCCTGGTTCAAGACATCTCCTCGACGATCTTGGGAAGCTATCAAGGTCCTGACGAGTCCTACCAAAGTGCCATTATCAGGTTCGGCAGGCTGAACTGGCTGGACTGGTGGCTCTCCGCCAGAAGGCACGACTCTGGAGGCTACTCCGAAATGCTGGGCTTGATCTCCTGGTTGCTGCTGATCCGCGGGAAGTGCTCCGCTTTACTGACCGACAGGTCCAGGAACGATGCCGCTGAAGAAGATGACATGGGGAACAATAAGGAAGGACCAGGACAGATCAACGATACAAGCATATGATCAGGACAAGAATCCAGGGATTCAAAAGATACGAGCAGAGATCAAGGGCGAATACTGATTGAGACATCTATTCGGTAAACCCTCACATATCTTGATTTACAAGACCTGTATGGGCCACCACTTAAACCATGTCACGCCCCAGAACCAGAATACTGGAGAGCGGGGGCAGACATAGCCAGCTACGTATAAGAAATGTATTCCATCTCGCTATACGGTCACGGCTGTCTAGATACATGAGGGTTTAACTACAAGCCAACAGTCTCTTAAGGTCATGAACAAGCCTAGTGTCTCAATCACAAGCAAGTAAGCAAATGTTACAAGATGTAAGATCACCAAATATACAATAGTAAGGCATCCCAAATATTATATATTCAGCTGATCATGAAGCTAGTCGTTACAAAATGTTAGGACTAGCAAGAGTTTTAGTCATACATGATCAACCTTAGGATCTGTCAATCATGTTACAGCCCGTAGGCAGACAGTAAGTAAGTGCAATCGAGCTAAACAGGTGCTCGTCGGCTAAATGCCTTAAAAGAATATTTTTACAATAGAGTGGGAGAGCCAAAAATAATCCACTCGTTGCCCTGGTTACGCCTAGTGGTCACCATCGGACTGGAAAGTTGGTAGATCCTCTGGAGCTGCTCCGA
This sequence comes from Iris pallida, assembly GCA_029216955.1. NCBI lineage: Eukaryota > Viridiplantae > Streptophyta > Magnoliopsida > Asparagales > Iridaceae > Iris > Iris pallida. The sequence continues at coordinate 331,925 of JANAVB010019400.1, forward strand.
AATCTGGCCATACAAAACCAGCTGGATCAGATCCCAGAAAGAGCAAGTGCCACAAAGGAAGCTTCACTTAGGAACTAAAACCAGCAATTAGCACAGATGATAATAATAATAATATATAATAAAACTGGGGAAGATATAACATCACGAGGATATACGATAAGATAACCATGGGACCATTCAGATAACCAGGTTACAATCCTTAAACCAAACAAGGACCGGAATTGTAACCCTTCGTCTGAACCGAACTTGGTTTCTCACATTTATCAGCAAGATAATATAAGAAAATCAAAACATGTACAGGATCAAGGCAAGACTAGACTGATTACTCCCCATTCAACGATCACGACCAAGCAATAAGTACGACTTGATACTTTAACTAACTAAGGTTATCACAGGCCTAGTTACTAGCAAGATGTAGTGAGATTATTTTACAGCCACAAGCCCTGCAGACCATCCAGGTTACCCAGGTCAAAAATTATGGGTTGAATTTAGGTGGGTACATCGTCCAGAAAATGCATGTACCCTTAGATAGCTTGAAGGGTGCAGCACATGACAGTGTGCTGGAAATGTGCCCTACTCGACGGCAGGCTACAGATCCCAGGCGCGCCCAGGTAACGGGATTGCCTGTAGCTGAGAAATATCTTTATGACTAATGTATTAATCTAGTTATTAGCCTTAGTCCATTTCAGTAGGTACTCCTGACCGTGGTACTCAGGAGTCTCCTCCTAGACATGATGCAAGACATGACTGAATTATTTGTACAAGTACAATCGCCCACGGTGTCCGGGTTAATTATACAGGTCATGTCATGTCAGGTAGCCGTCGCAACAACTTATCAAGATATATCATGTCAGGTTTACTTGTCAGGAGTGCGCCACGACGGGCCACTATCAGGTCATGCTAGTTCCTTGTCACACCATGTTATATACAACTGTCATTTCAATCATGTCAATCAAATCGTGATTTATCAGGTTCAGGACAAAAGGCGTAAGGATATAAAATGGGCATAAAATATATAATAAAGGTAAAGGTGTAGGCCATAAGTACTCAAGTTACACGGGGGGAGGGGAGGGGGGATTACAAGACATGGGCAAATATTAGTAAAATAACAGTACACAGAGCTATAGAAGAACCATGCGGTTCAGGCCTATGCGGTCAGGAATGATCTCATGCGGTTGGGAGGAGAACAGCCCATGCGGCCGAATAGGGTCAGGCGCATGCGGCTGATAAAGGAAAAACCTATGCGGCTAAGGACAGGGGCAGGAACTATGCGGTTAAAGATATCAGTCCCCATGCGGCCAGCGGGAAGAGAGGGGCGTATGCGGCTCAGCCAGAACATTCCATGCGGCTAGGAGGATTGGTGCTATACGGCTCACGGGGGAAGGGCTCTCATACGGCTGGGTCAAGGGGAGTTCCATGCGGCTCTCAGAAAGTGGGCCTATATGCGGCTGAATGATCACGAGCATATGCGGCTGCGCCATGCCTAAGTCTTATGCGGCTGCGTCACTGGATATATGCGGCTGGAAAAATTATGAACGCGCATGCGGCTGAATAAAGAAAAAGCCTATGCGGCTACAGGTAGACGAAGTCCATGCGGCTCGGATTATGCCGAAGCCTATGCGGCTGGAAGACTCGTCGCATGAAGGTTCGTGCGGTCAAGTGCTGCTATGGGGCTAAGGGGGGTTCATGCGGCTGATGGAAATGAATCCATGCGGCCCGGAATGAGACTCAACCTATGCGGCCAAGAGAGGAAGTAGGCTTATGCGGCCAGAAGTTCTTCCAGACATGCGGCTGGAAGAACACTTGTGTCACTCCCCATTCTCGGAATGCGTATTTTTATATACATGTACAACTCATGAGTATTTATTTAGTACCCATCATGTATTATCCTGTATTTAAATTTCTTTAATTTCTTGTTAATTAATTATCTGCTCTTTAAATTTTTCTGTTAATTTATTTCCTGCAATCTGATTATCTGTATTTTATTTCCTGTATTTTATCCCCTACTTTAATCTTATTGTGGTTGGGCTTCTTGGGTTCATGGTGCAACCCGGCCCATTAGCTCCCACCTACCACCCCTTCCTATTTAAGCTTTCATCTCTTCTCTTTTCTCATAACTTCATTCTCACCATTACTTCTTCTTCTTCCTCCTATTACTCTCCACCACCTACCAGCAGCAGGAGAAGGCAAGTGCAAACTTGCTTCTCAACCATCCATTTTTATGGATCATTACTCTTCCTCTCATGATCCTGAGAGAGTTTAGTGCTTGGCATATGTAATTTCTGTGGCTTATTTTCTCTAGATCTAAGTTTGTATTTTCGGCTGTTCATGGATTTTAAATCCACCAACTTAGCGTATTTTCGGATCAGAGAGTTCATGTGGTAGAACTGCTTGTTAGTCACGCACACGTCTCTACGTGTTTGCGTGTATTTTTAGTCACGCTCGCGTTTGTGTGCGTGTATTTCTCAGTCACGCTCATGTTTGCGTGCGTGTATTTCTTAGTCACGCTCGCGTTTGCATGCGTGTATTTCTTAGTCACGCTCGCGTTTGCGTGCGTGTATTTCTCAGTCACGCTCATGTTTGCGTGCGTATATTTCTTAGTCACGTTCGCGTTTGCGTGCGTGTATTTCTCAGTCACGCTCGCGTTTACGTGCGTGTATTTCTCAGTCACGCTCATGTTTGCGTGCGTGTATTTCTTAGTCACGCTAACGTTCTAATGAGCGTGCGTTTATTTTCAGTCACGCACACGTCTCTACGTGTCTGCGTATATTTACAATCACGCTCACGTTCTCATGAGCGTACGTGTATTTTCAGTCACGCACACGTCTCTGCGTGTCTGCGTGTATTTTCAGTCACGCTCACGTTCTCATGAGCGTGCGTGTATTTTCAGTCATGCACACATCCATGAGTGCGTGTATTTTCAGTCACGCACACATCCATGAGTGCGTGGATTTTTAGTCATGCACACGCCCACGAGTGCGTGCGTGGATTTCTTATCATTTTCCACACTCACACTGTGCATGCCAACATGAACCATTTTCACGCTCACTTCGACTAGACTTGTTGGCGTGACTTTTGGCCTTAGCTTAGACTTGCTGGCGTGGCTTTTAACCAGGGTGTTTCTATTTGCTCTATAACTTATTCAAATAATGATGGCATGATAATTCTTCTATTATATCCTTACGCCTTTTGGCGTGAACTTGATAAAATCATGACATGTTAATATTGTAAATATGGATTGTTGTGTAGAATGTGTCATGTGTCTTGATTGATCCATGGATACCCAGATTGACTGGAACTTAACCCTGAGGAGTTACAGACTTGACCCCGTGTAATACAAATTGACTTTCATGCCTTGATACCATTGATAATAATGGTTATCTTTACTAAAATTGATCATGCGTTCCTAGTTGGAACTAAGAGACTGGCTAGTCGTCTTATTGAATGAAATGAATGAGACACGTTCATGTAATGAACTATTGTACTCGATTAGCCAATCCCGAATATTGGCATACAGGCACATGCAGGTTTCAAATTATTTATTTATCTATTTTACAAAAATAGCATGTGTACTTTATGGTCAAGGCATGATTACTCCATGGTTAGACTTGATTGTTGCATCATGCTATATAAAACCTACAACCTAGCCGCACGGATATCGTTGTAGAGTTGCACATATCGTACCCCGTACGAAAGTACTCATTTGAACGACCATGATCCACGGCATGGAACTTCACGCAACGTAGAGACTATTAAGTTAAATAAAATAATAATGGCATGGAGAGAATGGATTCCCGAGTTCTTACATGGCAGCCCTCTTAGGACTATTAAGTGCCCGACGGGCCGGCTGGTTCCTACAGATATGGTAAATCTGTCACACGGGCAGGGAACGGTATTTGCTTATATTATTGTACATGCTATAACGGCGGGCGTCCCGCTGGGACTCGTCTAACTACATGATTGGCGCAATTGATTGATTGGATAGACTAGCCTTGCTTGCACATAGTAAGAACTGAGGAATCCCTAATGGCATAATTCCAAGATAACTTGGGACTCACAATAGCAAGCCGTAGTAGTTGATTGGCCGTTCAAGATGAATTGTTCGTGTACTGTACCTACTCTGTTGCCTAACTGAGATGATCAGAATGTCAGGACATGACGGGCTAACTTCTGTCCTTGTTTGGTTGGGAGGTTGGTTCGAAGTATCGTGATGATATGTGAATCCTAGTAGGAAGCAGAGATCTATTACTATATTCTCTTACTTACTGGTTTAGTCCTTCATATCGTCCTTCCTTGTGGTACTTGCTATTAGAGGTCTAACCTCTCTGGTTTTGCATGGCCAGATTTAGAGCCGGTCCCCGAGGACTCAGCTTACTTCTACCTTCAGGATGGTCAATACTAGGGGAATGATCGCAGGAGGACTCGAGTGGGTTTCCTTACTTCACCGCTCGTTTTGTTATTTACTTTATACTTAGCCGTTTGGCACCGACATGTTAGTCGGGTCGTCTCGTACTTACTTTTGCATAATTGTAATTAAGTCAGACTGCAGCTGATAACAATTGTATATACTTTACTATATACCATCTGGCTATGTTTTGTAAAGCCAGATCTCAAGAACATTTTGACTGAGCATTTAGGACGCCTTACTGCTTATTCTTACATGTTCTCTATTTCCTGTTTCTTGTTTGAATGATTGAGACAATAGATGTGAAATGACCATAGTAAGACTTTCATGTAGTATACACCCCCTCGTCTGGTTAGACATCATTGATCGTATTATACGGTATTCATCTACCCGTAATATATAGCTGGCTGAGTCATTCCCCCGCTCTCCAGTATTTTGGTTCTGGGGCGTGACAACTTGCCGCATGAATTATTCATGCGGTCAAGTCTGAGCACAGTTCATCTTCTCCAAATTTTTGAGAAAAAGAACACCATGAAGGCCAAGTTCCCAAGCTGCATAAAACCTTCATTCGGAGTCCAAATCTGAACTTCCATAGGTCAAAATAGGGTAGAACAAAATTCTCTACAACATGGAACAATCAAAACTCGAAAATAACAAGATTAAATAGATCAAAACCAAAAAAATCCAAAAATAAAGTAAACTTAGATCTACAAGAATCTAGCCATGGAAAGTGGAAACACTAAGTATTAAGGTAAGTTAAAATGCTGTAAGGAAGAGAATAAAGTAATAAAATTAGAGTTCCTCCATGAAGCAAGTTGCACTTGCCTAGACCTCTCTCTCTCTCTCTGGTAGGTGAAGAAGTAATGGAGGAAAGAAGAAGAGTAATGAAGAGAGAGAAAGAAGAATGGGTTAATAAATGGGGATGGTGGTGGTAGGTAGGGGGTTCACCCTTGGTTCATAATGAACCAAAGCAAACCGAGCCAAGCCGAACCAACCCAAGAATAAACCAAGTCATAAAGAAAACTAAGCAAGGAATCATGCAATACAAGATAAAATACGTACACGTATTCCTAAATACGTAATACGAACCACATGCATTATACGGCTGTTGGGTCGAACAAGTAAGGATACCTCTCCCTCATGTCTTACTACCTCTCCCAAGTAGATTCTCCCAGAGAGTGACGGCTCCAAGTTACTCGTACCAAGGGTATAACTTTGTTCCTCAGCCTCTTCTCCTTCCGGTCCAATATCTCCACTTGCTGCTCAGTAACCGCAAGGCTCGGTCCGATCTCCAACTCTAAATGATCTAGCACATGGCTGGGGTCTGGAACGTATCTCTTCAGTTGAGACACATGAAAGACATCACGAACTCCTGCTAGGTTGGGTAGAAATGCAACCCTATAAGCTACCTCTCCGATCCTGCCAAGTATCTCGAATGGTCCAATGTATCTGGGGATCAACTTGCCGCCTCGCCCGAACCGGATCGTCCCTCTAGTAGGTGATATCTTCACCAATACCATATCTCCGTCAGCGAACTCCATCGGTCTGCGACTAACATCGGCCCAGTGTTTCTGCCTGTCCTGAGCAACTCTGAGTCTGTCTCTGATCATCTTGACCTTCTCTGCTGCATCACTGATCATCTCTAGCCCAAGCATAACTCTATCCCCAATATCATCCTAAAAGAGCGGCGTACGGCATCGTCGTCCATATAGTGCCTCGAAGGGAGACATACCGATGCTGGCTTGGTAGTTGTTGTTGTATGAAAACTCTACCAAGTACAGATGGCTCTCCCATAATCTGCCAAAATCCAGCACACAAGTCCTCAACTTGTCCTCTAGCGTCTGAATCGTCCTCTCAGACTGTCCGTCTGTCTGTGGGTGGTACGCTGTACTGAACTTGAGCCGACTGCCCAACTCCTCCTGTAAGCTCATCCAGTAATGGGACATGAATCTGATGTCCCGGTCCGATATGATGCTCACTGGTACTCCGTACAAGCGAACTATCAGCTGCATGTATAGCTCCGCCAACTTTTCGGTAGGGAGCCCCACCTTGAAGGGTATGAAGTACGCACACTTTGTCAGCCTGTCAACGATGACCCATATGGCATCCTTCCCTCCTTGGGAACGAGGAAGCCATGAGACGAAGTCCATCGTGATATGTTTCCACTTCCACCCGGGGATGGGTAATGGCTGCAATAGACCAGCTGGCCTCTGACGCTCCGTCTTGACCTGCTGGCAAATTAGGTATCTCGAAATGAAGCATGATACATCTCTCTTTATCCCGTGCCACCAAAGATGTTCCTGCATGTCACGGTACATCTTGTTGGAACAAGGGTGAATAGAATATCGCGATCGGTGTGCCTCCTGCAAGACCGCCTCTATCAGCTCTCCCTTCGGCACGTATAACCGGCTGTCGTGCCTCAAGGATCCATCCTCTGCTACGGTAAAGTCGTTCAGCAATCCGGCTAAAGCTTGGGCTCAGAGTCTGTGGAGGCTCTCATCTGTAGACTGAGTCCCCTTGATCTGCTCCATCAAACCTGACTGAATGTCTAGAGCCATCATCTGTATCACTGATCCTGGCCGAACTATCTCGATACCGAGCTTCTCCAGATCTTCTCGCAAATGTCGATCTATCATCAGATACCATGCCATCGGATGCCTGCTCAGCGCATCCGCCACCACATTTGCCTTTCCGGGGTGATACTGTAAATCGATGTCGAAGTCCTTCATCAACTCCAACCATCGTCTTTGCCTCATGTTCATCTCCTTCTGCGTGAACACATACTTCAAGCACTTGTGGTCAGTAAAGATTTCCACTCGCTCTCCGTATAAGTAGTGTTTCCACAACTTGAGTGCAAAGATCACCGCAGCTAACTCTAGGTCGTGGGTAGGATAGTTCTGTTCATGAGTCCGTAATTGCCTAGATGCATAAGCAATCACTTTTCCATGCTGCTGCAGGACACATCCTAGCCCCTTTTTCGAAGCATCGCTGTAAATGGTGAAACCTCCAGATCCTGAAGGTAATGTCAGAACTGGAGCGGTCGTCAGCCTCCTCTTCAGCTCCTCAAATGCTGCCTGGCGGTCCTCTGACCAAATGTACTCTGCGTCCTTCCGCGTCAGCTTCGTCATGGGTTCAGCTATCCTAGCAAAGTCATGGACGAACTTTCTATAATAGCCTACTAAACCCAAAAAACTTCTGATCTCTGAAACTGATGTCGGAGCCTTCCATGTCTCAACGACAGCAATATTCCTGGGATCCACTGAGATCCTCCCTCCAGTGACCACATGACCGAGAAACTTCACTCGGTCCAAAAAGAACTCGTACTTCAACAATTTGGCATACAACCTCTCCTGCCTCAAAATCCCCAAAACTGTCCGCAAGTGCTCTGCGTGCTCCTCCGGCGTCTTCGAGTATATCAGGATGTCGTCGATAAATACCACGACGAACTTATCCAGATACTGGTTGTAAAGACCCTGATTTTTGGGGATTTTTTTATTTATTTTATACGATTAGATGATTGTATATTTATTGTATTGTATTTTCTTATTAATTATAATTATAGATGTACTTTTCCGTATCTTTGATTCTTGGAGCATAAGACTTGCCTATCTCTCGAAACGTCCTTCATAAGTTTTGTAGTAGACAGGATGACCTTCAATTTAGTATATCATGTCCCATCCAAACTTGTCCCCTAGCATTCTTTTGGCTTCGCATAATTTTGGGTCAATTTAGGCTATTTGAGTATTTACCGTAATTCTAGACCGAACTTCCAACTTGAGTGCATGACTCGACATCAATCAAAACCAGTTGACTCAATATATGGTTTTGACCCATTTTGAGTCTACGACATACATGCCAAGGGTGTGCCACTCAATCGAGTCTCCATGTGCTATTTATTTGCGAATGGCACAAGTGACTTATTGGTTGACTCTTAGAGTTCGATTAAATTAGAAAATATATTTGGACCCTAACCTAACCAACCCCAACTGGTAGGAAGCCATATTAGGTTGCCATGACAGTATAATTATTATGGATTCATTTTGGGATGTTATACAGTCAATTAGATTTAAATACAATTTTGTATGTATATGATTATATTTATAATAGCCTAATATTGTATATAGATATGGCCTTAGCCATGGATAAGTTTTGGGATATATATCGACTAGGAATTTTGGTACGGTTAACGTGGTTGTGTGTTTTGACTAGTATTTTAGCCATGATAGGGAAGCCCTGACCGTAGCTGTGTCCCAAGTAGGAAAATCAGGTAAAGTTGTGACAACTCCCACCGATGAATTAGTTATTTATTAATTAGATATATTAATTTTTAGATGACCCGGTGGTACCCAATCAGCCGAACTGGACCCAACCAAATTCCAAGACCATGTAGGCGTGTAGTGGACCAAAGACGACCCATATAGGCATATTTTATGTTTGTGCAAATATTTTTTAAATTATTTAAGAAATTGATATTGTATTTCTAATTATTTTTATTATTGTACAAAAATTTTTGTATTTTTATTATTAAATAATGTTTTATAAAAATTGTACAGTTTTTGGACCCAAATAAGGGTGTGTGGTAAAGTTCACCAATTTGGACAATTTTTTATTATTTTATTATTATTAAAGTTATTTTGTGGAGATTAAATAAACATGTTCATTCTATTTAGATATTATTATTATTATTGAATTGATTTATTGTAAATTTAAGTTATATATATATATATATATATATATATATATATATATATATATATATATATATATATATATATATATATATATATATATATACACCATAAATCTATTTAAATCCAAATAAAATTCTAAATGTTATCTATCAAATATATATATATATATATATATATATATATATATATATATATATATATATATATATATAAAATAAAATATATATATATATATATATATATATATATATATATATATATATATATATATATATATATATATATATATATATTTCTTTCTAAAAAAAAAAAAAATATATATATATATATATATATTTCTTTCTATATATATATATATATATAGAATTTTTTCAAATCTTTTCTTTCTTTCTATATATATATATATATATATATATATATATATATATATATATATATATATATATATATATATATATATATATATATATATATATATATAGAAAGAAAAATATATATATATATATAGAAAGATATATATAAAAAATATATATATATATATATAGAAAAGAAAGAAATATATATATATATAAAAAATATATATATAAAAAAAAAATATATATATAGAAAAAAAATATATATATAAAAAAAAAATATATATATATATATAGAAAGAAAGAAAAGATTTGAAAAAAAAAACCAAATCTCGCGAGATTTTGGAAACCAAAATCTCGCGAGTCACTAAATCACCCCCCCCTCCCCGTTCACAGCAAACCCGAGCCCCAACCCGCGTTTATATATAAACGAAAGAGAGTTCGAGAGGAGAGATGATGAAACCCTAATGCAAACCCCAACCCAGCGCCGACCAGGCCATGGCGCAGCCACGCGCCACTACGGGACCACCGCCGGCCGGCCAGGGTCGCCGCCGATCCGGGCGCGCACCGGTGGACTGAACGAGCAAAACGACAGCAGCAATAGCAGTCAGGAGGGGGACTTCGAAGCGTTGAATCGCGACGATCACGCGATCGTTTTGCGAGCCGTTTTCTTGGGTTTGTTCCCAATCTATACAAGATTATTTCCTCTCAATTAGATTGAATTTAGATGGTCTAGGTTGGCCGATAAGTTGACTCGAAGTCGACGAAAAATACGTTTGAAAATAGAGTACAACCCAGTCCAAACTCCCATGTTGGAAGGCCGATTCTGGTCAAACCAATGACCAATTTAGAATTCTAATTGAACAATTATTTAGACAGCATGTAGGACAACAAAACCCTTCAGATAGATTAATTTTTCGTTCACAGCATAATGAGTAATTGGACTGTAAAGTTACAGAAAAACCTATTTTAAAAATCACGAAAACCCTCGATACGACGTGCGTTCCGCCATTTCAGACGATGTGGTTGCAAACCGAAAGCATCGAAAGGTGCGTATCGACCTCGTGGATGTGTGGGCTTTGACGGAATTCAAATTAGTCGCGTGTGCGCGACGAATTTGATGCGTATCTGTCGAAATTCACCGTATCGACCTCTGCGCAAATTTCTCAATTACTTTGTGCACGCTCATCAGATCGAGACGAAACTTGCGCCAATAGGACCGTATCATTTTTCTTGTCCTGTATGCCAAGTTTGTTCCAATTCTGAGACAGTTGAATCGGACCGTCGTTTTGCGGGCCCTACGGTCCGACTCAACGGGCGATTTTGTGCACGGCTCGCCGAAATCTAACTTTGGACATACGGTTGGGTTCGTATCAGAAAAATGGACCTGTTGACATATAGTTTAATGACTTTAGAGACCGTTGACTCTGGTACGCTTTTCGGTGCAAAGCAAGTCCAACGGCGGACACCGTTTTGACCCGAAATTACCGTTTTGTCCCTGTGACCAGAATTGGACTTAAGGACATGCAATCCTAGCTAATTTGACTAATCTGGAAACTTTGGTAACATCTATTACAGCTTTTGGAGACAGTTGTGAGACTTGAACTTTCTGACTTGTTGATTGGCGATATATTGTTGGTTCTCCGTGCAAACCCCAGACAAGTACACCTTGCCAAACTCTACAATATTTACATGCATTTCTAGATTGATATTCTTTTCTTTTATACTTGATACATCTCTCTTCATCATGTGCCACCAAAGATGTTCCCGCAAGTCACGGTACATCTTGTTAGCACCAGGGTGAATGGAATATCTCGATCGGTGTGCCTCCTGCAATACTGTCTCTATCAGCTCCCCCTTCGGCATGCATAACCGGCTGCCATGCCTCAAGGATCTATCCTCTGCTATGGTGAAGTCATCTAAAAATCTTGCTAAAGTCTGGGCTCGAAGTCTGCGAAGGCTCTCATCTGTAGACTGTGCCTCCTTGATCTGCTCCATCAAACCTGACTGAATGTCAAGCGCCATCATCTGTATCACTGATCCAGACCGAACCATCTCGATACCGAGCTTCTTCAGATCTTCTCGCAAATGCCAATCTATTATCAGATACCATGCCATCGGATGCCTGCTCAGCGCATCCGCCACCACATTTTCCTTCCCGGTGTGATACTGTAAATCGATGTCAAAGTCCTTCATCAACTCCAACCATCGTCTTTGCCTCATGTTCAGCTCTTTCTGCGTGAACACATACTACAAGCTCTTGTGGTCAGTAAAGATTTCCACACGCTCTCCGTATAAGTAATGTTTTCATAACTTGAGTGCAAAGATCACCGTAGCTAACTCTAGGTCATGGGTAGGATAGTTCCGCTCATGAGTCCGTAATTGTCTAGACGCATAAGCAATCACTTTTCTATACTGCTGTAGGACACATCCTAGCCCTTTTTTCAAAGTATCGCTGTATATGGTGAAACCTCCAGACCCTGAAGGTAATGTCAGAACTGGCGCGGTCGTCAGCCTCCTCTTCAGCTTCTCAAATGCTGTCTGGCAGTCCTCTGACCAGATGTACTCTGTGTCCTTTTGCATCAGTTTTGTCATGGGTTCAACTATTCTAGCAAAGTCCTGGACGAACTTCCTATAATAGCCGGCTAAATCCAGAAAGCTCATGATCTCTGAAACTGACGTCGGAGCCTTCCATGTCTCAACGGCAGCAATCTTCCTGGGATCCATCGAGATCCCCTCTCCAGTGACTATATAACCGCGAAACTCCACTCGGTTTAAAAAGAACTCGTACCTCAACAATTTGGCATATAACTATTTGCCATTAAAATCTTTTGATTGCAAATTTCAATTACAAACAGAACAGTGTTACAACGTAGGACTTAGACGTAGTCCTAGTAGTACACTTTTGTCTATCTGGGTCCCTTGTGCCGATGGAACGAGTGGTAATGCGTTGACTCCGTTGACGATCTGACGACGGTTCTCGGTTCTCTGAAGGTCTGAGTTGCTCTGGGTGCCGGAGCTTGCGGAGAGAAAGGAGACATTGAGTGTCTGTATCCGCCTCTCTGTATATGTATATCGATGGTTGTGTGATGTGTGTGTGTAAGAAGGAAGTGATCCCTCTATTTATAGCTTTGCAGGCTGGCTGCTCATGCACATATGTAGGATACGCCTGTACGCGGGGATGCCACGTGGTGATTGCTGATGGAGGCGCATGGACGATGCGCTCTGATTGAGGAGTTGAACCCTTCCTATTGCCTTTGTGGGCTACGGCTGAGCTGACACGTAGCAATGGAGAGGATCTTTCAGTTGCTGAGATCTTGGGTGATTAGCACCCCTTCATAGGCTGAATCAAGTCAAAGGATACGTGTCGTAGGTCCATGGCTCGAAGATCTCGGATTTGGTGGAGAGTGATCTGATAGGATGCGCCTGGGATTGGATGCATAAGGAGACTTTGGCTCGCAACCTTCAGGAGTCACGAACCAGTCGGGGCGTATGGCTTTTGAGGCGCATGCGGGGCTTCAGCAGCGACTTTACTTCTGTCTTTAGGGACCAGAGAAAGGTCTGAGGCGTACGGCTTTTGAGGCACATGCAGAGATTTGGGCACATGGCTGCGGAGGCGCATGCGAGATGGTTGGGCGGCCACGTGGCTTGTAACCACCGGAGGGGAGCAATAATGATGCTGACGTCGGCGACGCTTCATCTTCTGAAAAAGCTGTCAACTGTTCAGTCCTTGGGGGACGTGCTGCCAACTCTGTCAGACTTCAGCATTTAATGTTCTTGACAGGTGATGGGCTGTTGAGTAGGCGCATTGATTAGCGTTCTACTGGGCACATGGAGACGCATGGGGGCGCATTCTTATGAGGCGCTTGGAGCTGATGGGCGCATCAGTATGATGCGCAGTCTGGCCGACGCATCTGTTTTGCATGACACATCTTTATGGGCCCGACTGTTACGTTCTTCGAGTGCTTTAAATAGCCATTTTTTGACTTAGCTTAATTCGAAGCGTCAGGTTCATCACCATTAATGCAAATTTATTGTACGGGATTCGGAGAGCCAGCCACTTGGCGCATGGGTTTGATTTGCCCGACCTATAAATAGTGGTATGGAGAGAGAGTCTGCTTCTCATTCTTTCACCTCCTCCTGAAATAAACTTGTTTACTCGAGCACATTCTGTTGACGAGATGCTTCCGAGGGTGAAGATGCGACGCGTTATTTTTATTGATACACTGGAAGGTGACTGTTACATCCAAAAGTCGGAGTCGAGGGCTTCTGAGGCAGGCGGAAGGTGCCTGTTGCATCCAAAGATCGGGATGCTCGAGCCTCGTCTCCGTTATACTGGAAGAGCCGCAGATCGGAATTGCGGTGCTCCAATCATCTTTCTTGGGGTTTGGGAGAGCTCCTTCTCCCACTAGAGTGGGTGTTGTCCATTCTGGTTGGGTTGAAAGCTACTCCTTTAGCCGCGGGTCGATTGCGGTGCTCTCCTCTTCCTTGGTTTGGAGAGCTCTTCCTCCAGCTAGAGGGTTGATTGCCACCCTCGTTCTGCTCAATAAATGCTTCATTAGTCGAAGCATTTGATGGCGCATATGCTGACACTTCATGATGCGCCTGACTGGAACGCTGAAGGGCGGCACATAACTGAGCTGCTGAAGGGATGACATAACTGAGCCGCTGAAGGGATGCACATAACTAAGGATGCACATAACTGAACTGCTGAAGGGATGCGCCTGGCTGAGAGTGCACGGCGAGATGTGCCTGTTTGAGAGCACATGACGAGATGCGTCTGTTTTGAGAGCACATGGTGGTTGCTGCGCCTAGCTGTAGACTTAGGATCTTTTCTTTGTAGAAATTCTCCTTTGTACAGCTCTTTTTAAGACATGTAATAGGCTTTTATATGAAATAAAAATCTTCTTTTAATGTCTATGTTTTTGCTTTGCTGTGTCAAGTACTTCATCTGAGCTCCCTGGCGAATGTGATGTTAAGCGCATATGATTTCTGGTCCTGAAATTCCATGCTTCTATAAGACCCCCTTCAAAGTTTTCAAAACTTTTTGCCAAGTTTTAGAATACTTTTAATAAGAAGAATGGTGGCATTTTCAACAGGGCGCATGACTGTTCGGGCGCATGATTACTCCGCGCATCAGTGATGGGGCACATGCTCCTCTCAGTAAATGCAAATGATAATGTTTCGATAACCAAGAAAATTAATGATGATCTTTTTGGATTTATTTGCAGTTATCTCCTCACAGAACCCGAGGCGGCGGCTGAGGTCACACTTTATTGGTTCACGCGTGCGACTGAGCCTATAAATAGGCGTCTGATGGAGGGAGAGAGAGTTCTTCCTCTCTTTGCTTTGTTCTTTTTTTTTAGAGTTCTTCTCTTGAAAAACCCTATCTTTCTTCTTTCAAGAAATGGCTCCCAAGACCCCTCGCGGCGGTGCTGGCCGAGGACGAGGTAAAGGGAAAGAGCCTGTAGAGGCTGCCGCAGATGATGTCCTCCGGCCGCCCGTCGACGTTCGACTGGCGGTGATTGGTGGGTTTCATCATTCTTTACCATATCTTTCTGTGTCATTTTAGAACTCACATACGCCGACGTGTATGGACCTTGAGTCCTGATGATGTGCTGAGGTTTTTTCTGCCGACGCGCATGGGTTTAAACCCTGATGATGCACCGAAGCTCCACTGCTGACGCACATGGGTTTAGACCCTGATGAAGGGCCGAAGCTCCATGGCTGACGTGTATGGGTTTAGACCCTGATGATGCGCCGAAGCTCCACTGCTGACGCGCATGGGTTTAGACCCTGATGATGTACCGAAGCTTCTTTTCAGATGCGCCTGAGCCTTATGCGCTTTTGATGAGAACGTGGATCAGATTCTTTTGTTGTTTCTAACATCTCTGAATCTTTGTCTTCTCTTGTTAACCACCATTGTCGATGACTATCCCGCTCTTGAATGAAGTGCTTCTGGACTCTGCCCTCTGTCAAATGAGGGTGGATTATAATGAGGAGGTGATAAACCCTGTCTAAGCTGCCATTATGCTAGATCAACCTCCAAAGAATAACTCAAATCCGGGAACAACGGTATGGGTTTCTCTAACGGATGATGGAGCGTGGCATTTTAAAATCTGCCACTTCTGATAATGTGACTTTCTTGAAGCCTGAGTTCCTGTTTGGGGACCGCCTTTCTTCTATTGAAGCAAAGGTGTTAAAGGTCAAGGAAGATTAGTTCTTTACAGCAAAGGGGGTGCATATGACCGTTAAGCAACTTGAGCGTCAATGGCCTTTGACGGCTTTCTTTCGTCTTGCTTCCAAGAGGAGGATGTCTTGGGAGCTAACCCCATCTCATGGGGGAGTGGTGGCAGGCATCATCAAGATCGACTCTACCTCCGATCAAAGGGATACTTTGACCTCCGTGCGGGCTGGGCCTTCTTTCACCTGGCGGACTCTCCATCCTGGGAGCATTTACTGTCACGCCCCAGAACCAAAATACTGGAGAGCGGGGGCAGACATAGCCAGCTACGTATAACGGAATGGGATCCACACCGCTATACGGTCACGGCTGTCTAGATATGTGAGGGTTTCGCTACAATCCATCAGTCTCTTAAGGTCATAAAATAGCCTATTGTCTCAATCTCAACCAACTAATAATAATCACAAGATATCAGATCTCCAAATATACAATTGTAAGGCGTCCCAAACATTACATATCCAGATGATCATGAAGCTAGTCGTTACAAAATGTGAGGACTAGCAAGAGTTCAGTCATACATGATCAACCCTCGGGGCTTGTCAATCATGTTACAGCCCGTAGGCAGACAGTAAGTAAGTACAATTGAGCTAACACTTGCTCGTCGGCTAAACGCCTCAAAAGAATAATTTACAATATTACAGTGGGAGAACAAAAGAAACCCACTCGATGCCCTGGTTACGCCTGGTGACCACCATCGGACTGGAAAGCAGGGAGATCCTTTGGTGCTGCTCCGGTATCTGGCCATACAAAACCAGCTGGGTCAGACCCCAGAAAGAGCAAGTGCCACAAAGGAGGCTTCACTTAAGAACTAAAGCCAGCAAATTAGCACAATAATATAATTACATAATAAGAGACAGTAATTTAAGAAAAGCATGATAGGTAATTATAAAAGACAATCTTGCATAGAATCACTAAAAGGCAGGACATATGGAAAAGCATGTCAGGATGATATACGATGAGATAACCATGGAACTATTCAGATAGCTAGGTTACAACCCGTAAACCAAACAAGGACCGGGGTTGTAACCCTTCGTCTGAACGGAACTTGGTTTCTCTCACCATTTATCGGCGAGATAAATATAAGAAATCAGGTCAAGTAACAATCTGGAGTGTCAATCATTATAGTGACAATCTGGAGTGACAATCATTATAGTGACAATCTGGAGTGACAATCATTATAGTGACAATCTGGAGTGACAATCATTATAGTGACAATCTGGAGTGACAATCATTATAGTGACAATCTGGAGTGACAATCATTATAGTGACAATCTGGAGTGACAATCATTATAGTGACAATCTGGAGTGACAATCATTATAGTGACAATCTGGAGTGACAATCATTCAATCATTCTGGTACAATCTTGCAATCAATCAATTCTAGACATTACCATACTGGACTAGACTCCATCCAATCAATTACGGCCAATCATTGCCTACGGCTTTCTACATTAACTAACTAGGGTTATCACAATCCTAGTTACTAGCAAGATGCAATGAGATGCTCCAAGTAGTCATAGGCCCTGCAGCTATCCAGGTTATCCAGGCAATCATTATAGTGACAATCTAGAGAGTATAATGCATTAGAGTGACAATAGAGTTCAATCATTTAAAGTGACAATCAAGAGTGCCCCACATAACAGTGTGCTGGAAATGTGCCCTACTCGTCGGCAGGCTACAAGTCCAAACATTTGCGGTCGGGATAACGGGATCGCCTGTAACTGGGGAACATCTCTTCATGACTAGTGAATTATACTAATTATTAACCTTAGTCCATTTCAGTAGGTACTCCTGACCGTGGTACTCAGGAGTCCCCTCCTAGACATGATGCAAGACAGGACTGGATTATTTGTACAAGCACAATCGCCCACGGTGTCAGGATTAATTAAACAGATCATGTCATGTCAGGTAGCCGTCGCAACAGCTATTTAAGATATATCAGGTCAGGTTATCATGCCAAGTGTACTTTGTCAGGAGTGCGCCACGGCGGGCCACTATCATGTCATGTCAGGCTATTATGTCAGGAGTACACCACTACGGGTCACTATCACGTCATGCTCAATTATCAATTCCAAACATATTAAGTAAATTCATGATTATCAAGTTCAGGACAAAAAGGCGTAAGGATATAAAATGGACGTTAAATATCTAATAAAATATCAATATACAGGGCCATAGAAGATCAAGGGTAATCAGGCTACGCTCAAGCCAGGCTACGCTCAGGCTAGCGTACGCTCAGGTCTGCGTACCAAAGGATCCATACACTCCCAATGGGAAGCGTACGCAAGGGTCAGCGTACACAAGGGCACGCTCAAGCTACAGGTCAGCGTACGCTCAAGCTAGCGTACGAAAGGGCCAGCGTACGCCTTCATCGCTTAAGCTAGCGTACCAAGGCACGCGTACGCTCAAGCTAGCGTACGCTGAAGACACGCTGCCAACAGGCAGCGTATCAAGGTGAGCGTACGCTCACTAAGGAGCAGCGTACGAAGGCTAGCGTACGCTCACTAGAAGGCATCGTACGAAGGCTAGCGTACGCTTACTAGAAGGCAGCGTACGAAGGCTAGCGTACGCTCACTAAAGAACAGCGTACGAAGGCTAGCGTACGCTCACTAGAAGGCAGCGTACGAAGGCTAGCGTATGCTCACTAAAGAGCAGCGTACGAAGGCTAGCGTACGCTCACTAGAAGGCAGCGTACGAAGGCTAGCGTACGCTCACTAAAGAGCAGCGTACGAAGGCTAGCGTACGCTCACTAAAGAGCAGCGTACGAAGGCTAGCGTACGCTCACTAAAGGCTAGCGTACGCTCACTAGAAGGCAGCGTACGAAGGCTAGCGTACGCTCGCTAAAGAGCAGCGTACGACTCAGCGGCGTAAGCTAAAAAGCAAGCTCACTGTTCACTGTCTTCTCCAAATGGCAAGAACAGCAAGAACTCTAAGGTTAAATCTAAGCTTCAATTGTCCAGATCTTGGTCAAAATAAGTCCGAATCCAACTTTCCAAAGGTCAAAATTGGGTAGAATAAAATTCTCTACAGCATGGAACCATAAAAACTTGAAAACAATGAAGCTTGATAGATCAAAACCACCAAAAATCCAAAAATAGCAAAACTCTAGATCTACAAGAATCAAAGTCTCAAAATGGAAAATGATAAGTTCTAATATGGTTTAGAATCATAAGAAGAAACTAATGGAACCATAAAAATGAGTTCTCTTGTGGAAGTAAGTTGCACTTGCCTATGGTTGGGGAGTTGTGGAGAGGAAGGAAGAAGAAGAAGAAGAAATAAATGAGAGTTATGGAGGAGAGAGAAGGTTGGTAGGGAAATAAATATCATAGGTGGTGGTAGGTAGGGGGTTCATCTTGGTCCATGATGGACCAAGCAACCAGCCGGCCAAACCAAGTCAACCCAAACCGAGAGTAAACCAAGCCCAAATAAACCAATGAACCATTAAAACTAATTAAACTATCAATGCCAATAAAACCATGCCAATGCAAAATAAACTAAGATAACTAACCATGAATAAATAAAATATGGGTCCAAAATACGTATACGTACACTAAATACGTATCACGAATTTGGGACATTATATTTACAGTGACGTTCCCATCAACACATTTGCTTTTAGCGCTTCGACTTTTGCAAATCGTATGCTGTTGTTGGAGCGGTCGTACCCGAAAGGTGAATTTCGGGTAGAGGGTTGGTGTCACTATGTTTCCAAATGGGACAAGATGACACTCTGGATTCTGTCATGGTTTTGAACCGAACTCCGAGATATTGGGCTGACTGCCGCAATCCGTGCTACTCAGGCAGGCGTTGACATCAACCGGCATATGTTCCTCGTGCTTCTGGAGATGTTTAACACCCAAACCGGGACTTTTTTCACTCCGGTGGGGGAGCTGGGACTCGCACTTCATGAAATGTACGAAGTGTCAAAGCTTCCTTTGGGATCAGAACCTTATGAGGAATAATTCCCGACCAACGAGGAGTTCCAAGTTATGGGGGACAAAGCCGAGGAGATGATGGCCGTCTTCAAGGAAGTGGCGAGTCATCATTATTATATGCAAAAGAGGGATAAGGGCGGGTCACAGCCTCATGTGACCGCTTGGAGAGATTACGTCTTTAAGCAAGACAAGGAGGATCCCTCTCAGTTTACCACTCCGCCAGCGCTTTCCAGTAGCGTGGTGCTCTCCGAAATGAGTAGGTTAAGTGAGAAGAATCCCCAGGAAAATGAGGACCGGCAGTCGGACGAACGCTCCTATAGCTGTTTCTGGCACCTGACTCATCGGATGTCGTCAAAAACAGTGTTAGCTGCGTATTTGATGATTTGGCTTCGGGATTATGTCTTCTCGGGCGGGTCAGGCTCTGTGGAGAGGGTGACCCGGAACCTAATCCTGCCAGCTGTGAAGTTAGTTTTTGGCCGCCCTTTGGCTCTCATCCCCACGATGGTGTGTAACCTGTTGCGGGGTTTACGAGAATTACGGGAAATGTGGTTCATGAATGAGGTAGGAATAACAACTTCTTCCGTGCCGAACTGCCGTTTCATTATTTGATGGGGTGGTTAATTTTACACCATCCCAATGTGATGAGTCCAGGCTCGGAAGAAGACCACATGGCCGGAGATGCATTCCTCGACCGTTTCCACTAGAGGAGCTGGTCGCATACTGGTGTTCCTATTTGCAGGAAAGTTTTATCCCACCTTCATGGGTGGGAGATCACCAAAGTTGGTCCCATCTTTTTGGGTTTTGAGGCCAACGAAGACTTAATAGATTCGGGCGAAGATGCCACCACTCTGCCTCCATGGGGATTCTGCTGGTTGCAAAGTATCCGATCGTCCCATCTGGTATACCGGAATAGGAACCAGTGTTACCTGGAAACGTATTCGCCAAGCCGTTTTGCACGACAATTCGGCTATGCCCAATTGATGTTGATAACCCTAGTATTAACCTGGGATATACTGGAAGTTTGTTGAATGGTGCACGAGCTTGGCATTACTACAATGCCGGATGTACTGGAGCTCGTTTTACGTTGCCTGTTCAGAATCTGCGGCCGTCGATTCTTTTCTTAGCCGCCAAATTTTTTTGTGTCATGAACGCCGTGTCCCCCGGACATGATCGGGAAACCAGTTTCATTGTCGACACCCAGTTAGGGGAGACTGGGAATATATTGGCGAAGGCTCGATCATACCGTTCGCTAGAGGTGGGTTATCGAGGTACCCCTGCCGTATCCACGGAGGGTCAGGCAGAGCCCTCGGTCGATCAACCGAAAAGACGTGCTGATACCGAGGCTGGCTCTTCTACGCCAAAGAGGCAGAAGAAGGCATTGTCGTCGACAGTGTCATCAGACTCAGCACCTGCAGAGGTAAGGATGTCCCATATAGTCTGGCTAGGTTCGACATCTTGTGACCTATGCTTTCTTTTTTTTAAAGGAGCCATTAAAAAGGAGACCCCGTACTCCAAGATCTGGTGCCAGCAGAGCAAAGGAGGTGGCAGGTGTTTGCAAAAACAAAAGTTGATCTTTATTTCAACAAACTTTGTAAGAAGATTACAAGAATTTTGGGAAAGTACAACTATAGGAATCCGATCTGAATGACGATCGCTTTATCCCTTGGACGATGTGAACTTTGAAGACGGTAGCCTCTGAAGATTGCAGCAGCACTTTGGCAAGAACTCCTGATCTCTGGTGATGACCTCTATGGATTCTGATCTCTGTGTGTGTGTGACAATGAAGGCTTGAAACTCTATTTCTAGAGTTCTAAAAATAACTAACTTTTAGTTATTCTGACTTGCGCAGGCTGGATTGTGCAGACTTTGGATTGCGTAAGCAATGAACTACGCAGGCAGTTACTCGATCGTGGACCATCTGTATGTGACGTGTGGCATTGTTTGATTGAAATGCGCTTGATCGTGTACAGACGGTTGCCACATGGTAAGCAATTGATGGCATAGAGGCCACGTGTACTTTTGTCAGTTGTCTTGATGGAGTGCGCCACCTGAATTGTGCTGGCTTCAGATTGCGCTGGGATGGACCGTGCTGCAGAGAGTCTGGCAGATTACGCTATATGTACAGCTGTCCTCGAGCGCTGTGCTGCACGATAAATGAACAGTTTTCTCGTTTTTCGTGCTGTCAGTTGTCAGAAGATCTGATTCTCTGTCAGGTAATGATGACGATGCCACGTCAGCTTGCGCACTTGGATGAGTGCGCAGTTCAGCCTGCGCAATCGAATTGTTGCACAATCTGTCTTCTGTACAGTTCACTTGAAGGATGTATAATTTGATTTTTATGACTTCTTTGATGGGTGCAACTTGATTTTTAGGACCTACAAGACCCCCTTCAAAGTTTTTAAAGTTTGAAAATAGTCAAAGCTTCGAAATACTTTAAATTTTGATTTTAAAATCAAGTTGCGCAAGTGATGACTTGTCTGCGCAATTGGAGGAGTCAGCTCCCATTTCTTCGGTACAATCTGAGGCGACCGTTGCTCTCGAAAAACTATAAATAATTCTCTTTGTTCTTCTTGTTATTCTTTACTTGTTTTCACTTTGTTTAAGAGAGAGAAAAATTCCTGAGCCTACTCCGACTTTCTTCTTCTTATCCGTCGACTTCAAATGGCTCCGAAGCGTTCCGTCGCCGACAAGGGCAAAGCCCCTGCCGAGTCTTTGACTCGTGCTGCGCCGCACATTTCGCGACACGAAGTTGGTCACCCAGCTTTACAAGGTAGTCACTTGATCGAAAACCCTTTTTAGGGTTCTTCGACATGATTGAATCCCCAAACCTATCTCTTTTTAGAGATTTGGTTATACCGTGCCGCCCTGTTTAGGGTTTCGGTTGCACAAACCCAATATTTTTCATTTTTATGAAGACTATTTTCTTGTACAATCGGTTGGAAAGCACTGGCAAAAGTCAGAACAATCTGCTGATTTGCGCAAGGCTGTCCAGCGCAAACTGATGCTTTGCGCAAGTTACTCAGCGCAATCTGATGGCTTGCGTAAGTAGATGAGTTGGCACGACTGGACAGTTTGCGCATAGAAGCTATTGTTGCACAATCTGATGCTTTACAGACAGCGCAATCTGATGCTTGCGCAATCTGCTGATTTTTTGGGCAGAATATTTTATTTTACTTGTACTGAATTCTGTCTTTCTGTTTGATGCAGTTAACATCAGAGAGGACCCAGAGTATGAAATCTTTGTAGGGACCCTTGCTGAACCAGAGTTCAAAGAAGATTTATCCCATGTCATTTTTCCCCAATATGCTCTGCCATCCTCCCGTCAAGCTATCTTGGTAGCACAGGACAATGAAACTTTATTGAGTCTGATGAATGGGCAACCCCTGCAGACTGCCGATGCCATTACCCGTAAGAAACCCATGTTCTTATTTGGCGAAGCTATTGACAAGAGTTCTCAGCCGAGACCCCGTATTGAGCAGAGACTCTTCCAGAGAAAGGAGAAAATAATCCTGTTATCGGACATTACCAGATGCCTCCCTCTAGCCGCTATGCCTATGCAAGCCATTCCAGGAGGATGGACTGGGATATTACCCCCCTCCAGCAAGCAAGGACAGGGAATATTTGTGTAAAGAAAGGACCAAACAACAGGGATATGTTCTATAGCTCCTCTGAGCGTCATAGCACTTTGCTCAGAGGATTGAAGCCTGGCTGCATCCCTCCAGAGAACTCCTCCTTGCTGCTGCCGGTGAGGACGCCAATCTTTGCTAATGAATATGCAAAGGTTGAGGGCAGATACCCGGATCAGGACATCCGGTTGACAGGTCTGGTGAACCCAGACAACAAAAGGTGGAACTGCATAACCAATTGTATATTGGTTCAGTTCAAAGACAAGCTCAAAGAGATCGAGCTGTATCAAGCAGTATACGCTACCGTATATGGATTCATCCCCAACCCTCATCTGTTTTTGGCCTTGGCAGAGAGGTACAATTATAGGACATGGACATTCATGACACCCTGCGGGGAGATTGGATTAGCCCTTTATGAGATGAAATACATCTCGTGCTTACCAACGGGAGACTTCCCTTATGAGGAATATGTTCCAACAAATGACGAGTTAGACCGACTTTGTCGAGAGAATGCAAAGATGGTGGCTGTTTTTGAAGAACTACTGTGCCACTACAAAATTTGCTCCATGTACTATAAAAGCGGTTCTTTCGGCACTTGTTACTCATCAAAGTGGTTGCCTTATCTTTTCCTTAATCACATCATCGAGAAAAAGACTAAGGATCATGATACGTGCAACCCAACCTTCTTCCAACCCCTCAGCCACAGTGAAGTGATAAGATTGATGGAAGAAAACAAGAAAATGGACATCAAAGTTAATGTCGAACTTCAATACCCTCCATTCAAGACCGGAGATGTTATTGAGAGTTTTATGAGAATGGGCTACAGGCCCATGTCAAGGGAAGCCCAGCTGGCGGGTTTCCTGACATATTGGCTCCGTCGATTCGTCGTCCTGGGAGCAAGTGCCGTGGATCGCTTCCACCGTGGCGTACTCTTTGCTGCTGTCCGGTTAGTCTTTGGCTACCAGATGGATCTGCTGTCGGCGATGACCTGTAGAGTGAACGCAGGTCTTCGTCTTTATGTTGACTCTATGCTCAAATGAAAGGGTGAGAAAGGGAACTTCCCTCGGCTAGAATTGCCTTACACCTATTTGTTCGGATGGTTACTTCTGTACCATCCGTCATTGATGAACCCTGACATGGAAGCAGTCGGCGGTAGCTATCTGCGGAGATTCTCCCAAAGCAAGTGGATATACACTAGTCTGAAAGATTGCAGACGTGCATTGAACCTTGGGAAGGGGTAGAATTTTTACTACGTTGCCCCTCCAACCGGTTATGAACATATGTCGACAAATCTAGTTGACCTTGGGAGGCAGCCATTGGGTCGGGCAGCATTTGATTGGCTGAGGACGATCAGGCCGTCGCACTTGGTGTATAGATTTGAAGATGAATGTTTCTTGAAACCATATCTGCCAAGCCGCTTTGCTCGTCAATTTGGCTACGACCAGTTCCACGTAGGCAATGCTATAACTTGCCTACAAAAAAAGGGGTATCTGATTGATGGCGCCAGAGCATGGGCTTATTACAACGCTCGAGACACAAGGACAGTGTTCTCGATGCCGACCAAGAATGATCACGGCCCCCGAATGTTATATACATATTCGCTTTTTTATACAGCCGCGAATACATTTGCCGAGAACTTCAATTTCATAGATAGCTTCGCGACGGCGACGCATTTGAAGAAAGAAGCAACTGCTATGCTAGCTCCAGGTAATGACGAGCAACATGAGCCAGTGGATGATCCCTTGGAAGCCTCAAGGGAAGCGAACTTCCCTGAGGAGGTTAATGAACCACTGCGAGTTTCTTTGAAAGTGGTCAAATCTCCAACCAAGGAGAGAAAGAGAAGGATTAATGAACCTTCTTCTCGGGTTGCAAAGAAGAAACTTATCTTAGACCCATCAGAGAAGGTCACCACCAGGTCACAGTCTCGAAAATTGGCCGAGTCAACCGAAAGAGAAGAAGCGACTATGCCGACCTCTCTTCCAAGGCAGGTCGATGTAGTAGATGTGGAGAGTCCAGAAAGACCTCTTCATAGAAAGAAACTGGCCGCCAGTAGAAGAAAGAGGGTGATCACCCCTCTGAGACAAATCTTGTCCTCGGTGGTGGCCAGTGTTATAGATAGAATAACCATGTCATCCCCTGCACCTGCCCCCGAGCCTAGGCAGGAGACTCCTTCCCCATAGCCAAGGGATGAGGTTGAGCAGAGGGATGAAGCTGAACTGAGAGATGCAGCTAAGCAGAAAGATGATGAAGTTGCACGATCTCCTTCTCTTGCGGTGAGAACTACTCAGATTCCTGCTACACCAGGAGCGCTCCGTGAAGAAGAAGATCGTCTAATGATTGAAGCTTTAAATGATTGTGACTTCGGTCTGCAGGACGATGTTGATCAAGCCGCTGCCGCAACTGCCAGCAAGAAAGCTCCAGAGGATAGCATAAGTAATAAAGATACATCAACAGAAGATGTTGATGATACATTAAATCTCGAAGAGGACACTGATGTCCATATGTCCTCCGAAGCCGTAGATGACACGCTACGTCCTGAAGAGGATGTTGAGGTGTACGTATCTCTGGAAAAGAATACGGATGTAGAAGTAGCACCTGCTGAAACTACTCCTGCAGATCCAAAAGGTATTAAATGATTTTATCTACCTTCTTTTCATGGATTCAAATAGCTGACATCTATATTTTTATCCATGCAGAACTTGAATCTTCCCCGGTTCCTCCCGTGTGCACAGACATAGTGCCAGTAACGGCTATCGCTAGCGGTAGTCGACATTTTTTGGGTGGTTCTGAAGCCGAAAGTAGCCAGGCAGTAATGTCTGAGGCTACCTCTACTAGATTATAATCTGTGCCAACAGATGAAAGGCTTGTTGCTGGGGCAAATCATGGTAAGATTGCCTTTGATCTTTTGATCCTTTTTAATTAATTGTTAATGACAACAACAATCAATAATAAGGTTCATTTTATTTTGCAGAAGAGCATCTGGGAGGAGCAGCTAGCTCTATGATGGCTCCTCTGTCAAAGAGCCGTCTACTCAAAAGGAAGAAGTTGAACATTTATCTTCAAAGACACCTGCTGCTGCTTCAACATCTATGGGAGTAGCTGCTACTCCGGGTGCTCTGGCTACCAACCGTTTTATCATCAGCTCTTTCAGCAACCTTTTCTTTAAGTCTTTGAAACCCTTAGTAGATAGGGTGATCGAAAAAGAAGATGTTGGTTTCTCCAACGTCAGAGGTCCAACCTCCTATTTGATCGATGCGATTCGTCATCAAGGCGACGAAGCTCAGGCTGTTTTTTTAAACATGTACTAGATGAGCTGGAGGCCTCGGTCAGGACCTACAAAGAGCTTAATAGGGGAGAGGTGGAACCCTTGGTGCAGGCTAAATTTGAAAAGATGTCTCAAGAGGCTGCGGTTGAGAAAGTTAATTTTCAAATTCTCTTGGATGCTTTCACTACCAAGTCTGCTGAGTATAATGCCCAAGTGGAAACAGTGGCATCTGTTGCTGACGAGAAGGAGAGGAAGGTTGCTGAGCTGCAATCAGAATCTGCCCGTCTTAAAGAAGAGCTGCGACTTGTCCAGCTTGCTCTGGAGGACGAGGCCACACAACACCAGGCTGCAGTTCAACAGCTGAATGCTCTGACTCTGGAAAGGGATGAGTATGTCGCAACTCACCAAGAAGAAATCTCTCGCAGAATAGTGACCATGCCATCTTTCGATGACAAGTCTGGGATGGAGGAAGTTAGGAAGCGGGTGATGGAATCTCGTGAGAAGCGGCTGCAATCTTTGAAGCAGCAGATGACCAACTTAATGATTCCACCAGCAGAATAAGAAAGACTTTTGTATCTTCAATCTTTTTATGATATGTATTGTTGTAATGTCTTTCAAATGATCAATCAATAAAAGACATTTTCTTGGTGGCTCTATTATTTATTGCATATCTTTTCCAGATAAAAAAATAGCGATAGAAAATATATTCAGAGGTGCAAGACATGATATATTTATTGATTTTGGAAAATAATTATATTCAATTATATCTGCTCAGAGATAATATGGACATGGCAGAGTATAATTTATTGAATATCATTATTTCAATAGACAACTTAATCAAAGATAATAAGTTGCTGATATGAACGAAATGGATGATTCGTCGAAATGAATGAACGAAATGGATCGTCAAAATAAACGGATGGACCGTCGGATGGATTGAATGAACGAGTGGACCGTTAAATGAATGTGATGAACGGGCGAACCGTCAGATGGATGTAACGAACGAACGAACCGTCGGATGGATGTAATGAACGGATAAACCGTCGGTTGGACGTAATGAACGGACGAACCGTCAAATGAATGTGATGAACGGACGAACCATCGAATGATGAACGGGTGACCCGTCAAATAAATGATTATGATGAACGGGCGAACCGTCGGATGAATGTGTCGCTTTATAGTCTTACGACTTTCTGTCTATAAATAGAACAGAAAATCAGATAGGATGGTCACTTTCACTTTTCAACATAAAGATGTCGTCTGGAGATGCATCCAAGAAGGCTGAGATTACCTCGAAGGTGGAAGCGAGTACTGAGGAACGTCCAGTTGAGCCAAACCAGCCAAAGCAGATAGCAGCGGGCAAAGGTTCGTCTGCACCCAAGCCGTCAAAGGACATCTTGGACTTCCTTCTTGAACCAGGGAAGACTGAAGAAGAAGAAGAGGCCATGAGGATGGCTGCTTACAAATTTCTGGTGGATTCTAACAAGAATGTTCTCAGCTCTTTTATTGATCATGTATTCAATAAGGACGGCAGTGGCCCGCGTCCCAATTTTGAGAAGGATGATAGTGACCTTCCTTGATATTATGTAATATCATTCAAGATGAAATAAAACTGAAATTATTTATGAACTTGTCTGATGATTACAAGCAATGTCTGTTACATTTATACATAATACTTTTTGAGGAACTTGCCATTGATAGGCATCATCGCAACTCGACCATCTAGCTCTGTGAGTTGATAGGCTCCATTTGAGAAGACTTTGCTCACGATATATGGCCTTTCCCACTTCGCATCGAACTTGCCTTTGCTCGAGTGAGTCATAGTCATAGGACGTCTGACTATTAAAACAAGCTCTCCTTTCTGAAAGGCTCTGACTTTAACTTTGCGGTTGAAAGTCTTTGAGATACGGGCTTGGTATAACTTAATATGCTGCTGAGCCATTAACCGCTTTTCATCGAACGCTTCTAATTCTTGGAGTCGAAGAAGATCGTTGTTCTCTGTAGTGAGCTCGTTGGCGATAGCAATCCTCAAAGACAAAATTTGAAGTTCCAGGGGTAGAACTGCTTCACAGCCGTACACCAAAAAAAAGGGTGTACAGCCTGTAGGGTTACGGACCGTAGTACGATAGGCCCAAAGACATTCTCCAAGCTTTTCACTCCAGTTTCGTTTATTAGTGGACACAAACTTTTTGAGGAGCTTGATGATAGTTTTGTTGAAAGCTTTAGCTAAGCCATTAGCAGCAGGATTGTAGGCTGTCGAAGCGACATTGTCAATCCGGTGATCGTCACAGAACCTTGTGAACTTTTGGCTGATAAACTGAGGTCTGTTGTCATGGATGATTCGCCGAGGTACACCAAATCGATAGATGACATGGTGTTTGACGAAGTTGATAACGCTGTTGGTCTTGACTTCAGCCAATGGTATAGCTTCGGCCTATTTGGAGAAGTAGTCGGTTATTGCCAGTATGAACCGATGTCCCCTAAAAGAAGGAGTATTGATGGGACCTATGATGTCCATGCCCCAAGCTTCAAAAGGCTAAGAAGTAGCAGTCGGATGAAGGAATTCTGATGGTTGATGAATGAAAGCTGCGTGGATCTGACAAGCTCGACATTTTCTTGTATATTCGATGGTATCAGATACCATAGAGGGCCAGTAATAACCCATGTGTCGGATACGATCCTGCAGCTTAGGACCGGGTTGATGTGCTCTACAGACACCGTCGTGAGCTTCACGTAATACTTGCTTTGCTTCATCACCAGCAAGACAGCACAAGAGTAGGTCGTCATAAGTCCGCCGGTAGAGAGTTTTGGTTGTCTGATTATAGTAGAATCATAAAGACCGCCGACGAATGCTCGTAGCTTCTTTGGGATCTTCAGGGAGTATGTCATGAACTACGAAGTCGATGAAAGGAGCTCTCCAATCTTCATTGATAACATTGGCTTCAGTAAGATTACTGAACTCAATACTACGGTTGTATTCGACGCAAAACAATTTCCGATTAGAGATGACCATCACCTGTTGTCTTTTGATAGGGATGGCTAAGACAGCTGCAAGATTGGCCAAAACATCGGCTTCAGTATTGCAAGCTTGGCGTACATACTCGATGAAGAAGGCTTTGAATGATGTAGCCACGTTGATTGCCGCTTCAAAGTAAGGTACTAGATCTTGATGGCGAACTTCATAAGTTCCTCTAACCTGGTTAACAACCAGTTTGGAGTCACCATAAACTTCAAGATATTCGACGTCTAGTTGTTTAGCTAGTTGAAGGCCGATGAGTAGAGCATTGTATTCTGCCACGTTGTTGGAGCAAGGCTCATCTAAGGAGTATGCTCTTTGAATAGCTGACCCGTCTGGAGAAACAAGGACAACTCCAACTCCTGCGATAATGGCACCATTGGGTCCAATCCTGGATGCACCATCAAAGAATAAGTACCAAGTAGGAAATTCTTCGGAGATCATATTTGATTCTAATGTCTCGTCTAGAATTTCATCATAGAGTTTAGATGTCTCTGGAACAGGATGAGCTGCTAAGAAATCTGCCAGTGCTTGACCTTTGACAGATTTTTGAGGAACATATACTATGCCATATTGGGCTTACAAAATGGCCCATGTAGCCAATCGAGAATTGAGTGTGCTAGGCTTCTTCATCAGTACCCGAAGAGGATTAACTCGGGATATAACATGAATAGTTTGGCCAATGATGTAATGCCTCGTCTTTTGAACAGCAAACATAAGAGCTAGGCATTCTTTTTTGACCGAACTATAACGGTGTTCAGCACCAATCATAGTACGACTGAGGTAGTAGATGGCTTGTTCATGGTCTTATTTGTTCTTTTGGGTAAGTAAAGCACCTAATGAATGGTCCATAGCACGGACATACATTAAGAATGGTATGCCAGAGATTGGTGGCACCAAGACTGGTGGGTTCATGAGATACCGCTTTATGTCATCAAATGCTCGTTGATATTCTTTGGTCCAAATGAAAGATACACCCTTCTTTATTAGTTGAGTAAATGATCTGCAGCGTCCAGACAGATTCAAAATAAATCTTCTAATGTACGCAAGTCGACCTTGGAATCCTTGTAGCTCTTTTAGGTTACGTAGAGGACACATCTCTTGAATGGCTTTGATCTTCTCGGGATCCATGTGTATACCCTTAGAGGTAATAACGAAGCCGAGAAATTTGCCACTAGAGACACCCAAGAATGACTTGGTGGGATTCATTTTGAGTTGATGTTGGCGCATGAGGTTGAAGATAGTTCTCAAGTCTTGGATGTGATCTTCCTTTAGACAACTTTTGACAGCGATATCGTCGACGTAGCATTCGACAGTCTTGCGTAGATGATCTTGAAAGATGGTACTCATGGCTCGTTGGTATGTTGCACCAACGTTCTTGAGACCAAATAGCATTACAGTATAGCAGTAGACTCCGTGAGGAGTGCGGAAAGAAGTGTATTTTTTATCTTCAGGATTCATCCGAATCTGATTGTATCCAGAGAATCCATCCATAAAAGATATTCTTTCGAACCCACAGGTGTTGTCAATAATGACGTCCGTAATAGGAAGAGGAAATTCATCTTTTGGACATGCTTCATTAAGATCCCGAAAGTCGATGCAGACTCGAACTTTGCCGATTTTCTTTAAAACTAGGACGACATTGGCTACCCAATCAGGATGCTGCTCTTCTCGAATAAAGCTACAAGCGATGAGCTTCTTGACTTCATCGTCGATTGCGTCCATCATTTCTGGCTTGAAGCGCCGTTGTTGCTGTTTGACCGGTTTTGCATTAGACAGGATGTTCAATTTGTGAGTAGCAAATTTAGAATCTAGACCTGGCATGTCTTCATAGCTCCAGGCAAAGACATCAATATATTCTTGAATATGAAGAATTAATTCTTGCTTATCTACCTCTGGAAGGTTCTTGCTGATGAATATTGGACGAGGTGACCCGCTCTCTCCTACATCAATTTGAACCAATTGATCTTCAGTAGGAGGTTCCCTTTATTCGAATTGGAGTTCCCATTGGGTATCCATTCGTTGAGCCCAAGGATCTGTTTCGGGATTTTCTTCAATATCCTCGTCATAGCCTTCTGGAAGTTCGACGGAGACCATGTTAGAAGATACTGTCAGCCGATGAACTTGACCGATGCTGGTGTCAGAATCCCATGATCTGGAATCAGAAGAGTTAGAGCGCTCTTCACTATCGGATTCAGAGGCTGCTGGAGATAATACCGGAGGTGAAGCATATCCGAGACCTCTTTTGGTCTTGTTGTAACACATCTTTGACTTTCCTTTCGGAACAGCCGTACGGATATGAGTTCTTCTACCTTTACCATAGTTGAGGCCATTCTTGAAGTCATAACCCATCTTTCGGATGATGTCTTTTGATTATTGACTATAACGACGGAGTTGAAGATGTCCCGTATCGTTCATCCGTATAGATGAATTATTGTTCCGGTCCTTTACTAAAAAGTATTGAACTCTCGCCTTTCTTTCGAACGGGAACAATACGATATGAATCATTTGGATGTTCGAGTGAGACTTCTGTTTGAAGAGATTGTACAACTCCCATTGTAAATGACTGATAGCTATCTAACATATCCAGGCTTGGTCAGATTGATTACAAGAGGGGGAGAATAAGATCGTAGAGGAGAATTGGCCTTGTTACGACGGAGGTCGATAACAAGCGGCTCAGAGGAGGTGAGCTCCCTTTTATCCTTGTTATGAGATAAATCAATAACAAGTGACTCAGAAGAGGTGGACTGCCTTTTTTTTTTTTCTTGTTACGACGTAAGTCAATAACAAGTGGCTCAGAAGAGGTGAGCTCCCTTTGATCCTGACCATCATCAGTTGGTTGCTTCTGGACTGGCAAGTGAATAGCCAGTGGCTTGGAGGACTGAGGACGAGAAACACGCCCTTTGACAGGTATGATGAGGGTGTCATTAAGCACTGCTTCTTACTCTTCTTCATTGTCCAGAGACATCACTACCTTCATGAACTCATCCTTGTACATACGAGCATCGTTGCAGTATACTTCGAGGCCTTTGAAAGGATAGAGATCAGCAACCACCTTTTGTACCTCTCTATTGTCATCGACATATTTGAAACATTGATTGAGAGTCGAAGGAACAATGTTATGCTCATGCAGGAATGGTCTCCCCAACCGAGCATTATAAGAACAACCATGGTTGTCAATGATGTAGAAGGTCACCTTTGTGCGAAGATTACCTATTTAGAGTTTTAGGCGAATCTTGCCTAGAGGTTCACTCCTTCCTCGATTGAACCCAAGGATGGTGGTGATTGTACTGGAAAGACTATGCATTGGGATCTTCAATGCATCTAACATTGTCTTTGGCATGATGCTGAGAGCAGACACTGGATCTATAAGAATACGATCGACTTTTATCGAGTCGACATATCCTGTATAGTATAGAGGACGATCGTGCCTGTTGTCTTCCATCAGCATGTCATCCTGTGTGAAAGTTATGTTTGGAAATAACTCCAACACTCTATGACAATGGAGGCAAGAGACTGGTTCTGCTTTCAGCTTCTTTAGAAGGGCTAGACAGGTTTCTGCCTGCATGAGAGCCTCACTCAAAGTTTTTCGAGTCTCTTTAGAGAGGCGCAAGAGCTCGAAGATTGACAGCCGGGCCGGTGTATTGGCTAATTGAGCCAAGATATCAAAGTTGTCAGGCTTTTCAAGTCCAGAAGGAGATGTCTTCTTCAAAGGTTTGTCGAAGCAGACTTGCTGTTTGCCTTTATCGGCTACTGTCGGCTTGGGAGGAGTGGGTTCTACAACCGGTGAGGAGGCAGCAGAGATGTCCTCAGTGGAAGCAGGATGCACTGGAGCAGGCTCAGAAGAAGAGGCAGGATTCTTTTGAGCTTCAGGGTAATCCTTTAGATAGGCTTTCCCTGATCTGGTGCCCAGCAGGATTTCCTCGTTAACTATGGGGTCAAAAGACACCATATTGCAAGTCTTTGTCTTGCCCTTGGAGCGGTCCTTCTTCTTGGAGGAAGAAGGAAGTTCGAACTCCGAGGCAAGATCAGGGTGGATCCACATAATCTTGCCATTGTCAAGAGACAAGGGGACGAGACCTTCACTTCGTGGAGGAGGGAGATTCTCAATCTCAAGAGTAGCTTTGGAGATAGGGATGACACCATATTGTACCATCTGCGGAGGGAAGTCACCGAATTGAACTGATACCATGTTTGCAGTAACAGTCTTCTCATCTTGCTGCAGAGTGACAATGCCGGCGTTGACCAGCTCTTAGATCTTACCTTTGAGCACATAACATGATCGAGTGGGATGCCCAATGAACATGTGATAAACACAGTACTTAGGATGATCAGTCTTACCGACCTCATCAGGCTTCTTCGGATCTGGGAATTGGAGCTTATTGCTTTTGATCAAGCAATCAAAGATGCTCACGGTGTCATTCTCGTCAAAAGAGTACTCTACTTTTGGACGAGGTTCCCTTAGTGGAGGCGCTGAAGGAGTAGAAGTGGACGTAGGGGGAGCTACGTTGACCGCCAGAGATTCTTTGTTTTTTCAAATTGATATTCAAAGTTTCTTTTCCCTTGCGGTTGTTCTGGCGATTACCACCACCCGATGTCTGGTGTTCATCCCGGTCGGGGTTAGACATTTGTACCCCTAGCTGCTTGAACATGTCGGCGCTAACTTCAGCTGCTTTAGCGTTGACGATAAAGGATGGCCAGTCTTGGAACTGAGTTGACCCCATCCACATGCTGATGATAGGCAAAAGATTTGCCTTGCAGGTGTCTATGGTGACAGCGGCCGGAGTTCCAGGAGGCATTTTTAAAGCTTCCCGGCAGAACCTTTCAATGAAACTCTCAGCAGTTTCATTGTGTCTTTGTTTGATTTTATTGAGGGCTGACATGGTCATGTCGTTGATCGCCTCATAGAATTGTTCCAAGAAAATTTGTTTGAGACCAGAGAAGGAGGTGATACAGCCATCGGATAAGCTTCTGTACCAATCGAATGCTACGCCGGCTAAACAGCCGACGAATACCCTGGTAAGAAGAGCTTGATTTGGCTGAAGTTGGACAGTCATTACCTCGAAGTGGTTAATGAACTGACTGGGAGAAGTGCTGCCATCAAACATCGAGATTGTTGGGATTTTGTATTTTGGAGGAAATGGGACTTCCTTCCATTAAACTGGGTAGGGTTGCTTGATCCCCAACCTGTGCAAGTTGTCTTTCTCTTTGAAGGTCTCGAACTGAGTGCGCAGGAGCTTGATAGCTTCATTGGCATCTTTCACTGATGTAGAAGGAGCAGGCTGAGTTACAGTGTTAGGGGGAGGAACAATGTGGTAAGCGCTACCTCCAGCACCTGATTGACTGGGTGTAGGTTGAATCTGTACAGGAGGTACTTGAGGCGATGCTACCCCCAGCCCTGCATTGACAGGCACCGATGATGCTATGATCTCAGGGTTTGTAATAGGTACGGTCGGTGGTACTGTATATTGAGCCACAATGATAGAATACATACTTGCGACCATTTCAGCCATGGTCTTCAACTTGTCTTCTAACGCAGTTATTCGTTGTTCTTGATTAGTTGAACTGGAAGCATCTGGATCTTCAGTGACAACATAAGCTGTCACTTCTCTAGGTACAGTAGAGGACAGTGTCTGTTCCGAACTTTCGCTGTATGCATCGTAGTCGGAGAAAGAATCATCTCCTGAGTGAGAAAGAGGAAGATGACCAGAAGGATTTTGAAGATTCCTTTGACCGATTGTGTCTCGGCTTTGGGATCGGGTATGTTGGAATACTCTATTAGAAGATTCTTGGAGTATATCCAAATACCGCTGGCTTGGCTTGCGAGGCTTGCCGTGCTTCGAGCACTTCCTACCCCCAGTGTCTCTGGAAGTCATGTTGACAGAAGCGTACAAAATTTCGTCTTCATCTTCTGACATAGGTTCAGAGTTTGTAAAGTTCAGACGATCGAAGATAGATTGTCTTGTTGTCTGACAACAACACTTGATGACCACTTTGTGATTACAATGGTGTCCAAGTGGTTGCACTGGAGGTGTTGAGATGTTGTCCCATTTTTGCTTGAGGTGTTCTCGAAGATCGGGAACAATGACAGGACGAGAAGAAGTTCGAGGGACATGTTCTTTGACAACATTCGGAACATGGTTCCGGTTCTTCAAATGTTTTGCCCTTGAGTGTACAGGGAAGTACTCATTTTATTAGCATAGGTGTCCGAATTTTTGATCCTGAAAGTTTGCTTCTTATGCTGGTTGGTCTTCGGCATTGGCTGTTTGTATTTCACCGAAGTTGGTCGATTGAGATAAGTTCTTAGATCAGCAAACTCACCCTAGGGGTTTCTGTCTGAGACACCAGCAATTTTCCTTGTCTTGAACGGGATATCTTGAGAGTTGGGAGATCTTGGAACTCTGCTACCGGAGTAGGCAAAATACCTCTCTGATCGGTACACTTCCCTTTGGCAAGAAGAGAAGAAGAACCCTTATTGGAGAGAGTTCTTGTACTGACTGGTGCCGAGGCACGTTCAGATTGATCTTCTACGATAAAAACCGAGGAAGACTGAGAAAAGACCAAAGGGCCTTTTCCTTTGTTTTGTGAAGAAGGGTTAGCTAAAGAGCGTTTCCCTCTGTTGTCTTCCAAGTCATGGGACGAGGAAGTTTGAGAAAAGACCAACGGGCCTTTTCCTTTGTTCTGAGGAGGAAGAGGAATAGTCAAAAGACTACCCCCAGTGGATTGCGCTGGAGCAACAGGGTGCTTGAGAAGAGGAGCAGAGCTTTTTCCTTTGCTGTGAGAAGAGGAGAGATTAGCCAAAGGGCTGTCTCTCTTAGACTGCGCTGGCGCAGTGTGCGCAAGGACTGAAGTGGCTGTTGGCACACTGGCAGGTTGTGCATGAGTAACTCTGGCAGAAAGTCTTCTGGCCACAGTTTCAACAGCTTGTGCAGCAGGAGTCTTGTTGCCAGAGTGTTTCGGTTGCACTCTAGTTGCTAGAGTAGTAGATTCGCAGGCAGATTTGCAGCCAACTGCGCCAGAGGAATAGGAGTCTTGCACTTTGACAGAGCAGCATAAGAAGTAGGTTGTCCACTGGAAAGGGGAGCAACATATTGCGAATGAGCAGTAGCAGTAGACTGCACAACAGAGACAGCAGTCTTAGAAAGAGAGGCAGTTGACTGTGCAGCAGACTGAGCAGCAGAAGCAGTAGACTGCGCAACAGTCTTAGGGACCCACACTGGGTGAACTTTGCTTGTGGCAGAAGTTGTTGTAGTGCGAGGGGTGGTCCTGGAGTTGATTATCGCCTCGTAGGCCGTCTGGTTGACCTTTACAACCAGCGTCTTCTACGTCTTTCCGATAGACGCAACGTCACATTGAGTTGTCACTTCCTCGTCGGAGGAGAAAGTCGTCCCCAGCAGAGTCGCCATTTTCTTTGCAAAAACAAAAGTTGATCTTTATTTCAACAAACTTTGTAAGAAGATTACAAGAATTCTGGGAAAGTACAACTAAGAAATCTGATCTGAATGACGATCGCTTTATCCCTTGGACGATGTAAACTTTGAAGACGGTAGCCTCTTAAGATTACAGCAGCACTTTGGCAAGAACTTCTGATCTCTGGTGATGACCTTTGTGAATTCTGATATCTGTGTGTGTGTGACAATGAAGGCTTGAAACTCTATTTATAGAGTTCTGGAAATAACTAACTTTTAGTTATTCTGACTTGCGCAGGCTGGATTGCGCAGACTTTGGATTATGCAAGCAATGAACTGTGCAGGCAGTTACTCGATCGTGGACCATCTGTATGTGATGTGTGGCATTGTTTGATTGAAATGCGCTTGATCGTGTACAAACGGTTGCCACATGGTGAGTAATTGATGGCATGAAGGCCACATGTACTTTTCTCAGTTGTCTTGATGGAGTGCGCTACCTGAATTTCGTTGGCTTCAGATTGCGCTGGGATGGACCGCGCTGCAGAGAGTCTGGCAGATTGTGCTGCATGTACAGCTGCCCTCGAGCGCTGTGCTGCACGATAAGTGAACAGTTTTCTCGTTCTCTGTGCTGTCAGTTGTCAGAAGATCTGATTCTCTGTCAGGTAATGATGACGAGTCCACGTCAGCTTGCGCACTTGGATGAGTGCGCAGTTCAGCCTTCGTAATCAAATTATTGCGCAATCTGTCTTCTGTGCAGTTTACTTGAAGGATGTATAATTTGATTTTCATGACTTTTTTGATGGGTGCAACTTGATTTTTAGGACCTACAACGGGCTCATCTGAAGAGCGCATTACGCCGATTGTGATGTCTTCCGTGGAGGAGAACCCGAACGATGTCGTTGTTGTGGAGATTCCAGTATCTCCAGATTATGTTGGGAGGGAAGCTGAGGATGTAGCAATTCTCGAGATGGTGTAAGCCACCGTGGGGGCCTTGGACATTGAGGGTCCAGCAGAGATGGGGCTTGAGGAAGTGGAGTGGAGTTCGTCGTCTTCAGATGACGTTCCTCCAGAGATGCATGAGCCTGTTGCGGGGGCAACAGACGTGTTTAAAACAGAGGAGAGGGTTGATTCCCCTCCTTTTTATGATGAGGGGAGGTCGGCTGCAGCGTTGCCGAGCCCTACCCCAGACTCAGCAGCGAAGACTGAGGTGGCTGCCGACCGGGAGTTAGCGAAAGATTCTATCCCTACGGAGGGATTTGATGGTGAAAATAAGACTCGTCCGCCGATCTTGACTCCAAGGGAGCCGAGTCAGGAAACAAGTGCTGATCTTGCTGCTCTGCCGGAGGAGGAATGTCCCGTACGGCCTGCTGATAGAGTGCTAGGGACGGATGCGGTAGCCCCTGACGTCGGTGGTCCTTTCAAGCTTGAGAAAGGTAAGGGTTTGCTGGAACCCTCTGTTGCTTCTTCTACTTGGGGTACGATATCGACGCCTCTCTCGGCTCCTTCTGTTCTTTTGGCTCCTCGGGCTAGTAGTGAAGCCCCTGTTGAGGAAGAGTCCGTTGATGTCGAGGTTTCAGCCTCGCAGATTGACGTCGGCGGGCCTTCTTTCGGTCCGCTATCTAGAGCAGCTCTTCCAACTCATGCTATGACACCGCAGGTGCTGGCGGATGCAGATGAGTATATGAAGTTTATTATTGAGGCGGTGTATAAGATGTTGTAGAGGGGTGTATCGGCAGTGATGGATGCCAATGGGAGTTTCGCGACGGCAAAAACCCTGGCACTCCCTCACATCAGTCTGATACGTTCCCACCAGGGCCATGATCATATGGCCGAGATTCTGGAGGCCTCGGTGGCTGAGTTGGACCAGCTGCTTTTTGAGTTTCAGTGTATCCAGCAAAATGATCTCTCCGCCTTGATAGACGCGAAAAAGAAGAAGTTGATCGCTGAGACTGAGTCCTCTTATCAGGCCGCCGTGGGTGTCTGGGAACGTGAGGTGGCTGAAACTGAGGCTGCGGTGGAGAGGCTATCTCAGTTCACGCATGAGAAGGTGGAGTTGCGAGCTGCGTTGGGCGCTAGTATAGCGGAGGTTGATGCCAAGATTCGCCTTCTTGAAGACCAGCGGGCCCAACTTTTATTAGATGCTGAGCGAGTCCAGGCTGAACATGTAGCATCTAAGGAGGAGGAAGCAGCTTTCACCCGCCGGGCTCTTACCCTGGCCCAGCAACGGCAACAGTTGGACGAGAAGCATGAGGATGACACTTCTCTTGAGGCCATAGAAAGGATACGTCAAGAAGCCGAACGCCGGGTCCTGGCGACCATAGAGACTCGGGCGGCAGACTTGAAGTGTCGGATTGAAGAGCTTTCGACCAACCCCGGAAATGTTTAGGGATTGTTATCTCTTTTTTTGTGTAATTTGCAACTCTTGCTGTAATCCCTTAATTTTGAATAAAGAATACATAGTTTTTTTGTGGTGTGTTTATTTTTGCTGTCATAAACTTGATAATTTGTGTGGACCTATTATCTTTTGCGCACCTTTAGTTTTTAGGTACTTATAATAATTTCGAGAGAACCGACTTGTTTGCTCAGAGGTGATATGGACGTGGCAAATATGGGATCCAAATGATAGAATCTTCCTACTCAGAGGTGTTATGGACGTGGTAGGAATGACTCTGGGGATACGCAAAACTACTCAGAGGTAATGTGGACGTGAAAGTTCTACGATAAATGTACGGCAACGCAGGGGTTGTCTGTACGGGATATTTACTCAGAGGTAATGTGGACGTAGTAAACATGATAGGTAGCGTAGTCTTACAGAGCGTAAGATTCCGCTTTATAGGGCGTAGGGGAACAACTCAGAGGTAATGTGGACGTGGTTGTCCTTCTACTGGAGGATAGAACGCCACAGAACAGCTGGGTTCCGAAAGCGTAAGATTTTGTGGAAGGGAATTATACGTGAGCCCCGATGATTGGGTCCACAAACTCCCTTATTGGGTGAATATAGAAGTATGTGTCTGAAGGATGTCAAGATTAATACTTCTTTAGGAAC
Organism: Iris pallida; assembly: GCA_029216955.1. NCBI lineage: Eukaryota > Viridiplantae > Streptophyta > Magnoliopsida > Asparagales > Iridaceae > Iris > Iris pallida. The sequence goes on from JANAVB010019400.1 coordinate 371,915, forward strand.
TTGCCGTTGATGGGCATCATGAACAAGTCCCTATTGGGTTTGGCGAGGCGATAAGCACCGTTCGAGTATACCGTCTCTATGATGAAAGGTCCCTCCCACTTGGGCTCGAACTTTCCTGGTGTCTTGTGAGTCAACACCATCGGCCTCCTGACTGCCAGAACCAGGTCGCCTACTTGGAAAGTCCTCTGTTTGACCTTCTTGTTGAAAGCCTGTGATAAACGGGCTTGATAGAGTTCGATGTGTTGTTGAGCTAGGAGACATTTTTCGTCAAGTGCCTCAATTCTCGCAGACGGCGATGTTGATTGTCTTTCTCTGTTTGTTGATTTGTGATCGCTACACGGAGCGAGGATATCTGGATCTCGAGAGGCAGTACCGCTTTACTCCCGTTGACCAGGGAGAACGGTGTGTTGTCTGTCGGGGTCCATACCGTTGTGCGGTAGGACCAAAGGCATTCGTCGAGCTTTTCGTCCCAATCGTGTTTGTTGGATTACACGACCTTTTTGAGTAGCCTGACGATAGTCTTGTTGAATGCTTCGGCCAATCCGTTTGCTGCCGGATTGTAGGCGGTTGATGCCACGTTTTGGATGCGATTCTTGTCACAGAATCTGTTGAAAACATGGCTGATGAACTGAGGACCGTTATCATGAATAATCCTCCGAGGTACCCAAAATAGTAGATGACATGGTGTTTGATGAAGCTGACCACCCGGGAGCTCTTCACTTCCGCCAGTGGAACTGCTTCTGCCCATTTGGAGAAGTAGTCGGTGATGGCTAGGATGAAGCGGTGTCCCCTTGATGAATGAGGGGTGATCGGTCCTACAATGTCCATGCCACAGGCTTCAAAGGGCCAGGAGACGACCGTAGGATGCAGTGGTTCTGACGGTGCATGGATGAAGTCAGCGTGAAGCTGGCACGCATAACACTTTTTAGTATAGTCGACAGCGTCGGCTGCCATAGTTGGCTAGTAGTAGCCCATGCATCGCAGTCGATCCTGTAACTTAGGGCCAGGTTGATGGGTCCCGTAGGTTCCAACGTGAGCTTCTTGAAGGGATTTGGCCGCTTCTTCGTTGGATAAACATCGAAGGAGAAGTCCATCGTAGGAGCGTCGGTACAGCATTTTAGTAGCTGTATCGTAATAGAATCGATGGGAATACCTCATGACCGAGACGGCTTCTTTCGGGTCTTCTGGGAGAATCCGTAGACAGCAAAGTCGATGAACGGGAACCTCCAGTCTCGGACATTAACATCAGTACTTGTTAACATGGCATGGGCCATTTGTGAGCATAGGTTGTTTTTAGGACAGACCAAGTCTCGACCAACTACCGTGACATAGTGTTGAGTCCCGAAGGGTGCTGCCAATGAGGCTGCGAGGCCAGCCAGAGCGTCAGCCTTCAAATTTTGTAAATGAGGTACATGTTCGATGAAGAACTTGGTGAAGGTTGAAATGATGTTCAATGCAACTTCATGGTAAGGAATCAGATCTTTATGGCGAACTTCGTATTGCCCTCTGACCTGGTTAACGACGAGTTTTGAGTCACCGTAGGCTTTCAGATGATCCATCCCCAGCTGTTGCGCCAGCTGGAGTCCCATGATGAGCGCACTATACTCGGCAACATTGTTGGAGCACGGCTTCGAAAGGGAGTAGACACACTGTATGACCAGCTGATCGGGGGAGACTAGGACTACCCCCACTCCTGCGATGATTTGGCCTTTGGGGCCTGTTCTTGAAGCGCCATCGAAAAACATCCGCCAGACGGAGCTTTCTTGGGTGACGTTTGATTCTTGGACCTCATCCGGGATGTATTCATAGAGTCTGGAAGACTCTAGGATGGGGTGTACAGCTAAGAAGTCGGCCAGAGCCTAACCCTTGATGGCTTGTTGTGGAACGAACACCATGTTGTATGGCGTTAACAGGATTGCCCACGTGGCTAGCCGGGAGTTTAATGACCCTGGCTTCGTCATGAGAACTCTGAGTGGATTAACTCGGGAGATGACGTGAATTGTCTGGCCCGAGACATAATGGCGAGTCTTCTGGATGGCAAATACCAAAGCCAAACACTCTTTTTCAACGGGGTTGTACCGGTGTTCGACCTCGATCAGTGTTCTACTGAGGTAGTAGATAGCTTGCTCATTGCCTGCATCGCTGTTCTGAGCCAACAGAGTGCCGAGGGAATGATCTATGGCACGGACGTAGAGGAGAAATGGTTTGCCGGCGACGGGTACCACCAGGACTGGCGGGCTCGTCAAGTAAGCCTTGATATCGTCGAAAGCTTTTTGGCATTCCTCTGTCCAGACGTAAGAGACTTCCTTCTTCATGAGCTGGGTGAAGGGTTGACATTTTCTAAAAAGGTTTGCTATAAACCTCCGGATGTATGCAAGACGCCCCTGCAGGCCTCGAAGTTCTCGGAGGTTCTTCGGAGGGTCCATGTCAAGGATGGCTTTGGTCTTCTCGGGATCGACATGAATGCCTTTCGCCGTGATAATGAAGCCCAAGAACTTTCTGCTAGAAACACCAAGGAAGGATTTAGCGGGGTTCATCTTGAGTTGATGTGCTCGCATGAGATCAAAGACTGTCTTCAGGTCTTGTAGATGATCACCTTTGAGACGGCTCTTGACTGCGATGTCATCAACATAGCACTCAACTGTCCTGCAAAGATGTTGACGGAAGATGGTACTCATAGCTTGTTGGTATATAGCACCAGCGTTCTTCAAGCCAAAAGGCATCACTGTATAGCAGAAAACCCCCTTCGGAGTCCTAAATGACGTGTGTTTTGCGTCATCGGGAAACATCTTGATCTGGTTGTAGCCCAAATACCCGTCCATGAAAGACATACGTTCGAAGCCACATGTGTTATCGATCATCACGTCGGTGATTGGAAGCGAGAATTCGTCCTTCGGGCAAGCAGTGTTGAGATCCCTGAAGTCGATACAAACTCGTATCTTTCCATTCTTCTTGGTGATAGGGACGATATTGGCCATCCAATCCGGGTGTTGTTCTTCACGGATAAACCCGCTGGTCAGGAGTTTGTCTACCTCCTGATCGATAGCGTTCATGATGTCAGGACGAAAACGTCGTTGTTGTTGCTTTATAGGCTTGTCATCAGGTAAGATGTTAAGCCTATGCATCGCGATCTGGGGATCAAGTCCCGACATATCTTCGTAGCTCCAGGCGAAGACATCGATATATTCTTTAGCCAGCTGGATTAAAGATTTTCGGTCTTCTCCTTTTAAGATTTTGCTGATGAAGATGGGTTTGGAAGAAGATCCATCCCCAAGGTCGATCTGCTCGACTTCGTCTTCGGTTGGGGGTTCACGTAATTCAAAACGAGACTCCCACTGTTCTCCTAGCCGTTGAGCCCAGGGTTTTTCTTCGAAGAATTCTGGCATTTGGTCTTCGTCTTCATCTTCTTGAGGTTGTGCAGATGTCATGTTGACTGATAGCACTCTCTTGAAGACTGAGCCGATACTGGTATCGAAATCCCAAGTTGATACTTCGGATGAATGAGAACGCTCTACTTTTTCTGCCTTCGAACTCTCTGGAGTTTATGGCGGCGTGACATAGCCCTCCCCCCGTCGAGTTCGATGATAGTAGTCCTGCGGCTTTCCTTTAGGTGTTGAAAGCCGGAGAGGAAGATGTCGACCCTTGCCGTAGTTCAGGCCTTTGTTGCTTTTTAGGTCGTAACCCATCTTTTGGATGAGGTAATTTGCTTTGTCCGTGTACCGATAGACTTGCATTCTACCGGTATCTGGTTCTTGCTCGAGTGGCGGGAGGTCTTGATGACGCTCGACTTTGCCGAAGATGATGGATTCTTCATCTCGATTCCGCGGTAGGACTATAAAATAGACCCCTTCGGACGGGACAACTCGATTTACATGATGGACGGTCGTTATTTGTGTTTGTAACGACCGTAGAGCGTTATCTAATATATACGTGACATTCCAATGTGGAAGACAAGAATAATTAAAAGACACTCTATTATTGATGAAACACGAGATTTTGTCCCGCGGGATTACATTGTCCAGAGAGGGTGCATCTACATCAGCAGAGATATATTCTCCTAGCTCTTCATCTGTGAGTGCTGGGGTTGGATCGGGAGAGTCCACCACAGTTTTGATCTTGGGGTCCGAGAGGGCTATGTGGGCCTTCTCCGGCAGTTGGTACGAGACAGATGATTCGGCGGCTTGCCTTTAAGATGCACCTTCAGAGGTGCCTCAACTGTGCCTTCGGTGATTGGTGCCTTTCCATGTAGTTTTGCCACAAGGGGAGCCGATGTTTGAGGCAGCTTTCCCTTGAGCCGTATCTTCAAGGGAGCTTCAGAAGGGGTTCTACCTGGGGCAGTTGGTGCTTTTCTAGGTAGCTTGATGTTCATGGGAGGCAACGTCTGAGGTGGCTTTCCTTTGAGTCGAATTTTTAAAGGAGCATCGGAAATCATCTCTGGCTCCATGTCGGGCTCTGCTGTCGTTTCTGCTTCATCGTCATCATCATTGGCTTCCTCCTCGTCGGGTGACTTGTACAAGGTGGAATCAGTGAAGTAGGCTTCAACCCCCTTGAATGGGTCAATGTCCGCGAACTCCGTCCGGATGATGTCATTGGTGGACACGTATTTCATACATTGGTGGAGTGTGGATGGTACCACCATGTACTCATGCAGCCACGGACGACCCAGTAGGAGGTTGTAGTTGACATCGGCGTCCACGACATAGCAAGTCACCTCGGTTCTGAGGTTACCGATATGACACTTTAGCCGTATTTTGCCCAGCGGCTCGCTTTTGCTAGCATTTAAGCCACTGATTGTTGTGTTGGAAGGCGCCAGTCGGTACATTAGGATCCCCAGTGTTGAGAGCAGCGTCTTCGGAATGATGTTGAGGGAAGACCCCGGATCGATCTGAATCCGCTTCACCTTGACGGAACCGATATACCCTGTATAATACAGCGGCCTGTTGTGTCGGTTGTGCTTGAGCAGCATGTCTTGTTGGGTGAAAGTTATGTTGGGGATAACCTCATCCGCACAATGACAGTGCGCACATGTAGTCAGAGTATCCTCAGGCTGCTTGACCTGACTGATGAAGGACTCAGCATCCTTCAGGGCTTCACAGAGAGCTTTACGAGTGTCCTTGGAAAGACGAAGGAGCTCAAACAGAGATAGACGGGCAGGAGTACTGACAAGTTGTGCCAGTATGTCGAAGTTATGGGGCTTGGCTAGCCCCGAAGCATTCTTCTTTCGCAGAGGCTTGTCGAAACGGGCCTCTACATGCTTCTGCTTATTGGCTACTGGGGGCTTAGATGGGCCCTCTTCCTGGGTAGCAGGGATGGTGTAAGGAGGCACCACCTCGACGGCAGCTTCATCAGGTTGGGCGTTCTGATGTGAACGCGTCTGTACAGGAAGTGCCTCTTCCGCAGAGGAAGAGACCATGCAGCAAGACTTGATCTTCCTGCCCTTAGTTTTGGAGGCAGAGCGTACCTCCGGTTGAGTAACCTCGGAGACGAGATCAGGGTAAACCCACAAAACCTCTTCCCGAGATGTGGTGTGTGGGATGAGTCCACTCACGTTGTCACGAGTAGGTGGTAAGTTAACCACATCCATTGTCGCCTTAGGGATGGGGATGACGCTATCTTGTGTTGTGGTTGGCGGCAAGGTGCAAAATTGGAGTGACACCAGGTTGGCCGAGACCGTTTTCTCCTCGTAGTCGACGGAGATAACATCCGCATTGATCATACGTTGGATGTAGTTTTTGAGGACGTAGCAGTCCTTAGTTGGATGTCCGACAAACCGATGGTAGTGACAGTACCTCGAATTGTCCACTTTTCTAACCTCGTTGGGACGCTTCGGATTCGGCAATTTGATCTTATCACCCTGCTTCAGTATCTCAAAGAGTTGCAGGGTGTCTTTATCGTTGAAAGAATAAACCCCCTTTGGCCTTGGTGCAAGTGGAGGCTTCTGAGTAGGTGCTGATGCACCTTTGGAGGCATTGACAGTCAACGCATGTTTCCCCTTCGTCTCTCGTCCGGGGTTGTTGGCTGCAGGCCGCTTCCCCTTGTCTTCAAAGGCAGGGAAACTAACTCCCAGAAGGCGAGCATTGGACGCCTTCTTTTCTGCTGCTTCCGCTTCGATGATCAAGGAACTCCAGTCGGAAGGAGGAGTAGAGTTGAGCCATAGTTTGACTGCAGGCAACATGTTCATGCTGTAGGAGGAGAGGAGTGCATGTTCTGGCATGCCCGGGGGCAGTTTGAAGCAGGCTTGTCGGAAGCGTTCGATGAATACTCGAACTATTTTCTTTTCCTTCTGGCGTATCTTTATGAGGGACGCCATTGTCATGTCCTTCCCGCCGTCGTAGAAATGGTCGAAGAAGAGGCGCGTCAAGTCGTCGAAGGAAGATATAAAGTTATCTGGGAGACTGCAGCACCAGTCGTACACCACTCCTTTCAGTGCCTCGACAAATATGCTGGTGAGTAGTGCGTCCTCCTTCGGGAGATGTCCCGTTTGAGACTGGAAGTACATCAGATAATGACGTGGAGAGTCATTCCCATCGTATGGCGTCAGTATTTGTGGTTTATACTTAGGAGGATAAACCACTTTGTTCCATTCAAGGGAATAAGGTTGGGGGATCCCCATCTTTTGGCGCTCTTCTTGTCTATTCTTGGACTCAAAGCGCTTGCGCAAGTCCCTGATCATCTCGACCACGTCTTCCGTGGAGCTGGGAGTCAGAGAAGGTGGTACCGCCTGGAGTTGAGCATTTGAGGGCTCTGACGTCCGAGGTGCCTCGCGGCGATCTATATCCAAGGATACCGGTTGAAGGGGTACGCTTGATTCTCCATTGGCCCCAGGGTCAGGACCAGTAGACGGTGCCCTGGCCAAGGCTGACCGTATCTTAAATACTGCTTGAGTTAGTGTTTGCATAGAGGCAGAGAGGGTTTTGAGTCCTCCCTCCAGGGTATCCATGCACTGGACGAGGTCTGCTGGCGGCGCATCAGGCTTTACATCACCCCCAGTCATGTATACTGTCATGACACAGCTGAGTCGAATGGATCAGTTGAGGCTTCGCTTTCGGCCTCGTTCTCTTGTAAAAGAGAAACTTTCCCCGGAGCCTCATCTTGGCTACCCCCAGCTACATTCTGGAGGACATCCTCGTCTTCAGGAGCATCCGCGAGGGCCTGACTACCCCCAGTTCTGTCTTGGAGGACTTCTTCGTCTTCGAGACGTAGGTCTACAGGGGCCAGACTACCCCCAGTTACGTCTGGGAGGCTGACTTCGTCTCCAGGATGAAGATCCACCCCAGCTGTGCTCTGGAGGACATCTTCGTCTTAAGAAGGAGGATCAACAAGGGCTTGACTACCCCCAGCTTCCTCCAAGATATTCTTTCTCTCCCGAGTGCCTTCAAACACTCCGGAGGACAGGACAATTGTCTTGGTTTTCATCGGCTGGCTCTTGGATGAGGACGAGGAATTGCCAGTCGCCCTTCGGATTGACGAGGAGTTAGATATTATATTGCATGAAGCAACCTTTAGTTCTGGCTCCTCCTTCTTCCCGAGGCGACGTCGGAGGGGTATTGATGATTGCAGCCGCTAGAGCACCGACTGTCTTGGTGGAACTGCTGCCTTACAACAGCAGTTGATGGTTACTACAGCACAGGTGTGCCCTGTAAGGGGCGTATTATGCTTGTCAACCGACTCTCCTGATCGGCGTTTGTGAGTAATCACGTTAAGCAGATCGTTGGAGGAGAGTGCCACCTTCGCACCCTCATCAGGCGCATGGTAAGGCCAAGCGTCGGGGTGGTCAAGTGAATGCTGCGCCCCCTGATCCAACACCAAACAGGCGCTCAGATCAGTAGTGGGGGAGCAACATTTACAGTGACTTGAACGAACCTTAGACGAACAACCAGTAGAGGCACGGGAGTTCAAGACCATAGAGTTTGCCTTTCTCGACTTGGTTGCGAATGCAACAGATGCACCCAAGTGAGATAAGGACTTTGAAGGTCGACTCATTTTTGGCACAGAAGCACTCGAGTCGACCTTATACAGCTTACCATCAGCAGCGTGCATGATTGTGAGCGCATGCTTCTGATTTGCTTCCGGCATAGCACGTTTGAGACGCATGGCCCATGCTGTCTTGGACTTCTTCGTACCAGCCCGCTGGGGCGTATAGTACTCAGAGTCCAGATTCTCCTCGCTACTACAGTGAGTGAGTCTATCAAAGACAGAGGCCTTCTGTGGCGAATCAGAGGTAATGCGCGGGACATTAGCTACGCCCCTGCTCCGTCGACGCATCTTCCTCGCCTGAGAGGAAGATGGCTGGGGAATGTGGTCAGTCGTACGTTTTCCCGAGAGATGCGCTACACCGGTGGGCGCATCTTGGTTGCTGAGGGCGTCAGCAGAAAGAGAAGGATGCATTGGCGCATTCCCTTCGGTGGTGGTGCCAGAGGCGTCGACCTTGCGCACCCAGACTTGGCGAGTCTTCTTCGGCTTCGACAGCCGCTTCGAAGGACTCGCACTGTCTTCAGAGATGAACTCCTCATACGCCTGTTGATTGAGGCGTACGACCATCGTCTTGTGGGAGGAGCCTACCTTCACGTCGTCGAATTGTGACACAGCTTTCTCGGTGGAGGAGAAAGAGGTCCCCAGCAGAGTCGCCAGCTTGTTTGCCATTAAAATCTTTTGATTGCAAATTTCAATTACAAACAGAACAGTATTACAATGTAGAACTTAGACGTAGTCATAGTAGTACACTTTTGTTTATCTGGGTCCCTTATGCCGATGGAGCGAGTGGTAATGCGTTAACTCCGTTGACGATCTGACGACGGTTCTCGGTTCTCTGAAGGTCTGAGTTGCTCTAGGTGCCAGAGCTTGCGGAGAGGATGAAGACGTTAAGTGTCTGTATCTGTCTCTCTGTATATGTATATCGGTGGTTGTATGATATGTGTATGTAAGAAGGAAGTGATCCCTCTATTTATAGCTTTGCAGGCTGGCTGCTCATGTGCATATGTAGGATGCGCCTGTACACGGGGACGCCATGTGGTGATTGCTGATGGAGGCGCATGGACGATGCGCTCTGATTGAGGAGTTGAACCCTTCCTGTTGCCTTTGTGGGCTGCGGCTGAGCTGACACGTAGTAATGGAGAGGATCTTTCAGTTGCTGAGATCTTGGGTGATTAGCACCCCTTCATAGGCTGAATCAAGTCAAAGGACACGTGTCGTAGGTCCATGGCTCGAAGATCTTAGATTTGGTGGAGAGTGATCTGATAGAATGTGCCTGGGATTGGGCGCATGAGGAGACTTTGGCTCGCAACCTTCAGGAGTCACGAACCAGTCGGGGTGCATAGATTTTGAGGCGCATGCGGGGCTTCAGCAGTGACTTTACTTTTATCTTTAGGGATCAGAGAAAGGTCTGAGGCGCACGGCTTTTGAGGCACATGCAGAGATTTGGGCGCATGGCTGCGGAGGCGCATGCGAGATGGTTGGGCGGCCACGTGGCTTGTAACCGCCGAAGAGGAGCAATGATGATGCTAACGTCGACGACGTTTCGTCTACTGAAAAAGCTGTCAACTGTTCAGTCATCGGGGGACGTGCTGCCAACTCTGTCAGACTTCATTATTTAATGTTCTTGACAGGTGATGGGCTGTTGAGTGGGCGCATTGATCGGCGTTCTACTGGGCGCATGGGGACGCATGGGGGCACATCCTTATGAGGCGCTTGGAGCTGATGGGCGCATCAGTATGATGTGCGGTCTGGCCGGCGCATCTGTTTGCATGACACATCTTTATGGGCTCGACTGTTACGTTCTTCGAGTGCTTTAAATAGCCATTTTTTGACTTGGCTGGATTCGAAGCGTCAGGTTCATCACCATTAATACAAATTTATTGCACGGGATTCGGAGAGCCAGCCACTTGGCGCATGGGTTTGATTTGCCCGACCTATAAATAGTGGCATGGAGGGAGAGTTTGCTTCTCGTTCTCTCACGTCCTCCCGAAATGAACTTGTTTACTCGAGCACATTCTGTTGACGAGATGCTCCCGAGGGTGAAGATGCGACGCGTTGTTTTTATTGATGTACTGGAAGGTGACTGTTACATCCAAAAGTCAGAGTCGAGGGCTTCTGAGACAGGCGAAAGGTGCCTATTGCATCAAAAGATCGGGATGCTCGAGCCTCGTCTCCGTTATGCTGGAAGAGCCACAGATCAAAATTGCGGTACTCCGATCATCTTCCTTGGGGTTTGGGAGAGCTCCTTCTCCCGCTAGAGTGGGTGTTGTCCATTCTGGTTGGGTTGAAAGCTGCTCCTTTAGCCGCGGGTCGATTGCGGTGCTCTCCTCTTCCTTGGTTTGGAGAGCTCTTCCTCCAGCTAGAGGATTGATTGCCACCCTCGTTCTGCTCAATAAATGCTTCATTAGTCGAAGCATTTGATGGCGCATATGCTGACACTTCATGATGCGCCTGACTGGGATGCTGAAGGGTGGCACATAACTAAGCTGCTGAAGGGATACACATAACTAAGCCGCTGAAGGGATGCACATAACTGAGGATGCACATAATTGAGATGCTGAAGGGATGCGCCTGGCTAAGAGCGTACGGCGAGATGCGCCTGTTTGAGAGCGCATGGCGAGATGTGCCTGTTTTGAGGGCGCATAGTGGTTGCTGTGCCTAGCTGTAGACTTAGGGTCTTTTCTTTGTAGAAATTCTCCTTTGTACAGCTCTTTTTAAGACATGTAATGGACTTTTATATGAAATAAAAATCTTCTTTTAATGTCTATATTTTTGCTTTGCTATGCCAAGTACTTCATCTGAGCTCCCTGGCGCATGTGATGTTAAGCACATAGAATTTCTGGTCCTAAAATTCCATGCTTCTACAATAACCTCTCATGCCTCAGAATCCCCAAAACTGTCCGAAAGTGCTCTGCGTGCTCCTTCGACGTCTTCGAGTATATCAGGATGTCGTCGATAAATACTACGATGAACTTATCCAGATACTGGTAAAATGTCTTATTCATCAAATTCATAAAGACAGCTGGCACATTTGTGAGACCAAATGGCATCACCAGAAACTCATACTGCCCGTACTTCATATTGAACGCCGTCTTCTGGATGTCTGCAGCCCTGACTTTCACCTGGTGGTAATCGGATCTCAAATCTATCCTGGAAAATACCTTCGCCCCACTCAACTGGTCGAATAAATCATCTATCCTGAGCAGAGGATATTTGTTCTTAATGGTGATGGTATTCAATGCCCGGTAGTCAATGGTCAACCGAACTGTACCATCCTTCTTAGGCACAAAGAGCATTGGCGCTCCCCATGGAGAAGCACTAGATCGAATGAAATTCTTTTTCAACAGGTCATCAATCTGCTCCTTCATCTCAATGGCCTCCTTGGGGTTCACTCTATAGCAAGCCCGGGATACTGGTGATGAACCCGGTACTAAATCTATAGTGAACTCCACATCTCTGTCAGACGGAACTCCTGGAAGATCCTCTGATAATACATCCATAAACTCTCTAATGATAAGGTGTGGCGGTGCTATCTCCCCAACTGTCGCACAATAGTTCGGCTCTAGGCTGATCTCCGGCCCTGTCCTTCTAACACTGAATGGTGTCGTGCCTGGAAGACTGAACAAAATACTACCCTCATGACACTCTATAGCTGCATGGGCATAGCTAAGCCAGTCCATCCCCAATATAATATCATACCCGGGGAGTGGCATCACAAAGAATCGTCCCCTAAACTCTCTCTCAGCTATAGTAATAGAGCATCTATAGATAGCTCTATGGGCACTGGTCTGCCTTCCGTCATTACTCTACTCATCTCCTCGGTAGGTATAGCTACTAAGTGGTGTTTATACATAAACTCTAATGACAGGAAGCTATGCAATGCACCAGAATCAAATAAGCATAGAGCTAGAAAAGTATGCAAATAAACATGACATGTGATGACGTCAGCCAAATAATCTGGCTCCGAAACCTGCTCTAGCTCCGGCTCAAGAGCCAGACTCTAAGTCTTCTCTTGGGGTCCCTTCTGCTGCTGCGGATGTTGTCCAAACCTCTGCTACTGAGTCGAAAGCGGCGGTCCTTTAGACGGTGGTCCGGCACCTGGTACCCTGGCGACTGGGCACTCCCGAAGCTGGTGGGTGGCAGACCCGCAAGCTAAGCACTGCTTCAACCTCTTTCTGTAGATGGAATAATCATGCCCTGGTCTTCGACAAAATATACACAGAGCTCCCTTCTGCGACTGATGTCCCGGGGCTCTAACTGGTGGGGTTGGGTGATGAGGTACGGGAGGACGGTATGTCTGCTGGTGCGGCATCGGTGCTCTCGGCTGGAAAGCCTGACGCTTGGATGGTCCCTCGAGGTGTACAGAAGACGGCCTCTTGCAAGACAGAAGATGCTTCTCTATGCTCCGAGCCAACTCTAGGCTCTGGTAGTAGTCAGTCGTACCGTTCGCCACTATAAGAATGCCAATGTCTGGAACTAGACCATGGCAAAATGTACGCATCATCTCCTCAGGGTCTGCAACTAGACTAGGAGTGAAACGGCTCAAACGACTAAACTCTGCTGCATACTCGTCAACAGAACGGTTCCCCTGCTGGATGTTCTGGAATCGTAGCCCCATGGCTACCCTAGCGGTGGTTGAGAAGAATTTTTTCTTGAACTGGGTCTTGAACTGATCCCAAGTGGCCTTCCTTCTCGCGAATAGCGGTTCATTCCTGAACCAAACTCCTGCCAAGTCTATCAGCAGAAATTCTGCTGCCTCGACCTGAAGGTCACTCGGCAACCTAGCTCCAAGGAGCTTCCTCTCTACCGAGTCTAGCCAGCCATCTGCTACAACGATGCCCTCAGTCCCTAAGAACTCCTTGGGGTTCAGACCCATGAAGTCCTTGATTGTCCCTGCTCTCTGCCGTGGCTCTACAGGTGGTGGGACCACGGTACGCTCCTCAGAACGCTCCATGCTCTGACAGAATAGGGTGGTCTGCTCCTGATGGGTCGTTAGGAACCCCTGGATCAGAGTGAGCAGTTGGTTTCCGTCGAGTGTGACGGAAGCCTGGGCAGGTATAGTAATAGGTGGTGGTAGAATAATCGGGTCCTGCTGGGACTGTGATCTAGAAGGTGGTGGAGGCATCTGGGTTGGTGGATTTGTGGAGTGGAGGAGTATGGTAGGTAGAGGTGGAGGTGTATCGATCAACTGGTCAACTGACTGGATGGAAAGTGTGTCATTCTCAGGTGTGACATACTAGGATGAGCGGGTGAGCACCATCTAAATAAATAAAAAGGACTTATAAGGAATCTTTAAAGTAAACAATCATAAACAAGAAAATCTAATTATTATAGCGAGCATATGATGTGATGTGTTTCCTATGTTGCAATCCTAGTATTCCTCTAGGTGTCCTAAGCGTCATTCTTTAGTGTTGTCTAATTACCTTAAGTTCCTAATTGCAGGCATGCTTGGTACAATGACGTAACCAAACAACTTAGTCAGGGACCTGCATGGGCCACCACTAAAAACATGTCACGATCCGCTACCCAAATTGTTGGGCCGGGCCGAGTCATGTCCAGCCTACGCTTGAGATAAAGCGTAGTAAGTTGTTCTAAAGATAACAAGTTAAGACTAAAATGTGCTAACAGTTCTATATGTAATGAAGAGTCATAAATGTCACAAACACAAAAGTCATCTCGTATATCAATAAGATCCAAGTACAAGTCCAAAATGTAAAGCTGGATACAGGTCCAGTCATAAAATATATAGTCTAATACATGACTACTCTCAAAAGTCCAAAGTGTAAATAGATAACTAGATGAGTTTTCCTGCAGGTACATTCTCGTAAGATAAAACCTGGTCCTCGGCAGTAACTCCATAATATGAATCACAAAGCAACTCCTCCTCAGTAAGTATACCTACAACGTTATCCTGTCAGGACGGGAGCAAGTACTGATTCTAGCAAACTAAATATACGAAACATGAAATAAACAGGAATGTAATAAACTGAAAACATGGCACATCATAATCTATCATTGCAAGGACACATATGTCATAGAGACAGATGTATATGTAATGTTTAAAACTGTAGCAGGTACGTGATCGTCAATAGGTGTACAATGAGCAGGGGCACATAATAAAATATACTTTCGTACAAGTGATATGGCGATAGATGTACATACGCACAAATTCGCTTTGAGATAAAGGCCTACGACACAGTAATCATATAGAATGAAACTTTGCTCGATAAATACATACGGAGGAGGGGGCATGATCACGTACTCTACTAATAGTTTCCCCATAACCCGGATTCTAAACATGTGAGAGATACACAAACTGTCCTAAGCATGGTAGGGACTGAAAATAAATACAACATGTGAAGATTTAACTTGCTACCCCAAGGATCAGCATTTAACATGGTTGGAATCGCAGTTCATTGTTGTAACAGTATGTAAAGTTTATAGAAGTACTTGCCTTTAGCAAAGCAAAGTAGTGATAGAAATGTTATAGATGTCTGGTGACTCGTCACTGTAGAAATAACACATAAACTTAGTTTTCATACTAAGTTAAACACTAAAACACTAGTTGTGCGACACGACGTTCTGACTGGACACCTAGCCAAATGGTGACTTTAGCATAGGAGACCAATGTGGGATGACACAATACCCAAAATAGCTTTCTAGGGTCTTTATATTAGTGCAGGTGAGGTTCAATACGACTATAACTCAAAACAACACAAAATATTGCAAGTCGTAACTATTCAATAAATAAATCAAACTGTATACTGTGTTCCAACAATTTTTGAGATAGACAAAAAAATTAATTTTACATAAAATAAAATAAAATACCAAAATAATCCTTGTTAATTGTAGAAATTTATAATAATTTTTCTGGAATTTATAAACCTTCATAAATATTTATTAAAAATCAGCAAACATATATATCCCGAAAATGAGTTCTTTTTTCCTATTTTTATAAAATACCAAAATTACTTACTAAATGCTGGAAAATTATAGTAAATTAGCTAAATTAAAATAGAATATAAATACAATTTTTTTCATATTTTTACAGCAATTAAAATATACATATAAAAATTCAAAAACAGCAAGTAACAATTTCTAGAAAATAATTAATTAATTATTTACTATTTTGTCTATGTATTCGAAATTGAACCGAAGTCCAGATATAGGACCCTGAGCCATGAATCAAGTCCAATATAACTTGTACAGACTCTGAATATATTAGGCACAATTGGGCCCAAAAATCCATGCTAGGTTTGGACATCAATTGGCAATAATTTATAAGATACAGGAATTTAAATACAAATAATACATTTTAAAGTGGTAAAATATACAAATCATAAAATTATCCAATAAAATAACTTGTGAATTTATACACAACAATATTTTGTACAAAGTAGAATTTGAAATACATATATAAATATAGAACAACAATATATATATATATATATATATATATATATATATTATATATATATATATATATATATATATATATATATATATATATAAACAAAAGGAAGGAAAGGGGGGCTCGAACTCGGCCAGGGGCAAGGGGCGTTTTAGCACGGTCGGGCTGGCCAGGGGGTCAGCCCGAGTCAGTTGTTAGGGAATGGGTTAGGGTTATATTTATTATGGTTTAAGTTAATTGGTTTCTCAACCAAAGAGCACGTTTTAAACCCGTTAACCCATTAATCTAAGTAACAGTTCGGCTTCGTGTCCAAATTTTTAAGGACACGAGCAATGAGATCTGACCCAGTGTCATGTGTCCGCGCCTAGCACGACACGCATGACACTGCTAACGCGTCCAACCATACTGTTAGGTTCCTCGTGTCCTGGCGAACATCATGTGTGAGTTTGGGACACGCACGACACGATTTAGGGCTGTTACCTTCGTGTCCGGCGTCGGGGTTTGAAGTCGAGGGGGCTTCCGGAGGCTAAGGGCGTTGTGGTCGCGGCGCTAGGGTGGCGCTACACTCGCCTTGCTTCGACGAACACTTCGGTGGTGGTCGATGGCGGTGAAGGTGGCTGTGGAGGTGGTGCTAGGGGTCGCCGGAGTTAGGGTTTTGGCGAGATAAAATGGAGTAGAGATGGGGCTGTAGTGGTCGAAAAATAGACTAGGGTTAGGGTTTGGGGGTCGGGGCTATATATAGGAAAGTAGGGCGGTCGAAATTAGGGTTTGAATTAGGATTAGTGTTAGGGTTACGGCGAGGGTTAGTCGGAAACGACGACAGCGCGGCGGTCTGTAAAATCCCTAAATTTCTACTATATTTTAGTACTGATTTTTTTGTATTTATACGTCGTATAGTCGTATTGTATGTCGTGCTGGAATTTGCATTTTTTTCGTATTTACCCGTCGAGTGTGAATATGTGCGAGGTACATATTTTTAGAAAAATGGTTTTTGATTTTATTATCGGTAATGGTTTCAAAATTATATATATAATAATTATTTTAATTAAAAGTTGTGAAAAGTATTTATCGAGGTTGCCAAAACTTATTATTTTAGTTATTTATAAAAGGCTATCTTATTTTAATAAGTGGTAATTTAGAAAAACTAGATTATGTGAATATTCTACTCGTGTAAAGCGCATAAAAATTATTTCATGTATATTTTTAAATTTTATTTTTATTATTTATAATAATTTATTTAGCAAGAAGGTATTTTAAATATGTAAATATTTATGTTTATTTTTGAAATTATTTTTACCTAAATTATTTAAAGGGTATTTTGAAGACATTTTCTACTAATATTTAAAATATATATTAGAATTTTCGAAATTAGTTATTATATAAATTTTATAAAAAGATATTTTGGATATATTTGTGATAAATTAAATTATGATTTGATTTATTGATTTAAATTAAATAGTTTAATTTAAATGTGTAATTTATCTATATTTAAATAGGATTTGGATTTAGATATGAATGTATTGGTTTAAATTTAATAATAGAATTATCTATTTGGGTTTAAATAAATCCTAATCTCTATCTACATTGGATTATATTTGATTGCGTTACTTTTAAATCAATTTGAATTAAATAGTAAAAAATCTAAGGGGAATTAAAACTCTTCTTAATCCTTATCTAGATAAGACTTTTGTAAACCCCTTGATTTTTCAAAATAAATATTTGTAGAAATTTTGGATTTTTAAATAACTATTTATTGACTTATTATGTAATTTGTATTATTTTACATATATTTAGTATAGTGCTCATTAGTGAATTTAGTATAAAAATATATAAAGCTATTTTTCTAGTACATTAAGGATCTAAATCATATTACACAATTTCTTTTCCTCAAAATTTTAGGATTTATTTTATAACTTTTATTACTTTTTACATGTTACTTATATTGTACACTATTTACATAATATAGAATAAATGTCAAATTAGTATTAGATATTTCAGCTTCTATAAATGAGATTAGATGAAGGTTGTTTAAATAAATATTAACTATATTTATTATCTATAGTAATTTTAAATAATATTATAGATAATTTAGATAAATATAAACTATATTTTAAATTAATACCATTCCTACTTCTACTTGGAAAATATCTCTATCTATATCCTATCCTAACAAAGCAAACACCAATTTATTTAAATCAAATCCTATCTAATTTAGGAGATAAATCTGAAGTAAATACCTATATAAATCCAATACATCCTCCTTCTATCACCCATAATTAGAAATTATTTTTAGTCCAATAGAAACTCTAAAATTCGTCATTAGAATTCAATCCCGCTTTTAAGTAGCAAGAGCAACTTGGAACGACGATATCTCCTAGCTCCGAACTCCGTTTTGCCTCCAGTTTTTTTAAAAGAAGCGTATCGAGGTAAAGTTTCCAAAAACATATTTTAATAGGCAAAATTTGTTCTGTAGATTTCTGTAAAATTATTTGAGAATTAGATGTCCGAAAAATAAATGTGTTTCAGTATTTTTGCGATTTCGGGAGTTTTCGGAAACGAAAATGCGATCCGTTTAGTTTTTCGGAAAGCTAATACGAAAACCTATGCCATATCCTAATTATAGAATTTATTAAATAAATCTAATAGGTTTAGTATTAATTATAATTAGATAATAGACTATTTTTAGCATCCGGAGATGTTTGTTTGGACCTTAGTTCCTCAGCAGCCGTTGTTCCACCTACTTTCCTGTCTGATCTTCGCCACCACAGTGCTCAGGACCCAGGCAAGTATACCTTGCTAATTTACAGTCATATTATTTATTTTTCGTATTATTTACTTTGTTTCATATTATTAGTTTCCGTTGTTATAAATTGCGCGTCCAAGCCATACTTGGGTGCGAGCGACTCTATTAGTCGTTTTACTTTACTATATGCATGTTAACTTAGTTTTAGCGGACTACCTTCTTGTTGGGGGATATCCTTATATCTTCCTTGGCCATGACACACACACTACACGGTTGGAGAAATGTTGCTAGGGGCACGACTTATGGACTGGCCCTCTCTAAAGTCGTATGACGGATAGATGATCGTAACTGCTATGACTAGGGTTTTAGAGACTCAAGCAGTTACAAAACTGGACGAGCCATGGACATGACTTGAACAGTGTGAGATATATTGGGAGAGGACAGTCGCTAGTGTGTATGGAAATCCAAACAGGTAAACCACAGTCTCCGGATGGAACTGTGGCAATTTTTTTGCAGATGCCCTCTGACGTTTTGGACGTTACGGACGGATACGGATCACTGGATGCCAGTTACGTACACATAGCCTAAAATCCCACCCATGCGCATGAAAGTTGTCCTCTAAATTGCACATTAGGAGGTTAGAATCTCCTTTGCATATTTGTGTATAGGATAGTCTTTTATATATTATTTTATTATTCTGACAGTTCATATTAGCTTGTTCTTCCTGTATCTTGCTACGTCCGTCTGAGGACCTGGTTATTTTCCAGGTGTGTGTTCATGTCTTCCGCAGGTATCATAGCCGGGATCGTGGTCTTCTCTATTTATTCGAAGATGACGTAACTTGGTTCCTCCTTGCTACTTCCACTTAGCCTTTTATATATCATGTACTTCTTTCTTTTTTTGATTGGTAGTGGATATGTCTCTACCCAACATATTGTACTAAGATAATTTATTATATGCTATCTTTTATTCCTTTATTTTGTGGATGAGATTATTTAGTTGAGGTTTGCTGCATTTTACAGCTTATGTATACATACAAGGTCCCTGTACTTCATATGTATACTGCTGGCATGTCTACGTACTTAGTCCTACGTATATTGGGACTGGGGCGTTACACGGTCGTCGGGGGTCGTTGGGGTTAGGGTTTTGCAGAAAATCTTCCGAAGATTGGAATATTACATAAAAGCCCACCGTCTTAGCTAATGCAAATATCTAATTTGCATAAAGACCCTCGCTATGGTTCTGTATAAATTTTAATTTGCACAGTCAAATCGTTTTTGCAAAAAGTGATTAAAACAATTAAAAGTATTACAAATTGATATTAAAACAATTCAATTAATTATAAAATGATATATTTTGATTTAAAAATTATTTAAAAATCAATTATAAATTTTAGAAAAATTTCTAACAATTATATTAATTTATTTTAAAGCTATAAATACTATTTAAAAATTTATAAAAATAATATTTACAAACTAGGGGCTTGCACTATTTGACTTGGACTTGACCTTAGCCTGAATTACGGTACTTGATTGACTTGACCCAGTTATGATCGTTTGATTTAACCCTGACATGTTATTAGACGTGAATATACCTGACCACCTCGTTCGTGAGCTCCCATCGAGTGCGGATGAGCCTTACTATAGTTAGAGATTCCCCATCGGCTACTGACTATAGGACTGTGAGCTCCCATCGGGTTGCGGTTATCCCGACTTACTATTAGTCACGCTTGATAACACTATCTTTGACGATATGCCATTTCTACTTATTCTTTAGTCTCATATTGTTCTTTGTACAATTCCTATTTTCTCGCATGTTATTTATTGTACAGTTGGCATGTATATTATATATCTTGCTAGTCCTCTGAGGACCTGGTGATCTCTCCAAGTATTAGATGAAGGTATGGTACCCCGAAGGAGGATGATTGCTACACCGAGACTGCAGGTACATTTAGTTGATGTTTTATCTTTCACTTCCGTAATTAGATTTTATCCTATATTTGAATCTTGCTACATTATAGCCTAGTCTTGTACAAGCTTCTATTTTCCTCTAGCTTGTTCATGATAAATGTGTTATTGGGGATCCACTCTAACATATTTATCTAATCTAGAATCAGTGTATCATGGCCTGATCAGCCTTACTGCACTTGCTTCGTCATACTTATCATTATTATGTGGATTGAGATATAGTTAATCTAGAATAACCAGACAGCTTATACGTATTCGAGCTGGGCTGGAGTCCTCTCGATGCGTAGCTGGCATGTATACATATCCTAGTCCTATGTATTTTAGAACTGGGGCGTTACACTGGTGAAATGTCTTATTCATCAAGTTCATAAAGACAGCTGGCACATTTGTGAGACCAAATGGTATCACCAAAAACTTGTACTGCCCATCCTTCATGTTGAACGCCGTCTTCTGGATGTCTTCAGCCCTAACTTTTACCTGGTGGTAACCGGACCTCAAATCTATCCTAGAAAATACCTTCTCTCCACTCAACTGGTCGAACAAATCATCTATCCTGGGCAGAGGATATTTGTTCTTAATGGTGATGGTATTCAACGCCCGGTAGTCAATGCACAACCGGACCGTACCATCCTTTTTCGGTACAAAGAGCACTGGTGCTCCCCATGGAGAAGCACTAGATCGAATGAAACCCTTTTTCAACAGGTCATCAATCTGCTCCTTTATCTCTATGGCCTCCTTGGGGTTCACTCAATAGCAAGCCCGGGATACTGGTGATGAACCCGGTACTAAATCTATAGTGAACTCCACATCTCTGTCAGACAAAAGTCCTGGAAGATCCTTCGAAAAAACATCCATAAACTCCCTAATGATAGGGTGTGGCGGTGCTAACTCCCCAACTGTCGCACAACAGTTCGGCTCTAGGCTGATCTCCGGCCCCGTCCTCCTGACATTGAATGGTGTCGTGCCTGGGGGACTGAATAGAATACTACCCTCATGACAGTCTATAGCTGCGTGAGCATAGCTAAGCCAATCCATCTCCAATATGATATCATACCCGGGGAGTGGCATCACAAAGAATCGTCCCCCAAACTCTCTCCCAGCTATAGTAATAGAGCATCTATAGATAGCTCTAATGGGTACTGGTCTGCCTCCCGTCATTACTCTACTCATCTTCTCGGTAGGGGTAGCTACTAAGTGGTGTTTATGCAAAAACTCTAATGACAGGAAGCTATACGATGCACCGGAATCAAACAAGCATAGAGCTAGAAAAGTATGCAAATAAACATGACCTGTGATGACGTCGGCCAAATAATCTGGCTCCAAAATTTGCTCTGGCTCTGCCTCAAGAGCCAGACTATAAGCCTTACCCTGGGGTCCCTTCTGCTGCTGCAGATGTTGCCCGAACCTCTGCTGCTGCGTCGGAAGTGGCAATCCTCTAGATGGTGGTCAAGCTGTCACACTCACTTTTCAATTTCAAGGGTATTTTAGTAATTGTTATTTAATTCAATTTTTATGATTTTTATTTGAATTTTTATCTATTTATTAATTTGATTGCTTGCAGTGTGATTTGATTGGTTGCAGACAGGTGACTTGGTAGTTTGACCTTAGTCAACCATGACCTAGAACCTTAATGCTATATCAGAAATTAGATTTATTATCATTAGAATTAATTTAGATTTTATTAGTAAATTTTTAGAGTGAATAATTGATTTTTAACCATTTTGGCCTTTATGTGATTCTCTGAATATGTTGACTCTTGTTTGTGCTAGCAACTGGTTTAACCTTAGTGGACTTGTATAGGGGCCGAACCATGCATTAGAATTTATTATTTTCATTTTAGAATTTATTTTGTGCATTAGATTATTTTTAAGGCTTTTATTTATTTATTTAGCCTTTTTGTATGTAGGCCTTTGAGCTTTTTGACTTGGGCCCATTTCTAATTGAGGAGAGATGGCCCAAGTGAAACCCTAACCCCTAGACACCCCCTTGGCCGCCCAACACAGCAGCACCCCCTCCTCTTTTCATTATTTGTGAAAATTGTGAGCCTCTACCAAGAAACCCTAAAAGATCCATCTCTCCAAAACACCTATTTTCTTCATCTAGAGTCCGTTTCTTCCCAAACGAACTCCGTTGCGCTCATTGAGGAGAGGAGGATCTGCTAGAGCATTTCTGGAGTGGAGACGGAGGTTTTTGCTGGAGGAAAATCAGCCGACACGACAACCGAGGAGCCCCGATCATTGAGTTTTGACACTCAATAGGTAAAACCCTAATCTACCATTGAAAATCTGGTTTTTTCTTCATTTTTTCATCCATATAAGTGCCCTAGCCTTGCCCACAAAATTTGGTGGGATTTTGACTCCGTTTGATGGAGGTATCGAGCCCGTGTCGGTCCCTTACGGCACATGTTCGACGAAATACCGCTTAGGATAGAAAGTTGTTGTTTTTCGATTTTGACTTCATGGATGTTTAGATAATATGATTATGATAAACTTTCATGAAGACGGTTTTGGGTTTGACATCGTTTCAGCGACGTTTCGGGCAACGGACGCACGTGCACGGATCCCGTACACGAGGCCGTGCGTGCCCTGCTGTCCGCGTGTGATTGCTTGATGCATAGAGCGTATTTTTGTATGAAAATTTGTGAGCACGTGGGAGCAACCTCTGCCCTCATGCTAGTAAAATTTCATGACTTTTTGTTGAGCGAGCGCGAAGAAATTGCATGTGCACCGCTCAGCCACTGTGCATTCAGCCTGTCATTTTTGTCGCAGAGACGGACTTTATGCGCGCACACGACGCAGCGAAGACCCATTTCAGGACCTGGAACATGTCAAACTAGACCTAGATGACCCGTAGGATGAACCCTGAGTCGCGGCGTGGCCCGGCGAGGGAGCAGCGAGGCCGGAAACACGCGCACGAGGGCGCGCGGGCGCACGCGCAGCATGCCGCGCGGGTGCAGGACTGCGTGTGCCACTTTGGCGCATCATGTCATCATGTCATCATGTCTTAGACCTACCCCAGGACCTCCCCCAGCTATGTGCACAAGCACGTGGCGTTTTATTGCGTGTGCGGCGCTCAAACGAGCGAGAACGCACGCGTACCACGCGGTATCGGGAAATTCCGATACGCGTTCTGTGGACACGACACGGACACGATTTCGAACCCGAAAGTATACGAACGTATCACGTAGATCGAGACCAACGTGTATGCCAAGTTTTGACTCTTTATTGATCTCGCATTGCTATGTATATATGTCGCGAATGGGTCGAGGGAGATATATTTTCAGATTTTAGACTCTTTATTGATCTCGCATCATTGCGTATCTTTCTATTTAAACGTTTGTGTGTGTGTGTGTGTGTATATATATATATATATATATATTTTATATATATATATATATATATATTTTATATATATATATATATATATATATATATATATATATATATATTTCTTACTTGTATATATGTATATAAATAGTATATTATTTTGAGTAATTCCATGGTTGCGTTTTACTGTTTTTAATCTCAGATTTTACCTTATTTCAGTAAGCACCAGTACACACACACACACATCATCTTTTGTTAGAAATAAGGTTTGGTTGTATTGTTTATACACATGTGTGTCTATATATATATATATATATATATATATATATATATATATATATATATATATATATATATATATATATGTTTGTTAATTCTCTTAGATTAGATTGTAATTGTGTATATAACTATAGGAGCCCTATGACAGATTTGGTTTGTCATTTCGAGCTTAGTTTAGTCGAATTGGCCGACAAGTTGACCAAATTGAAAAAAATCAACTTTGGGTCAAACTTGATCCAATTCAACTCAAACGAACTCCAAATGACATAGAATTTTGTGTATGACCTAGAAATTAGTAGACGGACTAGTTGACCCAGTTTGACCAAAGTTGACCGAGGATTGACTTTGACCAAAATGGACCTAGAAGCATGTAGTCTTGCATTGTAGCTATTTCTTTTGATATTGTAGACTTGGTTGTGACATGTGTGTATTTTAAATAGGTTTACATTGCCCCAGTTTAGTTACACCTCATCATCAGCAGTTCGATTTGCCAGGCGAGTACGTTCTCTGATCTTTTCATACTTCTTTGGATATGTTCTCTTATTATAGACTAGTATACTTGATGCTGACACGATGTTCACACGGATTAGTACCCTATGGATCTTTTCATGCGATGTTATCCCCTCGGATACATCGAGTATGTCATGTTCATGTACTTTATCATGGCTATCATGTACTCTATGTATTCATATTTATCCATGTGCACTCATATGTTATTCATGTACACTCATGACCATATGAGCTCCATGTATACAGTAGTTGTTATCCATGTGCAATAACATAACATGCATTGATCCTTGTGTATTGATTGGGGGCAGGAAGAGTGTAGTTGGTTATGTGATCATTATCCCAAGTAGGTATCCATGTGCACTCCATATTTGTATCCATGTTCAACCTAGACCGTTTACATAACCAATTCATGCTCTGATTCTATCATATTATATCTCATTTTATAGTCTCTCTCTCTCTTGTTGATTTCCTTTACAGCGATTCATGTATAGTTTTCTATAGCTTGTTTTATATGTCCATTCCTGCTATGAACTGTTGTGAGAGATATGTGCTCGTTTCGTCCTGACTGGGCATGTTAAAAATTTTATAGGTATTGATGAGGAGTACTACCCTACTTATTATGGCATTGGCTTAGATGACACTGGCGACGTGGACCCTCAGGAGGATCCCACGGTCGCTGAGGACTTGCCTATAGTCTAGCTGAGACTTAGTATTTTATTGTCTTTCTGCTTGAGACTTTATGAGTTGTACTATTGTACTTGAGATTTATTCTGGTGGTTTACACCAAGACTTTTTATCTGTGACTCTCTTGAGATTCATTCTTCTATTCCATCTTAGTATTATGATTGAGTTACTTATTATTACTCTCCATTCGGAGCTTTTTCTAGACTGTATTAGATATTGTGACTCGGGACAGCGTTCTACCACCGACACTGCGGCGTAGGCTGGGCGTTCGTCACTTCTCGTGCCCTTGTACTGGGTGCGGGTCGTGACACATTTTTAGTGGTGGCCCATGCAGGTCAGTCCCCAATCACAACTAGTGTGATTCGTAGTGGTACTCGAACTAGAGTATCATTACAGCCTGCAGTAGAATATAGGATAAGTTAAGGTACTCAATCACATTAGGAAAAACTCTTATCAATTCTTGCTGATAATTATCTCCTTTTGAAAACAACTGTCATTCTTTGATAAATTTGCTTCTTTTTCAGTAATTGATTCATTGTTTGATCTGTCTTCAAGATAGTTATGAAGACACGATTTTATCTCTCCGGTCCATGCAAGACCAGATTCGCATTAGTGCGATGTCGTGATAGTACGACAATTTAGTTGTACTACTACGAGCCTGCTACAGAGTATAGGAAGTAAGGTGTTAGAATGAGAGGATACCCAATCACTATTAGAATTTTCTGAGAGATTCCTGGGACGACTCTTGAGAATCTCATTTTGAGCTTCGATTTAAATTCCCTTTCCCTTATTTTAATCCACCTTCCTCCCATGATTCTTGCCTCATGTTTGAACTCTTTTCACCAATACCCTTATTTTCTTGTGCTTAATAATGGTTAGGAAGATGGCTACACTTCTATATACTTATTGGTCAAATACATGGCTAGAAGGATTACATTAAGGAATTGGAATACACGGAAATTTTGACTAAGTTATAAGGGCATTTTTCTAAAAGGATGATTTAATGATTAGTAGTTTGTAAGTTGGGATATTACCAAGGAAATTTATCTTGAAGATTTTAAGTAGTAATCACCAGAGGATTATAAAATTATATTTTGATACTGGAGGAAAATAGTTAGAATCTATATAAATGGATTTCAGGAATTGATGTGATTTATGAATTATTGGATTATGATTATACATCTTTGAACGTATATAGATTGGTTTGATAATGATAAAAAAAAGGGTGACAGTATGAACTATTGAATTGAGTCGTACAAGTTGTGATGTATATGTTTATTGAATTTAAGTGGAAACAATGATATAAAAAATTTTGGTTTAAAAGATTGGGAAGATATGAAAACGATTGTTTTGGAAGAAAAAAAAATCTCAAATTTGGAATCGTGTCAATTGATTGAAGATTTAAAAATATTTAGATTTTGGGTTAAGAAGTAGTGATTATGTTTCAATGACTTAGAAAGAAAAATTATGGTTGATAAGTGCGTTAAAATACTGAATTGTAATGCTAGATTGCTGTGATATGCTGAGTGTCTATTTTGAGGATTATTTGAGACCAATTTAGGAGTTTTTAAAGTTATGAAGTGATATAGAATTTTATGGATTCATGATTTATTAACTCTGGAGTTCAAAGTTGGATTGAAATGTTAAATTGTGGAAAGGTTAGTAGTAATGTGATAAAAGTTATTATGAGATTTATGAAAAGGATTTAAATGTTAGTCGTGATTAGATTGGAAGGCTTGGAGTGAATACAAATTGAGGTAGTTATTTTGAAATTTCTGTTTAAAGGAATGGAATGGTAGGCCATCAAGGTAACCTTAATGAGGTAGAAGTGTTCCACACTAATTGCCATATCACTCATGACTATGATAGTAGTATATACTCCAGTGTTATTAGTCATCTGCCAAACTATGGGACTGTATCTCAATCTTGACTTACTCAACCTTCCCTCAAATCTAGATCTTTATTGTGACCTTCTAACCGTTTGTATTTGATCGCTCCTTAACAGTATTCGCCTTTAGAACTGTGTCCCTAAATTATTTCACTAGATTCTTAATTAAATTTATTTCATGCTTCAACTTGATTTCCTTTATTTTTGTATTAGTTGTCACCTCTTGAACCCTTACCATGATACTAAATTACTTTCTGACTTAAATTCGAGATCCAACCATGACTCAATTCTTTCGACCCGACATGGGATGGTGTTCTCCTTGTTCCATAAATGCTTAACCTTGTACCTTATCTTGATTGCTTGACCCGTTCAGTTAAGGATCTTGGACTATATTTTTTCTTCTTCATTATTACCTCCCTTACTTATATTTTGACTACCTTACGCTGCTAATTTTAGCCTTAGTTTTGCAAGCTTACTTTTTTTCGAGCTTGATCATGACATATTTTATTGGGTCGACCCACTAACATATTGTCTAATCAAAACCGGTGTATGATGGTCTGATCAACCTAGTGCACTTTGGTTCGTTTTCATATATTACTCTACGTGGATGAGACTCTAGGACATATGTCTCATCCACGCCAGCTTTGGCAATTCTCCTTGAATTATTTTTGTCGTCTATGAACCACGTATTGTACTCAATAGCATCGTCTTTGAACTCTTTTTGCTTTTGTCTTTCACATATTTCAGAAAGACAAGGCACTGTACTTAATAGGTCAACCCAAGGTATCACGTTTAGCTTCCTTATCAAAAGGAGGAAATTGACTTATTTATATATCCTCGTAGTATTCTTTAGGATTTCAATAGTGTTGAATTCTAAACCCTTGATCGCGACCAGTCGACTTGGTCATTCCCTTATCATCCAATGTTTGGAACCTTATTCAATTGAATTAATTCAATTGTGACATGGATTTCAAGTCTTGGATACTCGTGCCTAGACTTCAATGACCTCGTTCTCCATCTTGCCCAAACCTCGATTCATCCTGGATTGGATCAACTTAGATCATATCGAGACTAAATTTTCTTATATATATATATATATATATATATATATATATATATAGTGTGCTTGGATTTCAGTGTTATTGACAGCCGTGCTTTAAACTTTCGATTTTGATCATCTTTAGAATATTAACGCTTTATGGTTAATTTCAGTTGTTTTTATCACCAGAATTTGTATAGGATGATAGATTGCCTTACAACCTGATGATTTATTATTTTTTCTTATCTTTTCCAGAATAGCACCCATGACCAGAGTATGTCCCCAGTGCACAGCTACAATTCCGGATGAGACTGAGATTGTACTTTTTCCTTCTATTGCTCATGTCACGCCCTCGTACCGAAATACGAAGACGAACTAGGCCAGCTACTCCATATGAGGTACGTAACGTCATACGGCGATCGTGGCTGTCGAGAGACTAGGGGGTACGTGCTACAATCAAGTCTCCTATGGTCCCACAGAGTTCTATGTCTCAATCAATCAAGTCACATCAGCAATTAAATGAACATTAAAGATAAAGCAGTAAGGCGTCCCCGACGCTTCATCAAAATGGTCATGAGAGACTAGCCTTATAATTTAGCTATCTCAGAGAGTCAGAAGTACAAAATTATACACAGCTACAGTTTGTTTAATTACAATTATGTACTGACACAAAATATCGAGTAATCCGGCTAACAGGTGTCGGTGGCTAAACGCCGCAAAAAGTATAAGCAGGAGTGGTGGAGAAGAAACCCACTCGAGTCCCCGAACCGCCATGCTCCTAGTATGCACCATAGATGTCAGGGAGGAAGATCGTGTCCTCTGGCTCTGCTACGAGATCTGGCCAAACAAAACCAGCGGGGTCAGCCCCGAATAGCAAGTACCGCCAAAGGGGCACAAGAGTTAAGATTAAAAACCCAGTTAATAGAATGATTGATAATAGTAATACTTATGCAACTATTATAGGGTAGAGCAACATCCTCGAACCCATATGGCACCCTTACAACCAAACAAGGACAAAAGGTGCCGTATGGAGTCGGGACGTGTCGTACTCTATAACTTTCACATAAGTTAAAAAGGTATAAACAATAAAATCTCCTGATCGTGACTTCGGTCGATAGCCTATCGCAGCACAATAACCAACCCAACAATCAAACAAGAACATGGGTTGGATCATGTACCATAATAGACCATGTTCCTCAGTCATTCACAGAAGTAGCACTTCACAACCAGAATAAGTCTTCCGTTCATAACTTCGGTCCACAACCTGTCATAGTACGATAACCAACCCAACAATCAAACAAGAACATGGGTTGGATCACGTACCATGACAGTTCGCTTCCCTCAGTTATTCACGGAAGGTAATAAGATACACAAAAGTCATTTTTGCGGCCAATCAAGTCTACGAGTTTCTAGTGGGACGAGGTTATCCTCGCATCATGTTATTAGAAAATCCTCAGAACGTATCTTTCCAGCAAGGCTAGCCAACCCAGGGGTTCGCGTAGACAGGTGTCATTGAGCACAGGTCCCTCGTAAGGCCACCTTGCCAAGACATATAATATATAGCAGGAATTAATCGGATACAGTCATCCACTCGTTGCGGATGACACAGTATCCGTGGAGACCAGCCGGCGCGTCAAGACAATATCTCAAGGCGGCTGGTGTAACACGATCTCAGGATTCTACCCTCCCCATGCATCTAGTATATTTAGTTGCCTAGTTTAACCCTAGGTGAAATCTTGGACTCACATGCTGTGGCCTGCATGATTATCCTCATAAAGTCGCACTTTAGTACGAGTACCCCAAAGAGGATCCATGTCAATCAGTATGTCAACATGTGCTACCCTCCTTAGTGTAGTGCATCATTGCAAATACGCCACGTGGAGTTACGAGTCATTTGTCGAGCATGAACAAGAACTGGGACATTCAGGTACATGTATCGGGTAGGAACACTTTGTTCTTCGGGGTCACATTAGTGCTTATATCATGCTCGGGACAAAAGGCGTAAGGATATAAAATGGGCATATAATATCTGATAAAATATCAAAAGCGTACGCACAAAGCACGCACGCTCAAGGGGAGAGCTGCGTGAAAAAGTCACGCAGGCTCAAGGGGAGAGCTGCATGAAAAGTCACGCAGGCTCAAGGGAGGAGCTGCGTGAAAAGTCACGCAGGCTCAAGGGAGGAGCTGCGTGAAAAGTCACGCAGGCTCAAGGGAAGAGCTGCGTGAAAAGTCACGCAGGCTCAAGGGAGGAGCTGCGTTAAAAGTTACGCAGGCTCAAGGGAAGAGCTGCGTGAAAAGTCACGCAGGCTCAAGGGAAGAGTTGCGTGAAAAGTCACGCAGGCTCAAGGGAGGAGCTGCGTGAAAAGTCACGCAGGCTCAAGGGAAGAGCTGCGTGAAAAGTCACGCAGGCTCAAGGGAGGAGCTGCGTGAAAAGTCACGCAGGCTCAAGGGAGGAGCTGCGTGAAAAGTCACGCAGGCTCAAGGGAGGAGCTGCATGAAAAGTCACGCAGGCTCAAGGGAGGAGCTGCGTGAAAAGTCACGCAGGCTCAAGGAAAGAGCTGCATGAAAAGTCACGCAGGATCAAGGGAAGACACGCTTCCAACAGGAAGCGTGCTCAAACAGGAGCACACTGCTCACTGTCTTCTCCAAACAGCAAGAACACCATGGTTAATCCCCAAACTTTAAAACATCACAACTTGGCCATCCGAACTCCAAATCCGGATTTCCAAAGTTCCATCTTGGGTGAAATGGAATTCTCTTCCACATAGAAGCATCAAAACCCACAAAACCCCAATGAAAATAGATCAAGACCAAGGAAATCTGAAAATAATTAAAACTTAGATCTACAAAAATCAAAGCTTCAAAATGGAAATTTCCAAGTTCTAAACTAGTATAGATTGAGGAGAAGAACATGTTTTGGCAAATAGTTTTGTAAGAAATCATTGACAAAATTATGGATCCATCTCTTGAGCAAGTTGGTACTTGCCTTGGTTGGTGGAGGAAATAAATGAGAGAAAGTAAATGAGAGGAGAGAGATTGAGATGAGTTATATATAAAGATCTTGGACCCATGGGTTCATGATGAACCATTGGTAAACCAAGAATAGGTTACCCAAATGAGCCAAAATTGTAGGCCCAAATACAGAAAATAAATTAGGAAATAATATTTTGTCGAATATTTTTAGAAAATCCATGAAGAAATACTGCATAATAAATATCGTATAAATTCAAGGTAAATATAATTTATGGGTTTACGTATTAAAATACGTATTCCAGGATTGGGGAGTGACATCTTTACCCTTCTTAGAAAAATTCCGTCCTCGGAATTCCAGCCAAGACAGGATAGTGAAATCAGGGCAAACAAGGCACAATCATATACAAGTTAACTATCATAGCAGTTATTATCATACGTCACAAAGTGCAAAACAAGCAGGTGCAGATAAACATGGAATCGTGTCAATAAGGTGCAAAAATATACCTTATTAGTCAAACAAATGCGGATACCGACATCTGATCTCGTCCTCGCGCTTCCAGGTTGACTCTTCCGAAGAGTGATGGTTCCAAGAAACACGGACAAGGCTTATCGTCCGATTCTTGAGTACCTTCTCTCGCCGGTCTAAAATAGATACGGATTGTTCCTCGTAAGTTAGGTCGGTACCAACGACTAACTCAGAATGATCGAGAACATGACTCGGATCCGGGACATACCCACGTAATTGGGACACATGAAACACATCATGTATGTCAGTTAACGAAGGCGGAAGGGCAAGTTGATAAGCCATATCGCCTACCCGAGCGAGAATCTTAAAAGGACCAACGTATCTTGGACTAAGCTTTCCTCGGGTTCCAAATCTGATGATACCACGAGTAGGCAAAATCCGCAGAAATACTTGGTCGCCAACTCTGAACTCTAGAGGCCTACGATGCTGATCTGCCCAATGACGATGTCGGTCCTGTACAACTCGAAGGCTCTCTCAGACCAACTTAACTATCTCCACAGTCTGCGTGATCATCTCTGGCCCCAACAACTTTCGCTCTCCGACGTCGTCCCATGCCAAAGGAGACCTGCACTTCCTTTCGTACAATGCTTCGAACGGGGCCATCTGAATACTAGCCTGATAGCCGTTGTTATAGGAGAACTCCACTAGATGAAGGTGATCCTCCCAAGAACCGCAAAAATCTAAGGTACACGCCTGTAGCATATCTTCTAATGTCTGAATGGTTCTTTCTGATTGCCCGTCAGTTTGTGGATGATAAGCAGTACTGAATCTTAACTTGGTTCCCAAACTTTGGTGTAAGCTCCGCCAAAAATGGGAAGTAAATTGCGTATCCCGATCTGATACTATACTAACTGGAACACCGTGCTGCCTTACTATCTGCTTCATGTACATTTCTGCTAGCTGTTCAGTAGTCTGTCCTACTCAGAAGGAAAGGAAATGAGCGGCCTTCGTGAGTCGATCTACTATTACCCAGACTGTATTCTTGCCAGCCGGGGATCTAGGTAAACCGGTCACAAAATCCATCGTGATGTGCTCCCATTTCCATTCTGGGATAGGAAGCGGCTGTAGCAATCCTGCTGGTCTCTGCTGCTCGACTTTCACCTGCTGACATACCAGACACTTGGATACAAATCTCGCTATCTCTCTTTTCATGCCATTCCACCAAAAGTACTGCCTGATATCTCGATACATCTTCGTTCCTCTTGGATGAATGGAGTAAATAGAACTATGAGCTTCGGACATAACTTCTTGCCGAAGGTCTCCACTCGGTACACAGAGTCTATTTCCAAACCTGAGTGTACCATCTTCATGAATCACTAACTCCTTCCTACGGCCTGATTCACACTCCGACCGTAACTTCTGAATCTGTGGATCTCCTGCTTGTGCTGCCCTTATCCTCTCTACTAAGGTTGACTGAATCTGCATACTGGTCATTCTTCCTATATCCCTTGGCAAAACTACTTCGATTCCCATACTCTGAAGGTCTTCTAAAATATGCTTCTGCGAGGTCAAGATAAAGGCACTGTCTCTCCTACTCAGTGCATCTGCAACTATATTCGCCTTGCCTGGATGATACTGAAGATTTAAGTCAAAATCCTTCAGTAGTTCTAACCATCTTCTTTGCCTCATGTTCAAATATCGCTGCGTGAATACGTATTTCAAACTCTTATGATCAGTATAGATCTCTACCCGATCTCCATATAAATAATGCCTCCACAACTTGAGTGAAAACACCACAGCTGCTAACTCCAAATCGTGAGTCGGATAATTCTTCTCATGGTCTCGAAGCTGTCGAGACGCATATGCTATCACCTTTTCATGCTGCATCAATACACATCCAAGACCCTTCCCAGATGCGTCACAATATACTGTAAAGCCTCCCGCTCCTATTGGAAGCGTCAAGATCGGGGCTGAGATCAATCTCTTCTTCAATTCTTCAAATGATGCCTGACAGCTAGCTGACCAAACAAACTCTACGTCCTTGTGCGTCAAACGCGTTAAGGGTGTAGAGATCTTGGCAAAGTCTGCCACGAACCTTCTGTAGTAACCAGCTAATCCTAAGAAACTTCGTACTTCTGCAATCGTTCTTGGGACTGGCCAATGCTCTACGGCCTCAATCTTCTTCGGATCTACTGACACTCCTGCCCCAGAAATTACATGCCCCAGGAACGAAATGTGATCTAACCAGAATTCACACTTGTCGAGCTTCGTATAAAGTTGATGCTCCCTCAATGTCTGTAAGACAGTCCTAAGATGTTTCTCATGCTCCTCTTTACTGCTGGAATAGACAAGAATGTCATCTATGAACACCACCACAAATTTATCCAAATACGGCAGAAAGATGCGGTTCATAAAATCCATGAATACTGCGGGGGCGTTGGTTAGTCCAAAGGGCATTACTAAAAACTCATAATGCGCATATCTAGATCTGAATGCTGTCTTCGGTATGTCTTGCTCCCAGACTCTTACTTGATTGTATCCTGACCGAAGATCGATCTTGGAAAAGATGCTGGCCTTGCTCAACTGGTCAAACAGGTCATCAATCCTTGGTAGTGGGTACTTATTCTTCACTGTTACTGCATTCAGCTTGCGGTATCGATGCACATCCTCGTCGACCCATCCTTCTTGGGAACTAGAATCACTGGCACGGCCCAGGGCGATTTACTGTCTCGGATGAATCCCTTAGACTTTAATTCTTCTTCATGTTGATACAACTTATCCTATTCTGACGGCGACATCCGGTAAACTCTGTCTGCGATAGGCCTCGTTCCAGGGTTCAACTCAATGCTAAATTCCACCTCTCTGACTGGGGGTATCCCTGGGAGCTCATCAGGGAAGACGTCGAGAAAATCTTTGACCACTCTTGGAATCTGTCCTGGCTCTGACACTGCTGCTGAGATGACGCCTCTGGCCTGATTCTTCACGGTTCGAGTAAAGATGAACTGCTCCATCCCAGGGACGCTGAATATGACCCTACCTTCTCTACAATCAAATGTCGCATGACTGTCTCTCAACCAGTCCATGCCAAGAACAACATCAAAATTCCCCATAGGGAATTCAATCAATGATGCGGGCAGTAAATGCCCACACACCTCTACCGGACATGAAAAGCGCACTCTGCTAACTTCTACGAGCCCATTGCCGGTAAGTATATCCATCTTCTCCGGCAATGCCTCAAACTCTAATCCAATCCGTGTAGCATATTGTGCAGAGATGAATGAATGAGTAGTGCCTGAATCAAATAATGCTACAGCGGGAAATGAGGTGACGAGAATTTTACCTGCCACCACGTCACTAGACGCTAGAGCCTCTCCCAAGGATAATGTGAGAGCCTGTCCCTGGCCCCGCTGAGCTCCTTGTTGTGGCCTTCCTCGACCATGCTGTTGGTGCCTCTGAAGGCCTTCGGTTTCCTGTGTCTGGCGGAACATCTGAGCATGCGTTGGTAGACGCTGGGCTAGGGGCCTTACTGCTAATACTGGCCCTCCACTCGGGGTTGCCACCGGAGCTGGCAATGCTGGAAACTGCTGAGCTGGCCCTCCTGGCCTCTGTATCACAAGACAAGTAGAGATACGGTGGTCTGAACTACCACACCTCAAGCATAAGCCATTTGCTGACCGGCACACCTTCCTCGTGTGCCCTGCCTTC
The DNA here is from genome assembly GCA_029216955.1 of Iris pallida. Classification (NCBI taxonomy): domain Eukaryota; kingdom Viridiplantae; phylum Streptophyta; class Magnoliopsida; order Asparagales; family Iridaceae; genus Iris; species Iris pallida. Next base: position 406,880 of record JANAVB010019400.1, read on the forward strand.
CCACAGAATGTACAGCCCTGGGGTGCTCCCTGACGCTGTTGTTGGTTCCTCGGCTGCTGATGCCAAACTGGCGCTGTATTAGTTGACACGGTCGTCCTCCGCGGCGCTCCTGCATCATGAATACGTACACCGGGTGCTGGCGCCGATGTTCGCTGCATTGCTCCTCCTCTAACCTGGGAATAAGATCTTTTCTGACCTCCTGTCCTCGATGCCAACCTCTGCTGGGTAAGCTCGTGCCTCCGAGCTGCCGTCAAAACAGCGTCAAACGTCTGGTAGTCGTATCCTTCCACAAGCTGTAATAGTTCCAAATGAAGTCCCTGCTGGAACCTTATAGCTTTCTTTGGCTCCGTTGCCACCATTGCTGGTGCAAAATGGCACAATCTGCAGAACTTTGCTGCATACCCATCTACGGTCTTGCCTGCTTGCTTGAGACTGATAAACTTTTGCTGGAGCTCATATCGAGCCACTACGCCAAAATACTTGGCCTTGAATCTGTCACTGAAGGTGGTCCAACAAACAGGGCATCTTGTACCAACTTCTTCTGAGGCCCACCAGTCGCGGGCAAGATCCTGAAGTACCAGTTTGACCTGATCAACCTTCTCATCATCTGGAACCTTGGCTGCCACAAGAATGGCTTCGATGTCTTGAATCCAGGCATCCGCAGTGATGGCATCCTTCGTGCCATCAAAATACCTCGGGTTCAAGCGACGAAACCTTCCTGATGCTCCCGAGTCAGCTCCGACACTCCTCTCAAGAGCTAACTGAATCCCCTGGTTCAGTAACACGTTCTGCTCCTGCTGCCGAGTCTGTTGCTGTTGGTTAGTGACAAGAAACCCCCGGATGATCTCCAGGAGTGCTACGGCGTCTGGTACTGCTGTCGCTGCAGGAGCCTCAGTAACCCGCGGCTCCACTGCCTCTGGTCCCACTTCTGCTCGTGCCTGCACTGGAGAAGGTTCTCTCCCCTGTTGCTGCCCAGTCGAGCCATGCTCTTGCTGCTCTTCCTCATAGGCCTCACCCGCTACTGAGAATGAAGCACCCCTATAGAGAATGGTATAAGATTATCAAGTCCGGACGAGGAAGATTTCGAGGATGCAAGTCAGGTTAGAGATCAAGGCAAGGACAGAGAATTTGAAACGGAATTTCAAGGGGAACAAGTTTTTTTTGATTGAGACTCCTAATAATTCGCAATACCCCACAAGTCTGAAAATCAGACCTGCATGGGCCACCACTAAAACCTTGTCACGCCCCCGTAACGAAATACAGAGACGGACTAGGCCAGCTACTCCATATGAGGTACGTAACGTCATACGGCGATCGTGGCTGTCGAGAGACTAGGGGGTACGTGCTACAATCAAGTCTCCTATGGTCCCATAGAGTTCTATGTCTCAATCAATCAAGTCACATCAGCAATTAAATGAACATTAAAGATAAAGCAGTAAGGCATCCCCGACGATTCATCAAAATGGTCATGAGAGACTAGCCTTATAATTTAGCTATCTCAGAGAGTCAGAAGTACAAAATTATACACAGCTGCAGTCTGTTTAATTATAATTATGTACTGACACAAAATATCGAGTAATCCGGTTAACAGGTACCGGTGGCTAAACGCCGCAAAAAGTATAAGCAGGAGTGGTGGAGAAGAAACCCACTCGAGTTCCCGAACCGCCATGCTCCTAGTATGCACCATGGATGTCAGGGAGGAAGATCGTGTCCTCTGGCTCTGCTACGAGATCTGGCCAAACAAAACCAGCGGGGTCAGCCCCGAATAGCAAGTACCGCCAAAGGGGCACAAGAGTTAAGATTAAAAACTCAGTTAATAGAATGATTGATAATAGTAATTCTTATGCAACTATTATAGGATAGCGCAACATCCTCGAACCCATATGGCACCCTTACAACCAAACAAGGACAAAAGGTGCCGTATGGAGTCGGGACGTGTCGTACTCTATAACTTTCACATAAGTTAAAAAGGTATAAACAATAAAATCTCCTGATCGTGACTTCGGTCGATAGCCTATCGCAGCACAATAACCAACCCAACAATCAAACAAGAACATGGGTTGGATCATGTACCATGATAGACCATGTTTCTCAGTCATTCACAGAAGTAGCACTTCACAACCAGAATAAGTCTTCCGTTCATAACTTCGGTCCACAACCTGTCATAGTACGATAACCAACCCAACAATCAAACAAGAACATGGGTTGGATCACGTACCATGACAGTCCGCTTCTCTCAGTTATTCACGGAAGGTAATAAGATACACACAAGTCGTTTTCGCGGCCAATCAAGTCTACGAGTTTCTAGTGGGACGAGGTTATCCTCGTATCATGTTATTAGAAAATCATCAGATCGTATCTTTCCAGCAAGGCTAGCCAACCCAGGGGTTCGCGTAGACAGGTGTCATTGAGCACAGGTCCCTCGTAAGGCCACCTTGCCAAGACATATAATATATAGCAGGAATTAATCGGATACAGTCATCCACTCGTTGTGGATGACACAGTATCCGTGGAGACCAGTCGGCGCGTCAAGACAATATCTCAAGGCGGCTGGTGTAACACGATCTTGGGATTCTACCCTCCCCATGCATCTAGTATATTTAGTTGCCTAGTTTAACCCTAGGTGAAATCTTGGACTCACGTGCTGTGGCCTGCATGATTATCCTCCTAAAGTCGCACTTTAGTACGAGTACCCCAAAGAGGATCCATGTCAATCAGTATGTCAATATGTGCTACCCTCCTTAGTGTAGTGCATCATTGCAAATACGCCAGAGTTACGAGTCATTTGTCGAGCATGAACAAGAACTGGGACATTCAGGTACATGTATCGGGTAGGAACACTTTGTTCTTCGGGGTCACATTAGTGCTTATATCATGCTCGGGACAAAAGGCGTAAGGATATAAAATGGGCATATAATATCTGATAAAATATCAAAAGCGTACGCACAAAGCACGCACGCTCAAGGGGAGAGCTACGTGAAAAAGTCACGCAGGCTCAAGGGGAGAGCTGCGTGAAAAGTCACACAGGCTCAAGGGAGGAGCTGCGTGAAAAGTCACGCAGGCTCAAGGGAAAAGCTGCGTGAAAAGTCACGCAGGCTCAAGGGAAGAGCTGCGTGAAAAGTCACGCAGGCTCAAGGGAGGAGCTGCGTGAAAAGTCACGCAAGCTCAAGGGAAGAGCTGCGTGAAAAGTCACGCAGGCTCAAGGGAGGAGCTGCATGAAAAGTCACGCAGGCTCAAGGGAGGAGCTGCGTGAAAAGTCACGCAGGCTCAAGGGAAGAGCTGCGTGAAAAGTCACGCAGGCTCAAGGGAAGAGCTGCGTGAAAAGTCACGCAGGCTCAAGGGAGGAGCTGCGTGAAAAGTCACGCAGGCTCAAGGAAAGACACGCTTCCAACAGGAAGCGTGCTCAAACAGGAGCACACTGCTCACTGTCTTCTCCAAACAGTAAGAACACCATGGTTAATCCCCAAACTTCAAAACATCACAACTTGGCCATCCGAACTCCAAATCCGGATTTCCAAAGTTCTATCTTGGGTGAAATGGAATTCTCTTCCACATAGAAGCATCAAAACCCACAAAACCCCAACGAAAATAGATTAAGACCAAGGAAATCCGAAAATGATTAAAACTTAGATCTACAAAAATCAAAGCTTCAAAATGGAAATTTCCAAGTTCTAAACTAGTATAGATTGAGGAGAAGAACATGTTTTGGCAAATAGTTTTATAAGAAATCATTGACAAAATTATGGATCCATCTTTTGAGCAAGTTGGTATTTGCCTTGGTTGGTGGAGAAAATAAATGAGAGAAAGTAAATGAGAGGAGAGAGATTGAGATGAGTTATATATAAAGATCTTGGACCCATGGGTTCATGATGAACCATTGGTGAACCAAGAATAAGTTACCCAAATGAGCCAAAACTGTAGGCCCAAATGCAAAAAATAAATTAGGAAATAATATTTTGTCGAATATTTTTGGGAAATACATGAAGAAATACTGCATAATAAATATCGTATAAATTCAAGGTAAATATAATTTATGGGTTTACGTATTAAAATACGTATTCCAGGATTGGGGAGTGACAGCTCAGGAGGTGTTAGTTGCCTCACCGGAGAATTTTCCTCCATCTCCTATCCTTCAGGAGAGGACTGTAGTTCAGCCGGAGACTGAGGGCCTTCCTTTGCCTCCTGGAGTGGTACCCCATGCCATTCCTGATGGAGCTCATATTTACAGACTTCTTCAGGATGTGCAGGAGGTGCAGAGACTTCAGGCTGAACTTATGAGAGAGCAGAGTCTCAGTTTTCAACTGTTATGGGATTACATGCATTCGAGGGAGGAGCCTAGTCCCAAGAGAGCGAGGAGCAGTTTATACCCAGAGCCTCAGGAGTACCCAAGCTTTCAGTTTAGACCAGCCTATCCAGTTCAGATTCCTGTCCAGCAGAGACCAGTTGAGTGGGTGCCTACCTGTACTTTCTGTAAGAAGCTTTGGTACGTATGGAAGGACTGTAGGAAGAGACTAGGATTGTGCCTATTTTGTGGGTCAGCTGCACACAAGATACGAGACTGCCCTACTACACTTGCCCCTAGTTGAAGCCTACCTCCAGGAGAGAGTTCCAGCTACCAGACCTAGTAGAGGTGAGTTCTTGACCTATACCTTATCCTATCTTGATGATTACTGTACCCTACCATAATATTTGTATGCTTGATACCTTATGGCTACTTTTGATCTAGTATGACTATAATGGCTAGATGGTGAGACCCCAGACTGATATTACCTGCCATAATCATGTTTGATATCTTTCCAACTGCATGATTTAGATAAGTTTCTTAAGACCATGATTGTTGGGGAATTGACCTAGAAAGAGTAGGATCACCTAAATTTCGAGGACGAAATTATTTCAAGGAGGGTAGATTTGTCACACTCACTTTTCAATTTCAAGGGTATTTTAGTAATTGTTATTTATTTCAATTTTTATGATTTTTATTTGAATTTTTATCTATTTATTAATTGGATTGCTTGTAGTGTGAATTGATTGGTTGCAGACTGGTGACTTGGTAGTTTGACCTTAGCCAACCATGACCTAGAACCTTAATGCTATATCAGAAATTAGATTTATTATCATTAGAATTAATTTAGATTTTGTTAGTAAATTTTTAGAGTGATTAATTGATTTTTAACCATTTTGGCCTTTATGTGATTCTCTGAATATGTTGACTCTTGTTTGTGTTAGCAACTGGTTTAACCTTAGTGGACTTGTATAGGGACCTAACCATGCATTAGAATTTATTATTTTCATTTTAGAATTTATTTTGTGCATTAGATTATTTTTAAGGCTTTTATTTATTTATTTAGCCTTTTTGCATGTAGGCCTTTGAGCTTTTTAACTTGGGCCTAATTCTAATTGAAGAGAGATGGCCCAAGTGAAACCCTAACCCCTAGACACCCCCTTGGCCGCCCAACACAGCAGCACCCCCTCCTCTTTTCATTATTTGTGAAAATTGTGAGCCTCCACCAAGAAACCCTAAAGATCCATCTCTCCAAAACACCTATTTTCTTCATCCGGAGTTCGTTTCTTCCCAAACGAACTCCGTTGCGCTCATCGAGGAGAGGAGTATCTGCTGGAGCATTTCTGTAGTGGAAAAGGAGGTTTTTGCTGGAGGAAAATTGACCGACACGACAACCGAGGAGCCCCGATCATTAAGTTTTGACACTCAATAGGTAAAATCCTAATCTACCATTGCAAATCTGGTTTTTTCTTCACTTTTTGCATCCATATAAGTGCCCTAGCCTTGTCCATGAAATTTGGTGGGATTTTGACTCCGTTTGATGGAGGTATCGAGCCCGTGTCGGTCCCTTACGGCACGTGTTCGACGAAATGCCGCTTAGGATAGAAAGTTGTTGTTTTTCAATTCTGACTTCATGGATGTTTAGATAATATAATTTTGATAAACTTTTGTGAAGACGGTTTTGGATTTGACATCGTTTCAGCGACGTTTCGGGCAACGGACGCACGTGCACGGATCCCGTGTACGAAGCCGTGCGTGCCCTGCTGTCCGCGTGTGATTGCTCGATGCACAGAGCGTATTTTACGTGAAAATTTGTGAGCACGTGGGGGCAACCTCCGCCCTCATGCTCGTAAAATTTTACGACTTTTCGTTAAGCGAGTGCGGAGAAATCGCGCGTGCCCCGCTCAGCCACTGTGCATTCAGCCTGTCATTTTTGTCGCGGAGACGGACATCGTGCGCGTACACGATTCAGCGGAGACCCATTCCAGGATCCGAAACATGGCTACCTAGACCTAGACGACCCGTAGGATGAACCCCGAGTCGCGGCGTGGCCCGACGAGGGAGCAGCGAGGCCGGAACCACGCGCACGAGGGCGCGCGGGCACAAGCACTTTGGCGTATCGTGTCACCATGTCATCGTTTCCTAGACCTACCCCAGGACCCCCTAGCTATGTGCACAACCACGTGGCGTTTCGTTGCGTGTGCGGCGCTCAAACGAACGAGAACGCACGTGTACCATGCGGTATCGGAAAATTCTGATACGCGTTCTGTGGACACGACACGGACACGATTTCGAACCCGAGAGTATACGAACGCATCATGTAGGTCGAGGCCAACATGTATGCCAAGTTTCACGGGTTTGTTTGGTGTATTTTGGATTTTGGGTCGTTGTGTGAATTGGGTTATTTTTCTTTAGTTTTCGATTGTAGAAGCATGGAATTTCACAACCAGAAAGGCCATGCGCCAGACACTACAGGCACCAGAATTCGAACAGAACACTTCACAGCAAGATCAATAACCATAGACATTTGAAGAAAAACTTTTTATTTATATATAAAAGTCTATTACATGTCTAGAAAAGGTTGTACAAAGGAGAATTTCTACAAAGGAAGGATCCTAAGTCTACAGCCAGCAGCCACCTTGTGCCTCCAGATAGGCGCAGAAGCCACCTTGCGCCTCCAGATAGGCGCAGTAGTCACCATGTGCCACCAGTTAGGCGCAGCAGATATCATGCGCCTCCAACCAGGCGCATCCCGCCATCTCTTCGGCAGCTCAGTTATGTGCATCCCTTCAGCAGCCCAGTTATGTGCCACTCTTCCAACCAGGCTCACCTGGCCGAACAGGAGCCCAGTTATGTGCCGCTCTTCCAGCCAGGCTCACCTGATAAGTGCTTCGATTACACAAAGCATTTAACCCTCTGGCTGGAACCAAGGAAGAGAAGAGCACCGCAAATCTGTGGCCAGGGGAGGCTTCGAAAGAGCCTCCAAAGGCCAAGGAAGACCGTGATCGAAATACGGCTAAAGAAACAGCTTTCAGAGTGGACGACACCCACTTTGAAGGAAGAGAGAGCCTTGTACCGCCATTCCGATCTACGGCTCTTCCGGAACAATGGAGACGAGGCCCGAGCATCCCTATCTTTGGATGCAACAGGCATCTTTCGTCTGCCTCAGAAGCCCTCGACTCCGTCTTTTGGATGTAACAGTCACCTTCAAGAGCATCAATGACGACATGGCGTCTCATCTTCACCCTCGGGAGCACTTCGTCAACAGAATGCACCCGAGAACCCGAGTTCATATTGGAAAGACGTGAGAGAATGAGAGGCCAACCTTCTCTCCATGCCACTATTTATAGGCCGGGCAGATCAAACCCATGCGCCAAGTGGATGGCTTTCCGAATTCCGTGCAATGAACTCACATTAAATGGATGAACCGGATGCCTCAACTTCAGCCAAACGACCATTTAAAGCACTCGAGAAGCGAAACAGTCGCATCATTAAAGATGTGTCGGATGCGCCGGCTGGACAGCGCATCACACCCCTTCAAACATCAAGCGCCTCCAACAGATGCGCCCTATACCGAGCGCATCACAGGGGATACGCTCCCATACGTCCCCATACGCTTAGTGGAACGTCAACCGACGCGCCCACTCAGCTGTCCATCGAATGTCACCAACATTAAATGCTGAACTGACAGAGTTGGCAGCACGCCTCCCCAAGCCTGAACGGTTGACAGCTTTTGCAGAAAACGAAGCGTCCACAACGTCAGCATCATCATGACTTTATCCTGACGGCTACTGCCACGTAGCCACTCAACCACCCGCATGCGCCTCAAAGGCCATGCGCCCAAACCCGCATGCGCCTCAAAAGCCATGCGCCTCAGACCCTTCACTGATCCCTAAAGACAGAAGAAGAGTCTCCAGTTGAAGCTTTGCATGCGCCTCAAAAGCCATGCGCCCCAGATTGATCTCTGATCCCGAAAGACAGGAGAAAAGTCGCTCGCATGCGCCCCAAAAGCCATGCGCCCAGAACGGATCGTGACTCCTAAAGGTCACGAGCCAAAATCTCATCATGCGCCCAATCCAAGGCGCATCCCACCAAATCATCCCCCACCAAATCCGAGATCTCCGAGCCATGAGTCGACGACACGTGTCCTTTGACTCAACTCATCCAAGATTTCAGCAACAGAAAGATCTTCTCCTCTGCTACGTGCCGGCTCACAACAGCAGTATGAAGAATTCAACCCCGCGAGTAGGGCGCGTCATCCATGCGCCTCCATCAGCAATCTCCACGTCGCGTCCCCACGTACCGGCACATCCTACATATGCGCGCATGAGCAGTCAACTTGCCCTGCTATAAATGGAGGGACCATTTCCTTCCTACATACACAGAGGGACAGACAGACAGATATGAACAAATATACCACCAGAGAGGCAGATACAGACACTCAACGTCTTTCTCCTCTCAACAAGCTCCAGCACCCAGAGCAATCTACACCTTCAGAGAACCGATAACCGTCGTCAGCCCGTCAACGGAGTCAACGCATTACCACTCGCTCCATTGGCACTTAGGACCCAGATTAAAAAAAAGTGTACTCCTAGGACTACATCTAAGTCCTATATTGTAATACTGTTCTGTTTGTGTTAAGATTTGCAATCAAACGATTTTAATGGCAAACAAGCTGGCGACTCTGCTGGGGACTTCTTTCTCCTCTTCCGAGAAAGTCGTGTCACAGGCCGACGACGTGAAGGTGGGCTCCTCCCACAAGATGCTGGTTGTGCGCCTCAATCGACAAGCGTACGAGGAGTTCATTTCTGAAGGAAGCGCGAGTCCTTCGAAGCGGCTGTCAAAGCCGAAGAAGACCCGTCGTATCTGGGTGCACAAGGTCGACGCCTCGGGCACCACCACTGAAGGGGATGCGCCAATCCAGCCCTCTCTTCCTGCTGACGTTCTCAGCAACCAAGGTGCGCCTACTGATGCAGCGCATCTCTCGGGGAAGCGTGCGGCTGACCACGTTCCCCAGCCATCTCCCTCTCAGGCGAGGAAGATGCGTCGACGGAGCAGGGGCGCAGCCAATGCCCCGTGCATCACCTCTGATGCGCCACAAAAAGTCTCTGTCTTTGACAGACTCACTCGCTGTAGTGGCGAGGAGAATTTGGATACTGAGTACTATGCACCCCAGCTGGCTAGTACGAAGAAATCTAAGGCGGCACAGGCCATGCGCCACAAACGTGCTATGCCAGCAGCAGGCCAGAGGCACGTGCTAACAATCATGCGCGCTGCCGATGGCAAGCTGTACAAGGTCGGCTCAGGTGCTTCGGCACCAAAAACGAGTCGATCTTCAAAGTCCTCATCTCACTTGGGCGCATCTACTGCGTGCATAACCAAGTCGAGTGCGGCAAATTCAGTGGTCTTGAACTCCCGCGCCTCCTCTGGTTGTGCGTTTGAGGTCCGTTCAAGTCACTTCAAATGTTGTTGTTCCCCCACTACTGATCATGATGCCTGCTTGGTATTAGATCAGGGGGCGCAGCACTCACCTGTCCGCCCCGGCGTTTGGCCTTGCCATGCGCCTGAAGGGGGTGTGAAGGTAGCACTCTCCTCCAACGACCTGCGTAATGTGATCACTCACAAGCGTCGGTCAGGAGAGTCGACCAACAAGCACGATGAGCCTCCCACGGGGCATACTTGTGTGGTAGTCACTATCAACTGCTGTAGCAAGACGACAGTACCACCAAGGCAGTCAGTCTTCCAGCGGCTGCAGTCATCGACACCCCTCCGACATCGCCTTGGGAAGAAGGTGTCAACAGAAGAGGAGCCAAGAGTTGCTTCATGCAATGTGGTCTCCAACTCCTCATCTCTCCGGAAGGCGACCGGCAATTCCTCGTCCAAAAGCCAATCAAGGAGAACTAAGGCAGCAGTCTCGACCTCTGGGGTGTTCGAAGGCACTCGGTCGAAGAAGAAGTTCTTGGAGGAAGCTGGGGGTAGTCAGACCCTTGTTGAGCTTCCTTCCGAAGACGAAGATGTCCAAAGCACAGCTGCGGCGGATCTTCATCCTCCAGGCGAAGTCAGCCTCCCAGAAGCACCTCGAAACGAGGATGTCCCCCAGGACACAGCTGGGGATAGAGACGAAGAGGCCCTTCAAGACGGAGCTGAGGACAATCAGGCCCTGGCAGATGCGCCCGTCGAAAATGACCTCCAGAATGTGGCTGGGGTGGCCAAGGAGAGGTGACTCCCCCACATGAAAGTGAGGCCGAGAGCGAAGCCTCAACCAATCCATCCACTCCTGGCCGTGTCAGGACAGTATACATGGCTGGAGATGATGCCGAGTCTGATGCGCCACCGCAGGACATTGTTCAGCGCATAGACTCATTAGAGGGAGGACTCCAAACCCTCTCCGCCTCTATGCAAGCACTGACTCAAGCAGTGTTTGATATTCGGTCGGCCTTGACCAGAACACCTTCAACCGGTCCCGGCCCAGGAGTTAATGGGGAGTTGAGTGTATCCCTTCAACGGGCACCTTCCGACACAGAAGCACCTCGGACGTCGGAACCCTCAAACGCTCCGCTCCAGATAGTACCACCTTCCCCGACTCCTAGCTCCACGGAGGATGTGGTCGAAATGATCAAGGACCTGCGGGAGCACTTTGAGTCCAAAAACAGGCAAGAGGAGCGCCAGAAGATGGGCATTCCCCAGCCTTATCCCCTCGAGTGGAACAAGGTGGTTTATCCTCCAAAATATAAACCACAAACACTCACACCATACGATGGAAAGGACTCTCCGCGTCGATACCTGACATATTTCCAGTCACAAATGGGGCATCTTCCAAAGGAGGACGCGCTCCTCACCAGCATCTTTGTTGGGGCCCTAAAAGGGGTGGCGTATGACTGGTACTGCAGCCTCCCCGACAATTCTATATCGTCCTTCGACGACTTGACGCGCCTCTTCCTTGATCGCTTCTACGACGGCGGGAAGGACATGACGATGGCATCTCTCATAGAGATACGCCAGAAGGAGAAAGAAACGGTTCGGGTGTTCATCGAACGCTTCCGACAAGCCTGCTTCAGGCTACCTCCAGGTATGCCAGAACATGCGCTCATCTCCTCTTGCAGCATGAACATGCTGCCCGCAGTGAAGCTCTGGCTCAACTCTACTCCTCCTCCCGACTGGAGCTCCCTGATCATCGAAGTTGAAGCCGCAGAAAAAAAGGCGGCCAATGCATGTCTTCTGGGTGTCAGCTTCCCCGCCTTTGATGATAAGGGGAAAAGGTCAGCAGCCAACAACTCCGGACGAGAAGCAAAGGGAAAACAGGCATTGACTGTTAATGCCTCGAAGGGCGCATCTGTACCTACTCAGAAACCTCCACTGGCGCCGAGACCCAAGGAGGTGTATTCATTCAATGACGAAGACACCCTGCAACTCTTTGAAATACTGAAGCAGGATAACAAAATCAAACTTCTGGACCCAAAGAGGCCCGATGAAGTCGGGAAAGTGGACAACCCGAGGTACTGTCACTACCATCGGTTTGTCGGACACCCGACCAAGGACTGCTACGTCCTCAAGAATTACATCCAGCGCATGATCAATGCGGATGTAATCTTCGTCGACTACGAAGAGAAGACGGTATCAGCCAATGTGGTGTCACTCCAATTCGGTACCTTGCCGCCGACTACCACACAAGATGGCGTCGTCCCCATCCCTAAGGCGACCATGGAGGTGGTAAACTTGCCACCTACCCATGACAATACGAGTGGACTCGTTCCACTCACCACACCCCGAGGAGAGGTCCTCTTGGTTCATCCCGACCTCGTCTCCGAGGTGACTCAACCGGAGGTACGCTCTACCTCCAAATCAAAAGGCAGGAAGATCAAGTCTTGCCGCACGGTCTCTTCTTCAACGGAAGAGGCACTTCCAGTGCAGATGCGTGCACAACAGAACGCTCAGCCCGGCGAAGCTGCCGCCGAGGTGGTGCTTCCTGGCACCATCCCTGAGGAGGGCCCGTCTAAACCCTCAGCAGCCAATAAGCAGAAGCAGGTGGAGGCTCGTTTCGACAGACCTCTACGAAAGGAGAATGCTTCGGGGCTAGCCAAGCCCCACAACTTTGACATACTGGCACAACTGGCCAGTACTCCTGCACGCCTGTCTTTGTTTGAGCTTCTGCGTCTTTCCAAAGACTCCCGAGAAGCTCTCTGCGAAGCTCTGAAGGACGCTGAATCCTTCCTCAGTCAGGTCAAGCAGCCTGAAGACCTCCCAACTACTTGTGCGCACTGTCATTGTGCGGATGAGGTTATCCCAAACATAACTTTTACCCAACAAGATATGCTGCTCAAGCACCACCGACATAACCGACCGCTGTATTACACAGGGTACATCGGTTCAGTCAAGGTGAGCCGAATTCAGATCGATCCGGGGTCTTCCCTCAGCATTATCCCGAAGGCGCTGCTATCAAAACTGGGGATCCCAATGTACCGGCTGGAGCCCTCCAACACAACCATCAGTGGCTTCAACGCTAGCAAAAGCGAGACACTGGGCAAAATCCGACTGAAGTGTCACATCGGCAACCTCAAAACTGAGGTGACTTGTTATGTGGTGGATGCCGAGGTCAACTACAACATCCTGCTCGACCGACCATGGTTACATGAGTACATGGTGGTGCCTTCCACGCTCCACCAATGCATAAAATATGTATCCACTAACGGCGTCATCCGGACAGAGTTCGCAGACATCGATCCTTTCAAAGGAATTGAAGCTTAATTCACCGATTCCGACTTGTACAAGCCACTTGACGAGGAGGAAGCCAACGATGCTGATGATGAGGCAGAGACGGCAACTGAGCCGAACACAGAGCCGGAGATGAATCCAGATGCCCCACTGAAGATCCGACTGAAGGGCAAACCACCCCAGAAGGTGCCTCCAATGAGCATCAAGCTATCAGGGAAAGCACCGACTCCTGAGGCTCCCCTGAAGATACGCCTCAAGGGAAAGCTGCCTCAAACATCGGCTCCCCTGGTGGCAAAATTACAGGGGAAGGCACCACTCACAGGAGGCGCAGTTGAGGCACTTTTGAAGGTGCGTCTTAAGGGCAAGCCCCCGCAGTCATCCAAGATGCCAAAAAGGGCTCACATCGCCCTCTCAGACCCCAAAGTCGAAGCTGTGGTGGATTCTCCTGATCCGACCCCAGTGCTTACAGATGAGGAGCTTGGCGAATATATCTCTGCTGATGTAGATGCACCCTCCTTAGACAATATAATCCCGCGGGATAAAATCTCGTACTTCATCAATAATAGAGTGTCTTTTAATTATTCTTGTCTTCCACATTGGAATGCCATGTATACATTAGATCACGCTCTACGGTCGTTGCAAACACAAATAACGACCGTCCATAATATAAATCGAGTAGTCCCGTCTCAAGGAATCTGTTTCATAAACCCTCCACAAAGCCGAGACGAAGGATCCGTCATTTTTGGCAAAGTCGAGCGTCATCAAGACCTCCCGCCACTCGAGCCTGAACCTGATACCGGCAGAATACAAGTCTATCGGTATACGGATACGGCAAAGCACATCATCCAGAAGATGGGCTACGACCTAAACAGCAACAAAGGCCTAAACTTCGGCAAGGGTCGACCTCTCCCTCTCCGGCTTCCAACACCTAAAGAAAAGCCGCAGGACTACTACAACAAGACTCGACGGGGGGTAGGCTATCTCACGCCGCCATCAACTCCGGAGAATTCAGATGCAGAAGACGTAGAACATTCCCACTCGTGTGAAGCATCGACTTGGGATTCCGATACCAGTATCGGATCAATCTTCAGGAAGGTGCTGTCAGCTAACATGACGTCAGCACAACCTCAAAAAGGTGAAGGTGAAGACCAAACGCCGGAATCCTTCGAAGAAGAACCCTGGGCTCAACGCCTAGGAGAGCAATGGAAGTCTCGTTTTGAGTTACGTGAACCTCCCACCGAAGACGAAGTCGAGCAGATCGACCTTGGGGACGGATCTTCTTCCAAACCCATCTTCATCAGCAAAAACCTAGAAGGAGAAGACCGAGAGGCTTTAATCCAGCTAGCTAAAGAGTATATTGACGTCTTTGCCTGGAGCTACGAAGACATGCCAGGACTCGATCCACAAATCGTAATGCATAGGTTGAACATCTTACCTGATGCCAAACATATCAAACAACAACAACGACGTTTCCGTCCGGACATCATGAATGCCATCGATCAGGAGGTGGACAAACTCTTGACTAGCGGCTTCATCCGTGAGGAACAACACCCAGATTGGGTAGCCAATGTCGTACCTGTCACCAAGAAGAACGGGAAGATACGAGTCTGTATCGACTTCAGAGACCTCAATTTTGCTTGCCCGAAGGACGAATTTTCGCTTTCGATCACCGATGTGATGATCGATAACACATGTGGCTTTGAACGCATATCCTTCATGGATGGGTATTCAGGCTACAATCAAATCAAGATGTTTCCCGATGACGCGAAACACACATCATTCAGGACTCCGAAGGGTGTTTTCTGCTACACAGTGATGCCTTTCGGCTTGAAGAACGCCGGTGCGACATACCAACGAGCTATGAGCACCATCTTCCGTCAACATCTTCGCAAGACAGTCGAATGCTATGTTGACGACATCGCAGTCAAGAGCCGCCTCAAAGGAGATCACCTACAGGATCTGAAGACAGTCTTCGATCTCATGCGGGCACATCAACTCAAAATGAACCCTGCTAAATCCTTCCTGGGGGTTTCTAGCGACAAATTCTTGGGCTTTGTCATCACGGCAAAAGGCATTCATGTTGATCCCGAGAAGACCAAAGCCATCCTCAACATGGACCCTCCGAAGAATCTTCGAGAACTTCGGGGCTTACAGGGACGTCTGGCATACATCCGGAGGTTCATAGCAAACCTCTCCGGTAAATGTCAATCCTTTACTCAGCTCATGAAAAAGGAAGTTTCTTATGTCTGGACAGAGGAGTGCCAAAAGGCTTTCGACGACATCAAAGCCTACTTGACGAGCCCACCAGTCCTGGTGGCACCTGTCGCCGGGTAAACCATTTCTCCTCTACGTCCGTGCCATGGATCATTCCCTTGGCGCTCTGCTGGCTCAAAATAGCGATACAGGCTATGACCAAGCAATCTACTACCTCAGTCGAACGCTCATCGGGGCCGAACACCGGTACAACCCCGTCGAAAAGGAGTGCTTGGCTTTGGTGTTTGCCATCCAGAAGACCCGTCATTATGTCTCGGGCCAGACAATTTATGTCATTTCCCGAGTCGAACCACTCAGAGTCCTCATGACGAAGCCAGGATCATTGAACTCCCGGCTAGCCACATGGGCGATTTTGCTAAAACCATATAATATGGTGTTTGTCCCGCAAAAGGCTGTTAAAGGTCAAGCTCTGGCTGACTTTTTAGCTGCACACCCCATCCCAGAATCCTCAAAACTCTATGAAGACATCCCGGATGAGGTCCAAGAATCCAACGTCACGGAAGGAAGCTCCGTTTGGCGGATGTTCTTCGATGGCGCTTGAAGAACAGGCCCCAAAGGCCAAATCATCGCAGGAGTGGGGGTAGTCTTAGTCTCCCCTGATCAGCTGGTCATCCAGCGTGCTTACTCCCTTTCGAAGCCGTGCTCCAACAATGTTGCCGAGTACAACACACTCGTCATGGGACTCCAACTCGCACAACAGCTGGGGGTGGACCATCTGGAAGCCTACGGTGACTCAAAACTCGTCGTGAACCAGATTCGAGGGCAGTACGAGGTTCGCCATGAAGATCTGATCCCTTACCATGAAGTTGCATTGAACATCATTTCAACCTTCACCGGGTTCTTCATCGAACACGTACCTCGTCTACAAAACTTGGAGGCTGACGCTCTGGCTGGCCTCGCAGCCTCATTGGCAGCGCCCTTTGGGACTCAACACTATGTCACGGTAACAGGCCGAGACTTGATTTGTCCTAGAAACAACCTGTGCTTGCGAGTGGCTCACGCCATACCAACGAACACTGGTGTTAATGTTCGAGATTGGAGGTTCCCGTTCATCGACTTTGCTGTCTATGGAATCCTTCCAGAGGACCCGAAGGAAGCCGTCTCAGTCAGGAGACGCTCTCTTCGATTCTACTACGATACAGCTACTAAAATGATGTACCGACGCTCCTTCGATGGGCTCCTCCTTCGATGCCTGTCCAACGAAGAAGCAGCCGAAGCTCTTCAAGAAGCTCATGACGGAACTTGCAGAGCTCATCAACCCGGCCCTAAGTTGCAGGATCGACTGCGACGTATGGGCTACTACTGGCCAACCATGGCCGCCGACGCTGTTGAATATGCTAAGAAGTGTCACGCATGCCAACTCCATGCAGACTTCATACATACACCGTCCGAACCACTACATCCTACAGTCGTCTCCTGGCCCTTCGAAGCCTGGGACATGGATATTGTGGGACATATCACCCCTCCTTCATCAAGAGGACACCGCTTCATCCTGGCCATCACTGATTACTTCTCCAAATGGGCAGAAGCAGTCCCACTGGCAGAAGTAAAGAGCTCCAGGGTGGTCAGCTTTATCAAACACCATGTCATTTACCGTTTCGGAGTACCCCGGCGGATCATTCATGACAATGGTCCTCAGTTTATCAGCCACATTTTTAGCAGGTCCTGTGACAAGAATCGCATTCAAAATGTGGCCTCCACCGCCTATAATTCGACAGAAAACGAGTTAGCAGAGGCGTTCAACAAAACCATCGTCAGGCTGCTCAAAAAGGTCATGTCATCCAATAAACGCGACTGGGACGAAAAGCTTGGCGAATGTCTTTGGGCCTACCGCACAACGGTACGGACCCCAACAGGCAACACACCATTCTTCCTGGTCTACGGGAGCGAAGCGGTACTGCCTCTCGAGATCCAGATACCCTCACTCTGCGTAGAAATAACAAACAAACTCACAGAAGAAGACAATCAACGTTGTCGTCTGCGGGAAATGGAGGCACTCAATGAGAAGCATCTCCTGGCTCAACAACGCATCGAACTCTACCAAGCCCGTATATCACAGGCTTTCAACAAGAAGGTCAAACAGAGGACTTTCCAAGTTGGCGACCTGGTTCTAGTAGTCAGAAGGCCAATGGTGTTAACTCACAAGACACCAGGAAAGTTCGAACCCAAGTGGGAAGGACCTTTCATCATAGAGACGGTATACTCAAACGGTGCTTACCGCCTCGCCAAACCCAATGGAGACTTGTTTATGATGCCCATTAACGGCAAGTTCCTGAATAAGTACTATTCTTGACATCCTTCAGACATGTACTTCCCCAAAGGGGATCTGTGGGCCCAATTATCGGGACTCATAAATAATCTTCTTCCACAAACTCATCCGCTTCTGGAACCCAGCTGTTCCGTGGCTTCCTTCAGTAGAAAGACAACCATGTCCACATTACCTCTGAGTTGTTCCTCTACACCCTACAAAGCGAAATCTTACACTACGTAAGCCGACGCTACCCTTCATATTTACCACGTCCACATTACCTCTGAGTAAATATCTCGTACAAACAACCCCTGCGTTGCCGTACATTGATCGCAGAACTTCTACGTCCACATCACCTCTGAGTTGTTTAGCGTATCCTCCAGGATCATTCCTACAACGTCCATAATACCTCTGAGTAGGAAGATTCTATCATTTTGAACCCAATGATTGCCATGTCCACATCACCTCTGAGCAAATATGTTGGTTCCTTCAAACTTATTATCTGTGCCTAAAAACTAAGGTACGCAAAAGATAATAGGTCCACACAAATCATCAAGTTCATAATAACAAAAATGAACACATCACAAAAAGTTGCGTACTTCTTTATTTTTCTGAAAGAGAGAGTACAAAAACTATACTATCCCTCAGCAAAGGGTTGCAAAAGAACATAAAAAAAGGAAAAAACTACAGTCCCTGAACCTCCCCAGGGTGGGCTGAGAGCTCCCTGACTCGAAGTCTTAGGTCGGCTGTACGGGCCTCCACAGTCACCAGGACTCGTCGCTCAGCCTCTTGACGCATCAATTCAACAGCCCCAGTGGAAGTATCGCTCTCATGCTTCTCATCAAGCTGTTGTCGCTGCTGCGCCAAGGCAAGAGTCCGCTGAGTAAAAGTTACTTCTTCTTTCTTGAATGCTGCGTGTTCAGCCCGGACACGCTCGACATCTAACTGGAGTCGGGCCTGTTGGTCCTCAAGGCGGCGCATCTGGGTGTCGATCTCCACGATAACAGCATCCAATGCAGCTCGAATTTCTGCCGTCGTCTTCATGGACTGAGACAACTGCTCTACCGCAGCCTCAGTCTCAGCCACCTTGCGCTCCCAAAGGCCCACAGTGGCCTGGTATGAAGACTCGATCTCGACAATTAGCTTCCCCTTCTCCGCATCTATCAGGACGGAGAGGTCGTTTCGCTGGATGCGCTGAAGTTCCGCGAGCCGCTCATCCAGCTCGATCACCGAAGCCTCCAGAATTTCGGCCATATGGTCGTGGCCTTGGTGAATGCAGATCAGCTCGATACAGGGCATTGCCAGAGCTCTTGTCGTCGCAAAGCTCCCGTTGGCATCCATCACAGCAGATACACCCTTCTGCAGCATTTTGTACACCCCCTCGACGAGGAATTTCACATATTCGTCTGCATCCGCCAAGACCTGCGGCATCATAGCAGGAGTTGGAGGAGCTACTACAGTTTGCGGACCGAAAGAAGATCCGCCAACCTCAACCTGCGAGGCTTGAACCTCGGCATCAATGGGCTCTTCATCAACAGGGGCTGAACTGCTAGTTCGAGGAGCCAAAAGAACAGAGGAAGCCCGCACAGGCGTCGAGATAGTACCCCAAGTAGGAGGGGCAATGGAGGGTTCCACACCCTCGCCCTTCTCAAGCCCGGAGGAACTACCGACGTCAACGGCCACCTCTTCTACCCCCAACGTCCTATCAACAGCTGGTACCTCCCTTGCCAGAATAGGGAGATTATCATTTGTCTCTTGACCCGCCTCAGCGATCGTCACCGGCAGACGGATCTCGTCACCAAGTCCCTCCACAGGGACAGAATCTGTCGCTACCTCCTGATCGGTAGCCGCCTCAACTTCCAAGGTTGAAGTCGGGGTAGGACTCGGCAATGATACAGCCGACCTCCCCTCATCATGATAAGGAGGGAAATCAACCCTCTCCTCTGTCTCAACCATATCTGTTGCCCCCGCAGCAGACTCTTACGGATCCGCGGCAACGTCATCCAAGGCCGACGCTGTGGCCTTCATCTTCTCGGAAGCTGCTGCATCCTCAGCTTCCCGTCTGACATAATCCAGAGATGCTGGAATCTCTACAGCAACATCCTCGGTGTTCTCCTCCAAGGGAGATATCATAGTGGGCGGAATACGCACTTCAGACGAGCCCGCCGTCTTCCTTGGCCTGCTTCCACCAAATCTTGGAGCGTGGGGCTTTCTTTTCAGCGGCTCCTACACAAAAAGAGAGAAGCATGATTACATAAGAAGCTGAACTTGAAATCAAAACCTTACGGGACACCTTACCTCTGCAGATGCTGAGTCTGAGGACACCGTCGGTGACGACGCCCTCTTCGGCTTTTTCGATACAGGAGAGTCGACCTTTGTATCTGCACCCTTTTTCGTTTGATCAACCGAGGGTTTTGCCTGACCTCCGATAGATACGGCGGGGGCGCCTCGATAACCCGACTCGGGCGGACGGTACGACCGAGCCTTCGCCGAAGTGTCTGCACCCGCCGCTAAATGGGTGCCTGCAATAAAACTGGTCTCCCTATCATATCCGGTGGGCGGAGCAGCCATAGCACAGTAAAATCTGGCGGCTGAATCGGCGACCGCGGATTCTTGACAGGAAGTGTAAAGCGGGCTCCAGTACATCCGGCATTATAGTAATGCCAAGCTCGTGCACCATCCAGCAAACTCCCAGCATACCCCAAGATAATACTGGGATTATCCAACATCAATTGGGCGTACCTGAATTGCCTCGCAAAGCGGCTCGGCAGATACGGTTCCAGGTAACACTGGTTCCTGTTCCGATATACCAAATAGGATGGCCGGATACTTTACAGCCAGCGGAATCTCCATGGAGACAGAGTGGTGGCATCCTCACCCGAGTCCACCAGATCTTCGTTGGCCTCAAAATCAGAGAAGACAGGACCAACTTTGGCGATCTTCCATCCCTGAAGATGGGATAAAACTTTCCTGCAAACAGGAACACCAGTATGCGACCAATTCCTCCAGTGGAAACGCCGGAGGAACGCATCTCCGGACCTGTGGTCTTCCTCCGAACCCGGGCTCATCACATTGGGATGGTGTAAAATTAACCACCCCATCAAATAATGAAACGGCAGTTCGGCACATGAGAAGTTGTTGTTTTTGCCCCGTTCGTGAACGACATCTCCCGCAAACTCTCGAAGACCCCGCAACAGGTTACACACCATTGCGGGGAGTAAAGCTAAAGGACGGCCGAAGGCCAACTTCACGGCCGGCAGAATTAAGTTCCGAGTCACCCTCTCTACAGAGCCAGACCCGCCTGAAAAGACGTGGTCCTGGAGCCAAATCATAAGATACGCGACTAATACTGCTTTTGGCAACATCCGATAGGTGAGATGCCAAAAACAGCTATAGGAGCGTTCATCCGACTGCTGGTCCTCGTTCTTCAAGGGATTCTTCTCGCCTAACCTGCTCATTTCAGAAAGCACCTCGTTACGAGAAAGTGCCGACGGAGTAGAAAAATGGGAAGGATCCTCTTTATCCTGCCTAAAGATGTGATCTCTCCAAGCAGTCACATGAGGCTGCGTCCCGCCCCTGTCCTTCTTCTGCATATAGTAGTGATGACTCGCTACTTCTTTGAAGACAGCCATCATCTCATCAGCTTTGTCTCCCAAGACCTGGAATTCTTCATTGGTCGGGAAGTACTCCTCGTAAGGCTCCGATCCCCAGGGGAGTTTTGATACCTCGTACATCTCATGAAGCGCAAGCCCTAGCTCCCCCACTGGAGTAAAAAAGGTCCCGGTATGGGTATCAAACATCTCCAAAAGCGCAAGGAACATGTGCCTATTAATCTCTACACCTGCCTGAGTGGCACGGATCGCAGCGGTCAGCCCAATCTCTTCGAGCTCAGTCTGAAATCGCGACAGGATCCAGTGTGTCAGTTTGTCCCATTTTGAAACATAATGGCACCAACCCTCTACCCAAAATTCTTCCTTGGGGTATGATTGTTCCATCAACAACATGCGACGAGCAAAAGTCGAGGCACCCAAGGCAAAAGTATTGACAGGAACATCGCTATAAATACTCCCAGGACGAAGAGTCCGCCAGGTGTAAAAGGTACCAGCTCGCGAGGCGGTCAGAGTATCCCTCTGATCAGAAGAAGAATCAATTCTGATGACGTCTGCCACCGCTCCTCCTTGAGATGGAGTAATGTCCCAGGACATTCTCCTTTTGGAAGCAAGACGACAGAAAGTTAACAAAGGCCATTGACGTTCAAGCTGCTTGACGGTCATATGCACACCCCTGGCTATAAAGAACCAGTCTTCTTTGACCTTCAGCACTGTGGCTTCAGTAGAAGAAAGGCGGTCTCCGAACAGGAACTCAGGCTTTAAGAAGGTCACTTTTTCGGAAGTGGCAGATTTCAGAACGTCACGTTCCATCATCCGTTTAAGGAACCCATAATGTTGTTCCCGAATTTGAATCATTCTTTCGGGATGCTGATCCAACATAATAGCCGCTTGAGCAGGGTTTATCACCTCTTCATCATAATCTACTCCCATCTGACAGAGTGCAGCGTCCAGGAGCACTTCGTTCAAGAGTGGGATAGTCATCGACACTGACACAAAAATGCAAAGATATTAGAGACAACACAAAGATCAGAGCTTCATGCTCGTCAGATGCGCGTATCAAGCGCATCTGAAAAAGGAGCCTCAGCGCATCATCAGGGTATAAACCCATGCGCGTTAGCGGTAGAGCCTCGGTGCATCGTCAAGGCGTGAGCCCATGCGCGTCAGCGAAGGCTTCGGCGCATCATCAGGGTGTAAAACCCATGCGCGTCAGCAATTAAAGCCACAGTACATGATAAAGGCCTGAGCCTATGCACGTCGGCGGGAAAGTTTTCCACATCGATAGGAGACAGTAAAGCTCACCGACTATCGCCGGCCGAACTTCGACAGGCGGGCGAGGAATGTCACTCACGACAGCCTCTACCGGCTCCTTCTCCTTCCCCTTTCCTTTGCCGGCACCGCCGCGAGGAGTCTTGGGAGCTATTCTAACAGAGAGGAAGAAATTAGGGTTTTCAGAAGAACTCTAAAGGAGGCAAAAGCACAGAGCAGGAGAGCTCTCTCTCTCCACCACTCACCTATTTATAGGCCGTGGTCGCACGCGTGAACCGATGACGAGTGATCTCAGCCGTCGCCTCGGGTCTTGTGAAGATAACAGCAGATAAAACCAAAAGATCATTATTAATCTTTTCGGTTATCGAGGCATTATCAAATTTATTAACTGAGAAGAGCATACGGCTAAACAGGCATGCGTCCCAACAGTCATGCGCCCTGATCGCCATGCTTCTTATTCAAAGTATTCCAAAACTTATTCAAAAGTTTTGAAAACTTTGAAGGGGGTCTTGTAGAAGCATAGAATTTCACAACCAGAAAGACCATGCGCCAGACACTACAGGCACCAGAACTCGAACAGAACAGTTCACAGCAAGATCAATAACCATAGCCATTTGAAGAAGAACTTTTTATTTATATATAAAAGTCTATTACATGTCTAGAAAAGGTTGTACAAAGGAGAATTTCTACAAAAGAAGGATCCTAAGTCTACAGCCAGCAGCCACCTT